>VBSM01003169.1:19779396-19812993 GCA_008086735.1 Cheirogaleus medius
GCCTCCCAGAGTGCTAGGATTACAGGCGTGAGCCACCGCGCCCGGCCTCTGATTGAGCTTTAGTCCCATGTGGGTTCCGTTCCTACCTCCACGCTGCCCTTGGGAGATTGGAAATCATCATACTGCTTTTCCACTACCCTGGGTTGTGGAAAATTGTGAGCCTATTTAAAGTCCTATTTCCCTGGACACCTAAGGCAGTAATTTCTTCTTCTGTGCTCATGAAACATAGTAAAGTCTAACTCCCCAAGCCCTGTGCCTACCCAAACACACCTACTGGAGTCTTGTGCCTTTACTGGAATCTCATGTCCTTACTAAGGTCTTGTGGCTCCACGCTCTACCCAGGAGATATGGGACATGGGTTTTGTCAGCTTTCAAATCCCATAGACCTATGGTGGTTCCCTGCTGCCATCCCAGGGCTGAGCACATGAAGTAAACAGAGACCCTTTCTCAGAGATGTAATACCACGCTAGCTCTCGCCTCTTCCCTCCAACGCTCCCAGCACAGGAATCCATTCTACTCTAGAGGCGGGGAACTTAGCTCCTACTTTCTACTTTCCAAGAAATTTTATCCTCATCAACCTAAGAGGCTAGACTTTTGGCATCCAAAAGCCAAAAAGAAATTGCTATTTTCTCTGTTTTTTGATGAAGCAACCCTTTTATGAGCTACAAACATAAAACATCAGGCCTGATTATTTGAATGTGAAGAATAGCCAAGGAGGCAAGAGAGTGATCTGGAAAGTGGAGGAGATCACTGATTAAATGCTCTGAATAGCCCACCACTCTGCTCGCCTCTAGACCTTCTCACATGCCTCTCTTCTATTCTTGATCACTTCTGCCGTAGGCCTCCTCCTTGGGCCAGCCTCTTGCCTCTACAACATGAAAAGCAAGGCTTTCCTACCATTTATTTCCAGTCTTACCTTTGCCTGGGTATCCTGGCTTCCACCCATTATATTTTACTTCTGTTTAGATCTCAAGCAACTTTTCTCTGTAACTCAGAGACTTTCAACTAAAACAAACAAAAAATCTCCAACCCACAGAATGGGAGAGTACCTATGATGATGCCACTGCACTCTAGCCAGGGCTTCAGAGCATGTGAAGAAGGGTACCAACAAACACTTCTGAGAAGCCCTCCAGGCTAAGGGATGGGGCTTTTATTCTATAATCAGAGATCTTCCCATGGAGGAGGGAATCATCAGATTCGGTTTTCAAAGAGACAACTGTGGACTACAACAGTGGTTCCCAGGCCAAAAGCACCATCATCCTTAGGAAAATTATGAGAAAGATAAATTCTCAGGACCCACTCCAGAGCTGCTGAATCAGAAGCTCTGAGGGTGAAGGCCAGATATCTGTTTTAACCAGCTCCTCCAGGTGATTCTGATGCACACTGAAGTTTGCGAAGCTCTAGAAGAGAATGAGAAGAGCGCAGTGACAGAACAGACCACAGTCCAGAAGAGAACAAAGGTCTGGATTTAGGAAGCCGAGGAGAGCAGAAATGGAGAGAATCCTGACTCCTGACGCACACATGTAGAAGTGGATCTGGAACTCCAGGTGAAAATTCTATTAATTGATATCCGGTGCCCTTGGGCAATTAAGCCTAAACAAGGGTAAGGTGAAATAGGCCTTTTTAAATGAAGAAAAGCATAAAAATAAGTGATTAGAAAATGGGAATGAGTAACAAAAGTTAGCGATTTCAAAATATCAATTATTTTCTTTGATAAATTTAAATTAGAGATCCTATTTGACCTTCATAGTGAAAGGTCATGTAAAATTGTCTCTATATGGAGAATTTGCATTTTGCTCAACCAAGAATTGAATAAGAAATAAGTAGGTACTTTAACTTAGATGACCAGTAGGAAGAACAGAGATGTAGAAACTTCATGCCAAAGTGGAAACTTGGCAACTGCTTCTTTGATGATGCATCTCCAAATTGGGTGTATAGGTTTAAACACAGTCATCTTTGGCACCTAACTTCTCTCTAGCTTAGCTGTCCACTGAGTTTTATACCCTACAAGCAAAATATAACTTCAAGATATAAAATTTAAATTTTTTTTTTTTGAGACAGAGTCTCACTCTGTTGCCCTGGCTAGAGTGCCGTGGCATCAGCTTAGCTCACAGCAACCTCAACTCCTGGGCTCAAGCAATCCTACTGCCTCAGCCTCCCGAGTAGCTGGGACTACAGGCGTGTGCCACCATGCCCAGCTAATTTTTTCTATATATTTTTTAGTTGTCCAGCTAATTTCTATTTTTTTAGTAGAGACGGAGTCTCGTTCTTGCTCAAGCTGGTCTCGAACTCCTAAACTCAAACAATCCACCCGCCTCGGCCTCCCAGAGTGCTAGGATTACAGGCATGAGCCACTACGTCCGGCGTAAAATGTAAATTTAACACTTCAAATTGATACATTTTTAAGAGGAAAAAAATATTCAGATTAAGAGCTTCTGTTTTTATTTTGAAGTCCTGATATTATCAACAATTACTTGGACCAACTTTTAAAATATTAAATTACCCCAATTAAAAATTGGGTTGGGGCAAAAAGTTGGTACTTTTGTATGCCTTATTTTGCACTTTCTACTTTCAAATACAGTGTTAATTAATTAAAAAAATAAAATATTCTTCTATGACAAAATTTCTGCATGTTCATTTGCTTATACTTTTATAATGTATTACAGAATTTAGGAAGAGTCCTTTCTGTGGTGCATTTGGTAGAAATATCTTTCTGTAAAGGCTGATAAGATCAGTTATATCCAACTTGACATTTATCCCTCCAAAATAGGCGACTGCAAAGACATTTGTAGAGAGTTTAATCAGCAGGTTGAAAGATCAGATTTGCAACCATATTTCACATTGTAATGTTCAACTCTCCCAAGCTTCTTCATGAACAATGAGCACAAAACTTAAATGTAAAAGCATAAAGTGAATTTTCAGTAACTAAATGATCATGCACTCAGTTGATTCTTTATCAACAACCTTCATGGGAAAATTCAGAATTTCCTATAACAATCAACCCAGACAATTACTTCTCCCATCTCCACCCTATCCCTGTCCCATGTATCTATATCATGGACACTTGGTTGTTTCAAAAATAAAACAACTATACTTTCTGTGATTTTCATAAATAAAACAAAATTTTGAAATCTTTACACAAATATATTTAATATTTCCTTCATCCTTATGTGTGTCAATATTAGAAACCATGTGGAGAAGCTAAACTGTCCTAAGACTTATTTAAATAATCATTCACAATGCTATAGTCCTTAATATTTCAAAATGCTGTGAAAATATATGGCCATCATTCTGCATTATAACACTCCACATGCTAGCGGTATTTTCATTTTACCTGTAGATGAGAACGTTCAGATAGAAGCGTCAGGACATTTCCCTAAAGAAACACAACCATGCTGTGTGACTTCAGGAAAATCAACCTTAGCATCCAGCGCAGTGTTCTCAAACTCTACACTACTGACATCTTAGGCTAGATAATTTTTTTGTTGGGGGAGGAGAGCTGCCCTGCCTCATAGGATATTTAGTAGCTTCCCTGTATCCTACCCGTTGAATTCTACCCAGCAGCTCCCCTCTCCATTGTGACAACCAAAAATGTCTCCAGACATTTCCAAATGTCCACGAGGAGCGAAACCACTCCATTGAGAACCACTAGTCTGGAGAGAAAATGATTGCGTAAGCAACTAAATAGATGAATATGAGTTTGTGCTGTTTTACATCTCACTTATACACTTTTCATTTCTCTATGGAGTGAATATGACTTATCTATGTCTTCCTTTAAAATGTATATTCCTTCTGTTGGAATAATCCACTGGTTCTTAAATAATAGTTTGATATTCCTGCGACACACATTTTTTAGAGAAGGCTCTATCCCTACATCATGATATTGCAAATTAACAGCTCATTTTTTAAAAAACTGGCAAATGACCTTTGTCTCAAACTTTGGTTCCCAATCATATTGAGCGTACAGTATTTGAGTTAATAAAGTGCTATTCTGCCAAAGAGGCCAACCTGATCTTTTCTACTCACATCATTCCTGTGAGGTAGGTAGGGGTTTAGTGCTATGTACCATCATTAAAGGAGATTAAGGACAAATTCAAGGGTATGCAACTTGTCAACAGCAAAACAGACATTGACACACACAACTCTTGTGGTTTTTTTCCTCCCCATTGGTGTTTCTGTGATTCAAAATACCTAAGAATAGCAGATTACTTAATTTACACTATAATATATTAACATTTTACCCCTATTTGATTTTATCCAAAGATTTAGAAATTAAGATACATTATTTTTAATTAATAATAATATTACTGTGCTTTCTTAAGCAATCTATCTGGCACTTTCATGTGTTTATAAAAGTAAAATATTTATAGTTCCAAATGTTACAAAAATGTAAAATATTTATAGTTCCAAATGTTACAAAAATGTACTTTGTCTAAAGGAAAGTGAACAAGAATGGATGCATCATATTTCTCATTAAGAATATATTGCATCAGCCCTTGGCAATCAGATAACACAAAAAATTAAATAGCCAGATTTTGATTTCCAAAATTGAAGCATTTGACACACACACGCATTTAGAATTATCAAATAAATAGTGATAGTTCATATTACAAATGCATAAAAAAAACAAAATTATGTCTTTTGACTTGTTAAAACATTATGGAAAGATCCACAAAAATTTGATGTTTGCTTACAAATATAGTGATTTAAAAAATAACATCTATCCAAATAAGAAATATATGAATATATAGTTAATTTAAATGTTATATAGATCTGTTTGCATCAGATAAATGCTACTTATTATTTTTATTTCTTAGCATTGTCAGTTAGCAACCTCTAAATGTACAGGGCATGGTTATCCAAATAGTTTGGATCAGAAAATAAGCATAAAATTATTTAATTATAAAACATTTGTGTGTATCTTAATATTTCTTATATTTTTTTAAAAAATTGAAAAGTTTTAAAAAATACTTTTAAACAGTATCTAATGTGGGAACTGTAGAAAAAATAAGTTATTGATGAAATCCTGTAACCAAACTCTTAGCTATGAACACAGCCAAATAAACAGCTAAGCAACTTTGTTACTTCAAATTTTAAAGCATGGAACAAAGCATATATTTAATGCGTCTAGAATATGAAAAAAAGCAGTGCTTGCCTATGTTATTTAGCTCTTTAACTGGAGGAATGTACTAGAATTTCAAATTTTCTAAGCCTATGCATCTTTAACTTTAATTGATTGCAAATTAGTTGACATTCAAAAGTTCGATTTACCAGCATTTGATGTAGTCATCTAACTCCACAGAACTTAAACATTTTTAATAATATAATGTTCTAAGTCATCAAATCCATAAGGACCTACATCAAGTATACGTTAGTACCAGGCTCATGGGAGTTTATAATTTATAGGCTAGGACTTGATGAACCAGGATTTGGGGTGGCATAATCTACACGGGGTATCTTGAAACATATTCAAGCCCAGGGCAATAAACAGAAAATTAGGAAGGCAAGCACAGGCAAAGTGCAGAAAACAACCAAAGTTGGGGGGTCAGAAACTAGGAATGCAGATAAGAACCATGGTCCGAGAAAGGAAACACAAGCAGTATAAGGCCAGAAACTCTAGAAAACAAGACAAAAGGCACAAGAATAGATGTGTAGCACCCAAAAGACCTTGATCGTTGGGTCCAGGTTCTTTCCCAGACACGACACTTCTTTTTCTTTTTTTTTTTTGAGACAGAGTCTCACTCTGTTGCCGGGACTAGAGTGCCATGGAGTCAGCGTAGCTCACAGCAACCTCAAACTCCTGGGCTCAAGCAATCCTTCTGCCTCAGCCTCCCGAGTAGCTGGGACTACAGGCATGCGCCACCATGCCCGGCTCATTTTTTCTATATATTTTTAGTTGAGCAGCTAATTTCTTTCTATTTTTAGTAGAGATGGGGTCTCGTTCTTGCTCAGGCTGGTCTCAAACTCCTGAGCTCAAACGATCCTCCCGCCTCGGCCTCCCAGAGTGCTAGGATTACAAGTGTGAACCACCGAGCCCGGCCAGGATACTTCTTGATTATCACCTTCCAGAGCCAGAATCAGTTCCATGGTTAATATGTGCCCTGGGCTGATAGGGGGATAAGAATCAAAGATCTAGACAACATAGACCTGTCACCTCATTGCTCCCAAAGAACAGAGTATGTATGTGGTAGGAGAGAGAAAAACTTTTTCCAATATTAATTATGATTTTGGTAAACCCTCAAACTTACATGCTAGTACCGAAAGCATTGAAAATATTTTTTTCAATAATGCCCAAATTTAAGAATATGCCTTTGATCATCAAGTACATGTGCATATGTGCGTTATTGGTCTTTCAGCATACACAGAGTCGTAACTTTCGCAACTATGGCTTCATTGAAATAAGAGAGAGGGAAATGCCTTTGCTGAAACTCTTCACTTCAGAATAACATTAATTAATGAGTGTAGGAAGTGAAGAAAGTCAGAACTTTGTTTTAACAAAAATTTATCCCCCAAAACACTCATGATAGACTAGGAAAAGAAAAAAGAAAAAAAACTAAGCCTGATCCAATTATCTTAGAAAATACATAAGATTGACACATTGTTTAAGACTATGTAGTATCAAGCTGCTTCACAAACGAGTCCCATTGATCTTGCCACTTTGATCCGTGAAGTTCAGTTCAATATGGTTGAAAGCAGGATTATCAGTTCCACCATCTTCCATTGGATGAGATTTATAGCTTAAAACATGCTTCTTCTAGAAGAAAATGTTAGCATGGTGATTAGAAAAAAAGAAATTGTTCATTCATTTAATTCGAAATCATTGTCACTACTGTCTTTATTCCTCTAAACCAGCTTTGTAATCTACTGAAAGAGAGAGATATACAACAGGTATAGGCCATCAGAGGATAGGGAGATGTATAGCAGACAGCTCATCAGAGGATGGGATATATACCTGGATATAAAGCTTTCTTGTCCATCACTATTCAAGAAACAGGCTGAGAATTAACTAGCATTCTATACAGGTAATCAAGCCCAGTCGCCTAATTTAAAGTAAATGAAAGCCAACTCACTTTCTTAAAAATATCAAAATTGGATAAAAAGTCCTCTTTGGTTAGTATGAATCTGCTGTCTAAGTTCTGTTTTCTTCCTCCTGAAAAAAACATATACATTATTTACAATGTTAAAAAGATGCCTGTAACTACACAGTGACATTCCATCATACGGGCATTTAACTTACACACATTCAACTCCATGTACTGATAAAACACAAAGAGAAAGAGAAAATTTTAAATAGTGTTGTAGACATAGTCCACCATACCTTTTCCTCAGTCAGATCCTACAAGTCTCTCACTAGGATAAATATGAGTCTTTAAACACACACACACACACACACACACACACATATATATATATAACTTCTGCTGTTGCTGTTCTGGAGATAGAATCAATTTTAAATTAATTCATTCAACATTATTGAGTGTCTATCGCGTGCTTCTGACTCAGCTAGGTACTGGAGAAACAGAGAGGAACAAAACAATCACTGGACTCCCGGATTGTAGTCTACTTAGGAAAATATTTATCCCCATTTTACTGATGAAGAAAAAGGCCCTGGTGCATAGTAAAGAGTCAAGTGAGGCTGAAATGCCAACCAAGTCTGTATGGCCTAAATTATTATGGGATTTCTAGTATACTACAGGAGGTTTTAAAATATATTTGCCAAAGAATATCAGAATTTTATGCTTCTAGATTTTTTTTCAAGGTACTTACTGCTGCTATGGAGTAGGAATCAGTCATTTATGAAATTAATAAAATTGAAGCTTTTTTTTATGGATGTCGCTCGCCTGGGTAGAGCATTACTTTTTAAAATAAAAGATAGAGCTGTATATGGTTATCAGAATCAAAGCATTTAAGGGAAAAGAAAGAGTACTCAAAGGGAGTTCTCTGACACCCCACTTTCTTAAAAAAATGAGTTGAATAAGGATCAAAGGTCAAATATTACAAAGAGACTGATTAGGTATATTCCAGATATGAACAACTGGGTAATTGATGGGAAAAATTTAAAATAGGTCTTAAAACATATCAAAACAGACAAAAGAATAAACCTGCTATGCTGGCAATTTTGTTTATGAGAAAAAAACAAGTCCTTTTGGGAAAGAAAGAGAATACTTTCAAACAAATGTTACAAACTTCATAATTATAAATACAAGTGTCACAAAAGTTTGAGACACAGTGCTATCCAGGTACCAGAAAACAATTGACGGTAGGGTTCTATAAAGTGGCACACTGCTGGTAGCTTTGTAGCATAAAGCAAACAAAGACACTGGACATACTTGGACAAAGTATAGGACTTCTGACTAGTTATAACACATTTGACAAGGAGGGCATGCAGCCTTCCCCTAGCGTGGTTGCTATGGGTGTATATGCGTGAAAGGGGTGCAGGGAATTAGGGAGCCCAGCACTTTTCACCAACTCCATGTTACTACCCCTGTCGGGACCACTGTGATTTCTCACCTGGATTACTGCAATGGCCTCCTACCTGCCCCTGTTCCCCCACAGACTATTCTCAATACTGGATCAGAGTGCTCCTTTGAGAATGACTGGAAAAGTAAGTGAAAAAATATCCCATAGAGCAGACCTAAAAGACAGAGATGGAAAACAGGAGAGAAAAGACAAGAAAATTAGAAGAACTATCTACTACTCAAACATTTGACTAATCAGTTTCCAGAAAGAGAAAACAGAAAATGACAAGAAATTACAAATAAATAAGAAAATGCCCAGAACTCAAGGACATGGATCTTCAGATTGAAAGAGGCCTACTGAAGGCCTAGGTCAAAGCAGTCATTGTGAAAAAATGGGTCACATGCAAAGGGCCAGCAGGTGGCATGGCACTGTCATTCACCAGCAACAGAGTAAACTACAAGAAAATTAAGACATACTCCCAGGAAAAAAAAAAGTTATTTTCACCTTAGTATTCTCTGCTCAAACAAGTTATCAATCAGCAGAAGATAGATTAAAGGAATTTTTTTCAGACATGCAAAATTTCGAAAACCTCTTCCCTTGTCTACCCTTTCTCAAGAATGTGCTATAGGATGTGCTCCATTCAATGAAGGGAGTAAAGGAGAAGGAGGGGAACCCAACACAGGAAGGACACAGAATGAGGTCAAAATGAAGTCTCAGGACAACAGCTCTGTAGCAGTCTCAGAAAGCAAGTTATACTATGTGTATTATCAATTTGATTTTTTCAAACACACTCTTTAAAAAATTTATGAAGGTCAAAAAAAGCCTTCATACTATTTAGACATAAAGGTTATAATTATTATTCCTTACATGTATATACTTCTTTATAGTTTACAAAGAATCAGCACAGAACAACAGAATGATTAAGGCTCAGAGATGCCGTGAAGATTTGTGTAAAATCCTGAGCATGTAGTAGCTACACACAGTGTTTCCAAGCATCTTGTTTTTATCGTATAGCCACCTGTGAAGCAGGGAGGTCAATTATTATTGTCCTCATTTTACACATCAGAAAGCTAAGGCTCAAAGTAGTTCTGTGACCGGCCCAAGTTCATACAGCTACTAAATGGCAGAACCAAGATTCAAATAGAGATGGATCTTCCTCTTTCAAGTCCAGGCCCTCAAATTTCCCAGGAGTGAAATGGAAGAAAATTAAACTTGTTAACAGGATCATAGTAAAATTACATAAATAGCTATAAAACAGACATAGTAAAAAATAGGTATGGAGATCAATTCAACAATATTAATGTTTAGATAGTTACCTGTTGGTAAACTGAGAAGTATCCCCACAAACAATGTTACCAAAGTTCCAATCGGGCTGAAGTACAGGTATGATAAAGAATACCAGTTATCCATCAGTGGAGTCCTAAGAGAGAGCAAAAGTGTAACTTTAAGATTTCACGTAATGCAACTAGCAACTACCAGTATGTGCCAATGATTCTCATGGCAAGGTCAAAATATAATATTTAACAACATTTTAATGTCACAATCTGCTATCCCAATTTTATCTTATTGGATCAAGAATTAAAAGTATGACTTCATTTTGACCATGTACTAAAATATCTGTGTCATGTTTATTCGCTCAACTCTTACTAATGTCCCAGGCACCGCTCTTGTCATTGGAGAGTCAGCCATAGATAAAGTAGATATGGTGCCCGCCCACAGAAAGTTTACATTCTAACAGGGAGATAAATACAATCACCTAATCCATAAACATATTAATTTCCACTGGTGGAAAGTGCCATAAGAAAAATAAAACAAGATGATGTGCCGTCAACAGGGAGAAGAGGGAGAGACCACACTACAACGAGCGGTCAGATAAAACCTTCGGGAAAAAATGACATTTGGATGGAGATCTGACTCACAAAAAGTTCTTGAGGAAAAGCATCCCAGAGAAGTAAATACCAGCTGACCGAAGCATAGTGAGCAAGACACAAAGTGGTACAAGGCAAGTGGTAGACAGAGGACATTTTGTGGGGCTTGATAAGAGTTGGGATTTAACTCTATGGGCAGTGGCACTCATTGCAGTATTTTAAGTGAAGGAGTGACATGATTGTTCTACAATCATTTCTACAACTGTTGCTTTAGGATTCCACTTTCAGCTTTGATAAGGTTGCTTGATTTAGATGAACCATCCTGCCAAGAACAATTTATTAAAATGGGGGATAGGGAGGGAGATAGATTTTTAAAGACATCAGAGAGATTAAGCCAATGAGAACTTAAGGGGCCGAGAGCCCAGAAAGAAGGAAAACAATTGAGTTGAGCTAATGGAATTGAGAGAGTGTGATGGAGAGCCAAAGACAAAATAAACCAGACTAGAGAATCAAGAAACAGACCTGCAGGAACATAGTTATTTAGTTTATATGAGTTTAGTTGCCACTACATTGCAACGGGACAAAAGGAGAGTCTTTTCAATAAATGGTGTTTGATTAATTGAATATCCATATGGGGAAAAAATAATCTTGATCACACCACCCACAGAAATCAATTCCAAAGGGATTACACTTCCTAAATAGATACGTTTAACAACAAAACTTTTAAATTAACAATCAGAGGAATATCTTTATGACCCCAGGGTAAGCAAAGATTTCTTAAGCAAGACACATAAAGGACTAACCATCTAGGAAAAGACCAAGAAACTGAAATTAATTAAAAGTGAGACATTCTGACCACAAAAAGGTATCTTTAAGAGAGTAAAAGGCAACCCATGGAATGGGAACAAAATATTTTCAAAACGTATCTTGTATCTAGAATAGAACAAGAACTACGTAAATAAGAAAAAGACAGAGAATCCATTTCAAATGGACCAAAGACTTCAATAACCATGTCACAAAATTAGATGCCCCAATGGCCAATCAACATATGAAAAGGTATTCAACTTCATTAATCATAAGGGAAGTACAAATTAAAGCCACATGTGCTACCAATACATATCCATGCAATATTGGGAACTGAAAAGAATCAAAACTGAATCTGACCAATGGAAACCAGTATCTAGGCAACCAAAAGCTCTCTTACTCAAGCTTCAGCCATGTTGCTCACTGCCCTTGTACTCCAGCCTTACCAAGCCAGTGTGATTGCCCATGACACCACGTTTCTTCAGGCCTTCATGCCTTTGCACTTGTTTTTTCTTCATTGTACAACATACACTCCTCCTTCTGTGTGTCCCCTGGGCTCAATCTTGCCACCTCATTGACTCCAGCCCATGTAATACTCCTCTTAGGAGTATTAACTCCTCTTAGGAGTATTAATCCAATAACCATTTTGCTTAGACTCTTAAATTAAGGGTGATATTTACATAATCAGGACAAATGCTAAGCAAAATTGTGAAACAAGAAATACATCCTGTATGTCCTCCCACTTAACCTTGAATTCATCTTTCCTCTCTTTCTGACTCTTTCTAGTCAGTTTCCCAACACGCTCCCATTAGCGCTTTCATGCCTGTCCAGATTTCTCCCCATGTGTCCTTGCTGCTCTCTCCATAGCACCTCACCCAGTGAAACCTCCCCCAAATATGCCTCAGGCTCTAACTACCTGTCCACTCTACCATATAGGGCTTACCTGCCTTGCACTCCCTTGGGAGTCCCACTGGCAGGTATTCTTATAGCTGAATTCCTTCTGGGACATGAATTGCAAATAATGGCTGTATATATGGTCATGTCCCTTTTCCCAAGAGTGTGTCTATTTCAAGAGGGAGACATCATGTCTTGATCCAAAAGAGATGACTTTCATGGTGTCATTTGAGACAAGTTGGCACTGGGGCAATATTTTGGGGACAATGGCCTTGTCTTTGTATTCCTCAAACATATCCATGAGGTTTGAGCTTTAAGGCTGCACATTTATATTAATATATTCACCAAGGAAAGTCTTGTCCTCACACCCACTATACAAAAAAACACGACTCTACCCATGAGTCTACATCTGCAGTCCCCAACCCCTAAGCCCCAGACCAGTACCAGTCTGTGGCCTGTCAGGAACCAGGCCTCACTACAGGAGGTGAGTAGCAGGTGAGGGAGGGAAGTTTCATCTGTATTTACAGCCGCTCCCCAGTGCTCGCATCACCGCCTAAGCTCCACACCCTGTCAGATCCGCAGGGGCATTAGATTCTCAGAGAAGCATGAACCTTACTATAAACTGCACATGCGAGTGATCTAGGTTGCAGGCTCCTTATGAAAATCTAATGCCTGATGGTCTGAGGCGCAGCTGAGGCAGTGCTGCTAGTGTTGGAAGCAGCTGCAAATGTAATAAATGTGCTTGAATCATTCTGAAACTATTCTCCCCCACCACTCCCACTCCCTGTCTGTGGAAACACTGTCTTCCATGAAACCGGCCAAAAAGGTTGAGGACCTCTGGTCTATGTCATTTCATTAAACCAGACAATCTCAGTATTCAGGGGCTAAAAAGTGTACTGCATAAGTGAAAACTCTAGTGGGAAGATTGTATCAGCAACTCACTGCTAGTGCTTGGAATCGTTAACTGAACAAGTAGTAATTATTTAACATATTTAAATAACTGTAGCTTTTGGTCAATAAAGGCTATACTTAAAAGATTATACAAGTGATATTTATTTTATAATTGTGCTTTTAATTTTAAAAGTTTTTCAAACACAAAGACAATTCATGCAGCTAGAGCTGGTGTTTGGTAGCATTTAGTCATGATAGAATCTTTTTTTCGTTAATATTTATATCTTCTCCAGATCTGTAGACAGGGCAGACATTTCTATAGAAATTAAGAAAATATAGCATTTTTTTCTATTGCTGAATAAAATATTATAGCCAGCCGCATAGGTTCTACCCATTTCAGAATTAGGCAAAATCACAGTGTTATAGGTAAGACAAAAAGCAAGTAGAGTTCTCTGCCTACTAGATAAATTTTTAAAAATAGGATATCATAAAACTTAATTCAATACCTTTCAACATTGTGAATTTGAAAAGCACTAGTAGAAAATGGCATTTCTGTGGTTGTCATCAAATTCGTCCCGTTGTATGAGCTGTTGCAGCCATAGGTTTCAAGGTGTAAGGGCATCGTTCTCTCAGGAAGTGGAGGGTAAAGTTGAGCTCCAATTCCAACCCATAAAGAAATGGCAAATCCAGCCATCAGCCCAACAAATGTTCCCTGCAAAACAAGAGTGCTTTTAAAAGAAAAATAACACAGTTTGCTTTGAGATAGAAATTGACTTTAGAATGCCAAGTTCAACATAGTCCAAGCCAAACTGACCAGCTGCCCTTCTACAAGTACTTTCCCCTGCAAGGTCTCTGCCTCATGTCAAGGGCACCAGAGGCTCCTTTCCATCCACCTAGAGCCCTGGAGACTCTGACTCCATTGCCTTTTTCATACCCCTATCTAGCCAATCACCACCTCCTGCCCATTTTTCTTTTCAAATGTCTCCTATTTCCATTCCTTCCACTCTATTTCCATGGCCAGCACTATGCTCTGGCCTCATCACTTCACATCCAAAAAACTACAACAGTCACACAGTTGACTCCAGGCCAATCGATCCCTTTATTTTTATTTAATCTGGGAACAAATGGCACGCTGTATGAGCACTAGACTATGAAGACAAAAGGAGACACAGGGTTTATCCCTCTACTTAACAACATGCATGACTGTGATTGTGCTGCAGGATAATTAGGGAACACTAGCATGTAGTTTTTACAAATGACTGCAGTAGTGCACACAACCAGACCAGGTATCTCTGGAGACAAATGGAAATGGAGTGGGGGAACTTAACCTGGCCAGCTGTCCCCTCTGAAGACTTTTGGTTTCTTAATCATTGGAAGAATCAGCACCCCAGTACACACACCCCTTCACCAATAGCCCAAGTGTTCTGCCAACCCTTAATGATGTAAGCCCTGGTTCCAAATTACGGGGACAAAAGCAAACCTTGAGCTGGGAAACTCCTCCTGGTGGTGAAATTTCTCTCATTCCTTTAGGGATAATGATCAGTCAGACAGGGCAGCCTGAGCCTCAGGAGCCACACAGAGAAGAAAGAGAGGGTAATATTTGAGGTAAATGGGGAAATATGAATAAAATCACGAAGTAGGAAGAAAAGAATGGTATGTTGAAGAGAGTGCGAGAAGGATGCTGGCCAGATCAGGGGATTTGTGTTGGGCACAAGGACTGTGAGTTCTTTTGTATACTGTGAACCCCTTGAGAGCAGAATTAGGTGTCTTTATCTTTGGTACCCCAGCACTTAGCACAATGCTGGACGTAAAGTAGGAAGACAATAAATGTTTTTGTCTTTTTTTTTTTTTTTTTTGAGACAGAGTCTTACTCTGTTGCCCCAGCCAGAGTGCCATGGCATCAGCCTAGCTCACAGCAACCTCAAACACCTGGGCTCAAGTGATCCTTCTGCCTCAGCCTCCTGAGTAGCTGGGACTACAGGCATACGCCACCATGCCCGGCAAATTTTTTCTATACATTTTTAGTTGGCCAATTAATTTGTTTCTTTTTTTAGTAGAGATGGGGTCTTGCTCTTGCTCAGGCTGGTTTTGAACTCCTGACCTTGAGCAATCCTTCTGCCTCAGCCTCCCAGAGTGCTAGGATTACAGGCGTGAGCCACCGCACCCAGCCAATAAATGTTTTTAAATAACATGAGGTTGCAATAGTAGAGTGGTCAGCTGTTGACAGGCCAAACTTAGCTTACTCTCAGCACCATACATGGCTTGATTAAGGATCCACAAAATTATAAAACCCACAAGGGCAGAAACATGCAGTGCCCTACACCTAAGACAGTGCTCAGCCCATAAATATTTATTGAACAAATGAATGAATGAATGAGGGAGGGAGGGAGGAAAAAAGGAGGGAAGAAGGTCACTCCAAGGAATGGTAGATAATCTGCTGGTGAAAAACTCGGATATGGTAAAAGGAGGTACTTCCTATGGCAGGAATAATAGTGTCTTTTTCCCCCCTAAAAAGGGCATGTTGGGCTCAGCAGCCACAGCTCCTCTGAAGGCAATTCACGATGTCAACAAGTGTCAGAAAGCAAAAGTTTATCTTTTCTTTGTTTTTCAGATATTCAACAAACCACCACGTATTTCATCATGCAAAAAGTCTAATTGAAGCTTCAACATTCTGAGGCAAACACAAACAAGTCTCTTTCATTGTGATTAATTTCTACCAAACTAGCTTTTCATATGATGTTTCACTGAGACTTATTAGTAATAATAACAACAACAATAGCCCTTATTAGTAACTGCCTTACCAATTCCTAATGCCTTATGAGGAAGATGGAATTCTGAACATGAAGTCATAGTTTAGCAGTTATTCTATATCTGTCTGAAACAACTGTACGTACATTAGCAGTTTTTCCTGAACTTCATCTTGTAACAGGACTAAACCAGTGGACTTTCTCTTGGCTTTCAGAGAAATAATTTCTTTCCCATTTTTTCCAAACAAAATGTAGCACTTCTAAGCACAGATATGTCTACATAGAAGAACAGAGATATTACCTCTTTCTGGATAATATTCCCAATTATGATCACCCCCTTGGGGCTAGAACAAGTTGTGGAAGCTACAGCTTTAAATACCAAGAGAGGAAACTTTCTGGCCAAAGTGGCAAAGATCTTATTGCTTCTTTTTGCTGTTGTACTATTTATTTTTTAAAATTGTGTCCTTTAAGAGATGAGGTCTTGCTCTGTCACCCAGGCTGGAGTGCAGTGGCATGATTATAGCTCACTGCAGCCTCAAACTCCTGGGCTCAAGTGGTCCTCCCACCTCAGCCTCCCAGGTAGCTGGGACTACAGACAGATACCACCACGCCCAGCTAACTTTTTTCTTTTTTTCTTGTTTTTAGAGGAAGAGTCTCACTGTGTTGCTCAGGCTGGTCTTGAACTCCTGGCCTCAAATGATCCTTCCACTTCAGCCTCCCAAGTAGCTGAGATGACATGTATAAGCCATTGCACCCAGCTTTTTGCTGTACTATGGCTATTCACAAGAATCCCAGCTGTATTGCCCTTAAATCTCTCATATCTCAGCCTCTTGATCTCATTCTTTAAACCTTAGCTATTAATTTTTAAGAAGGGCAAGAAAATAAGCATACAAACTATGTTGCTCCTTTAATTATATTATGAATATTTAAAATTGCACTATATGGTTCCAGCAGTTTCCATTTAGCTTCACACAGGCAGGGTCCAGTGCAGAGCACTTCGTTGCATACTCCCTCAAAGTCAATATGGGTAATGTAAGTGATCGAGACAAGTTTCTAATGACAGATCTCAGAGGAACCATATTTTACAACTGAGAAAAAAGTGTAGAGCTGCTACTGCAGTTGGGAAAGTAATCTTCACACATATTCATTCTTTATACTTACAATGGAGTTGGCAAAGGGAACCAAAATGCCCAAAGCAAACATGCCCAGAAGTGGTCCACCAATCATGCCAAATATGCTGAGTGCTGCCTACAAAAATAATACAAAGTCAGCAATTAGCAAATGTAAATCCAGACTAAAATGTTTGAAAGTAATTTCATCGGGACGACTATTTAAAGTATTCAGCCTCCTGCTGAAAATCATAGTTTTATTCATGGAAGCCTTGTCATTGGCAAAGAGGTAATTAGAACTTGGAAGCTTCTGCTTCCCCATCTCAAGTATCCATTTATTCCTCCAAGAAAAGGCAACAAAGTGCAAAAAAGATAGAGAATCCTGGGACAATGGGAGCACCTACATGAATGCAAACTCAAGAGTGACACCACTCCCCTCAGTCCTGTTCTTGCAGATGTTTATAAATCACAGCACTTCTTTGTGCTTTGATGGCCTCAAAATCTTCCTCAAAAGAAGCTTGTGGATAAGTACTGCTAAGTGACCCAAGGTGGTAATAAAACCCATTTTCCATTCCTGATTTGGTTCCCTAAAGATGAAGGAGAATGAAAAATATGTTTTTTAAAAAACTGATCAAATTGTGTAGAAATAGATTTAAAATCTAATTGGATAATTGCAACCTTTGTTTTGATATAGAGATGCAAAAACTATGATAGTGAAAAAGATTTACAATCCAAAGCATGAAGATATGCAAGTAACTGAAGCTTCTAAGAGATATATGTTCCCAACAATCAAACGCCTATCTTTTAAGAATGGACAGAACCATAAAATAATTAGTCAGATGAGTAAAAATAGCAAAAATTAGCTGGGTGTGGTGGCACATGCCTGTAGTCCCAGCTACTCAGGAGGCTGAGGCAGGAGGATCACTTGATCCCAGGAGTTTGAGGTTGCTGTGAGCTAGGCTGATGCCACGGCACTCTAGCCTGGGAACAGAGCGAGACTTTGTCTCTAAAAAAAAAAAAACTGGAAACAATCCTGATGTCCTTCATCAGGTAAGTGGTTAAACAATACTATCCAATGATAAAAAGGAACAAACTAATGATACATGCAACAACCTGGGTGAAATCTCCAGAAATGTATGCTGTGTGAATAAGGTTATATACTATAAGATTCCATGTAAGTAACATTCTTGACCAAAGGAAATTGTAGAAGTGGAGAACGGTGGTTGCCAGGGGTTAAGGAGGGAATGGAGACAGGAGGAATGTGAATGTGGCTGCAAAAGGGCGACAGGAGGGATCCTTGAGGTGATGCAAATGTCTTGAATCTTGCTTATATCAATGACAATATCTGGGTTGTGATATTGTACTATCAAGATATTATCATTATTGCAAGATGTTTTCTCAAGATGTTACCATTGAGGGAAACCGAGTAAAGGGTATATGGGCTCTCTCTGTATTATTTCTTACCATTGCATGTAAACCTACAATTATCTCAAAATAGAAAGTTTCATTTAAAAAAATCGTAAAGAGGGTAGTCATCTCTGCGTCTTGATATGTCTACGTGTAGATATATATTGAGAGAAGTACGGAAGGATGGTCACATCAACATTAAAAAAAAACCAGAATTTAGCAATCATGATTTAAACCTCCAGGAGTCAGTTCTCACCTGTAACAAAGTTCCCATTGTCGATGCCAGTGCAGCCATTCCGATACACAGGACT
This sequence comes from Cheirogaleus medius, assembly GCA_008086735.1. Classification (NCBI taxonomy): domain Eukaryota; kingdom Metazoa; phylum Chordata; class Mammalia; order Primates; family Cheirogaleidae; genus Cheirogaleus; species Cheirogaleus medius. The sequence goes on from VBSM01003169.1 coordinate 19,797,888, forward strand.
CCATAAAACACACCTAAAACACACAAAAGCAGGTGTAAAATCTAGACCGGAGATTTAGAATTCTCAATAGAATAAGCCACCACACCTTTGATTCATGGTTGAATAATATGACCGTGGCGAAGAATGGCCACATACATCAGAGCCAGCAAGAAAATGAAGCAGCTGGTGTGCGACAGGATCAGCAGTGTGCGACCAGGACAAACAAAGCCCTTATATTGTGTCCCAGGATTAGTTACAACAGTAGGTTATATAAGTACAGAATCCCCAGAATGAACTATAGGGATTTCAAAACTAAGTACTACATTGTATGATTAATCTAATCCTCCATAACATTTGGATATAAAGGAAAACTCAGGACTCTGTTTCAGCCTGCCAAAAATAGGACACCATTCAGCTCCGCCCTGTACAACGAGGCAGGGGAGGGAAGTAATAAACAGTAGAAATTAGAGTCTTCTGACTTTAAGCATTCATTTCTCCGGGAAGTAGCAATCCATGCCAAGTGGTGTTTTGGGACCTCTAGCCCCTCATAATCTCCACGAGCACTCCCAAGCCTTTCCTATTAGGCTAGCAAAGAGAGGCAACTTCAAGACAAGTATCTTATTTCCCCTTCTTGCCATGTTGTTTCTCCTAAACATCTTTACAGAAATTCACAAGCCACCATTGGTGGTTAGATTATGGAATTTTTTTCTTCCTCTTTTGATTTTCAGTATTTTTCAAATTTTCTCCAGGTATATGTATTGCTTTCAAAATTATAGGAAATATTATGCAAAAAAAAAACCTTTATTTTTTGAGTTCCATTCAGCAAGTCACCTGAAATCAGTCAAGGTAATTTCCCATATTCAAAATTCAAAATGCAAAAAATATGAATGGGAAATTGGCTTATAAAATTATTACATTCCTTATATTATGTTATTTCTATCTTACTATACTAGCACTCATACCTTTGTTAAATATATTGGGTAAATAATCTCATTGCACCTGAAGGAAAAATTTTACATTAATTTTTTTCAAAGAGCTCTTGTTGCAATGGTTTTTATGTCACTCAATCCTAATTTAAATAGTATTTCCAACATATTTAGCTTGATTTTTCTCCATTTGATAGGCCATGAATGGTCACCAGTATGAGGTTTGGTATTCAAAGTTATTAGAAACATACTCAAATCATCTTCTAAGTTCTTCTCTATGATATCCTTAATGCATATACCTCAAGATTATGAGGTCATATTACCCTTCAAAATGAATGAAAATCTCATCTATATTCGTTGAGTTGAATTGTCATTCATCAACATCATTCCATAAGCACCAGGCAGTGCCTCTTGTTTTATATGCATTATCTCAAAACCTCATAGTAACCCAGCAAGGTATTTTTGCATCCATTTTCCATATGAAGAAATAGAGGCTTATATGGGTTACTGGATTTCCTCAAGGCTAACAGCTAGTAAATTGATGAAGCAAGATTGGGTGTATCTGGCTTCAAAAGCATCTATTCATTTTACTAAACCACACAGCCTCAGTAATCCCATAATGAACTACATACTCTTTAGAAAGCATTGTATCATTCTGAAATTACACACCAGGATTAAAAGTTGGTACATAATAAAATGATGCATTGCTATTTAAATTTAAGAAACATCTAAAAATATAAATTAAGTAATTATTCCATGCTACATTCATGGCAATTATATATAGAATTATGGCGCAAAACAGAGTACCATTTACTATTTCTTTGACAGTCCGTTTGTGTTACTGTGTTGAGGCTGAAGATTCTTTTTTCAAAAACAAATTTGTTATTCATTCATTTCAAATAAAAAATGAAGTATGCTCGCAAGATTTGAGTTAGATATCACATTTGAGACAAGTGGGAACTGGAGATTCTTAAATCTTCCATTCAAGCTGTTATTTAACCCCTAATAAGGTTCTAAGAACAGAAGTTCAGAATTCCTTGCACTATTTTATAGACCATCTCCAGGACAGTGCACATGAGCAAACAGAACAGACAATCAAGATGAGTCAAAGATCACAACACTGTTTCTTTATCTTCAACTCATACATACGGACCATGTACCTGAAACTGACATATAGAAAAGGTAATAGAGAAAAAGTGTGGCTCTTGGTTCCAAACTAAGGATATTTCTTAGAACTGTTGCCTAAAGTTAAAAAGGAAAAGAATTTAATTTTTTGTGTGCATGGCTAAGAATTTTAACGTTAATTTGGGATAAGAAGAAGGTAGGAAAGAAGAACAGGCAAATACAATAGGACCCCTGGGAATCATCCTTTGTGATCTACCGACAATTAATTGTTTGGAGTGTCTCCCAAATCTTGATTACAAATACAGCAGTGTCCACATTAAGTTGCAAACACACATATGAGGATTTACAGTCATACTCAGACGTTCTTACTCTATATCTTCAGTGGAAAAGAATTTCCCGTGTCTCAAAAAAATCATCTCTCTGAGCTGAAGTGGAATTATGAAAACATAAACTTACTCATTCCTTGGGAAATCCAAGACAGAGATCTTTCTGAGAGCGATCTGAGGTGAGGTTTTATTAGATCTTCCACAGTTACCGCTGCTAAAGCATTAATACTGGAAGATACTGTGCTGTAAGGAGAAATACAACTTTAGATGTATAATATGTTACCTCTAATAATACTTTAGAATGAGAAAGGGGGGAAACAAATTGTCACTTCTAAAATATAAGCAGATTTCTACAATGTTATTTTTAATGATCACAGCCTCTCTTTTTGGAATCTGTTATTACCCAAGAATGATTCAGGCAACATCCATAGGATTGATAATAAAAGAGAAAGGATATGCTAATGTTGCCTCTATTTTCCAGTTAATCTTCAGTGTCTACGAAAAGCATCTACATAAATTATTCGTTATGACTATATACAACAACTTTAAAACATATTTTTCTTTGTGCATAGAAAAGACTATCAAGTCTTCCCTAACATATACCATAAATATCAACAATATTAATTTCCTGAATCCTCCCTAACATGTGCTGTACATGTTAATAAGAATCCCCTGCGAGAAGAAAATGCAACGAATAAGTTCAATCACCAAACACAAGATACCTTGAGCAGTGTATATTATGCAACATGTAAATGGAATATTTAATTCTAATTTTCCAGCTGACCATGCTTTAGCCACATACATATTTTAAACCAGGCTGTAGACACCCATTTTTGATAATCAGTGAAAGCTACCATCAACTGATCATCATTACTGTGACATTATAAAGTATACGATGATATATTTGACAGCAGTTAAAAGTGGAGCCTGATGACAACAGGATGACAGCTCCCACAGGTAAGAGTTGGATTGACAGAGGGGATACCTGCAGCATGTGTTTACTTTGGGCCATTCGTACTTATGCCTAGAATTCAGCTTTATCTCCCAAAGTATTTCATAATAAAAAACAGATCACCAAAGGAACACCATGTGTTATTTGAGTCGTAGTTCATACCTTAATGTTCCACTATAAGCACAGGCCACGAAAAGCCCAGGAAGTCCTGGATAATCTTGCAGAATGTCCAGTACCAAATAAGGCATGAGCTGAAAAATTCCAAAATTTACTACTGAGTACTAGTTGCTACTGAATAAAATTAATTAATGCCTCATTTAGTTTCGCATTCTTCAGGAACTTAAAGGAGCTATTCCACACAACTGAAATTTCCAAATGCCTAAAATTAAACTATTTAACTGCCAACACTTAAAGGAACAAATAACACAGTAGTTAAGTAAACAGATGTTGGATTCAGACAGATGTGGCTTTGTTACTTAACTTCTCTGAGCCTCAGTTTCCTCATCTATAAAATAGTAGTAATAACACCAACTTTATACAGTTGCTATAAAAGTTAAATTAGATAATCTACATAAAGCTTTTAGTATAGTATTAATAACAAGGTCCAAAATCCTCTACCTTCTCATCATGTTTCTATAAATATTCACTGTGATTATTTCATATCTGAGTGGTTCCCTCAAGTATAGGTAGAATCAATGAGATGAGACTGATAGACAGGAAAATTGCAAAAGTATATCTAGGCACTAGCCCTGCTTCCTCAGAGTGAATCCAGCAAAGTGTACCAGAAACATATCTTTGCTCTCCTGAGGATAAGATTTTGACGTGATCTTCCACTGCCTTATTTGCATTGTATCCTCAGTGGAATGTTAATTGAATTGGCTCATTAACACAGTCCTGGAAAGAGCCAGTTAGAGGGAAACCCTAGCACAGGCTCTCGAAGAGCAAGACGCCCTGAACGTATCCTATGACAAAAAGTCTCAAAGATAGGAAGTTGCAGGGACTTTATTTTTGTGCACGTTAAAGAGAGGGTGTATTAGAAGCCTTTTTTTAAAAATCCCTCTAATCTTCATGACACAAATTGCAGACCAAAAAAATGATAAAAATCACAAAATATTCTTGATTAGAGGGAACATAACAGAAGTGTCCCTCCATTGCCTCCATCTTCATAGCAAATGCGACTCTGGGATTCTCTGAGCAGACAAGAAGTGTGTGTTTATCAGAAGGAGGGCACAGTTAAGACAGGGTGGAGATACACAGCTCAAGGATGTTCTCATTTTCTAATCCCACAAGTTAACATTTGCACCATGATAAAATTCAGTCTATCTTTAGTCTAATGAGTCCCCTGGGTGCTTAATCTAGGAAAAAGTCTTAGAAAATAATTTTAGCAAGAACTCAGACTTTGGAGGCAGGCAGTCCTGGGTTTGAATTCTAGCTATACTTTTTGAAAGACAATAATATGGCAAAGAGGTTCAAATTTAGGACTCTGGTGGCAGCTTGCCTGGGTTTGAATCCTGATTCCAGGTTTACTAGCTAGTTATTTACTTAACCTCTCTGTGCCTCATTTCCCACATCTTTGAAAGGGAGATGATCATAGTACCTATGTCAGACGGTGGCTGTGAGAATTAAAAGTTGAAACTTACATAAAGCATTTATAGTAGTGCCTAGCCCATGGTCAGTATTTGGAAGGGCTCATAGTTAACTCTTATTTATTAGCAATGTGACCTTGGGCAAGTTATATAACCTCTCTGAGATTCATTTCCTCATCTATAAAATAAGAATTACAGGGTTGTGAGAATTAAACAAAGCATGTAAAGCTCTTGGCACAGAATCTTATTACATAGTTGGTACTTAATAAATGTGCACTTATTAGATCTGTTTCGACATCATAGAGAAACTAGAAGATAATCTAACAACACCCACAAAATGTTCTATAGTACCACGGTTTATGTAGGTTTTTTAAAAATTGCGTTTTTACATTTCTATTCCCAGCTTTAATCTATTTCTATTTAACATCTGACTTGAATTTTTTCCAGGTATTTTGATATTTTAATTTTAGATGCAACACTCTTCATTCTTGTTATATCTGCTAAAATAAATTTTTGCCAAATGCTTTATAGAAATTAAAGATGATTATTGCGTGCCCACTTGATATTTCTCTACAAGAACATCAACACTCCTTCCTCCCTACAAATAAGCTTTTTGAATATCATTGATGCACGTGTAAGAAAGACATGATACTGAACCTGGTCTAGTGCAGACACTTTCTTGATTGTCCAAGGATCACAGTCTTTGTACCTGGAATAAAGGGCGAGCCCACAGAACACTGAGCAGATGAGGATTACCCAGAGTCCCACGAGGTTGATGTAGAGAGACCTAAAGGAGTGAAAACAAACCAGCAAAATGACAATTGTAATTCCTATCCCAAAGATTAGGAAAACTGCTGCGTGAGCAAAAGAGACCTTCATGATTCTACTCAATAAATGCACATTACCATTAGGTTATCAAAAATGCTACTTATTTTATTCTAGTCTCATATTAGGTTATCAAAAATGCTACTTATTTTATTCTAGTCTCATATTCTGTTTCTGATGTTAATCAACAACATATTTGGAAATATTTGGAATAGATAAGGTTGTCTCCCGTAATGAGCATGTCCTCCTGGTCAGAATTCCATGAGCATTGTTAGCTTTATAAGAGAACTTAATTATAGTGCTTCAGCCCTTCTTGTCATGAAATAAGGATTTTAATAGTCAACATAGCAGTAACTATTATTCATTTTCCTTTTAAAACTAATGTAATTATAAGCTGCTAAACATGGTTAGCATCTACATAGCAACTCACCAAACTTGTTTAAATGTTATTTATAAGACTACACATTAAGTATGAATGCAAATCTGTATTCCTTTGACAGATACCTTTTCATACAATGTTTGGCATTATAATATACTCTGTGTGCTCCAATAGAGTATAAATGTTTACACAATAGCACAGGAGTCAGACCTGGGCATAAATCCTGGCACTACCATATAAGACCCTGGGCACGTAATTCAGCCTCTCTGATCTTCAGTTTTTTCATTTACACATAGAGATATCAATGCCTACATCACAAAGTCCTACAACTAAATGAAATAGTATATAACATATAGCACAGGACTGGCATATAAGAAACACTTGTTAAATGGTAGTTATTGATATTATTAGTGTTACTATCATTGAATGCTATATCTTAATAATTAGTTGAATAGTAAACACTTCTCTCACTCAGGTGGCCACATGTTTTTTCCAATGGCTAGTGGACAGTGCTGAGCCGCTCTAGGCTGAGGAAAGGTATCATCTTCCAAGGTCATGCCTCCTTCCCTGGGGGCAGCCTGCATCCAATGACTAGTGGATTCAGAGGTTTAAAGGCTCAGTCCCTTCTTCCTATCTTGGGACAAGTCTGAAAAGCCACTGTAGCTCTAGAGCTCTCTGGAGGCTGCATTACAGTGCAGTGTCTCCCTCCGGCCAATCCTGCTTTCTTTTCTTCTATTCTATAGGTAGTGATGCCCTAACAAACTCTTGCATGCTAACCTCCACCCGGAGTCCACTTCTGGAAGAACCTGCCCTATAATAGGTGCCAGACAACAAATTGCTGCCTTTTCCCTTGAATTGACTAACATTACTGTATATTTTGTTATTCTCCCATCTCCAAATTACCAGAAAATTATGCCCAGATACTCTCATGCTCAAACACCTCCTCTCACTTACATCTGAGTTTAATACTGTTGAAATCATGCTGTTTTATTTGATTTTCATGCCGTTTAAATTGATCACTTATCAATATCTGATAATGTCCCTTGTCAATCAATGTCAGTAAGTCTTGGCTTTTTGACAGGGATCCATTCTTCTTCCCACAGTACCAGTACTAGAAAGGTGAAAATGGTTCCCCTGGGTTCCAAGAGTCTGCCTTGCTCAGGAGATCCATCAGGATATTCTTACAGGAATTAATTTTTATTAAGAAAGTTCTAATGCTGTTATTTTAGCTATAAAATTAGGCTTTTGGAGTTTCAGGTTCCCAAAGAAACAGAAGAAGAACTTGTACACAATTACTCTGGGACAGGTATCAGCTCTAGTACAGATTTAAAAGTCCAATAGACTATTATATATGTAAATTACTTTCTTTCAAAATTCCTTAAAATACCAGAACATCTAAGCTCATTTGGGGGGGATTCCATATCCAGTTATTACATTCATATTAAAATAGACCTTTCATTATGAAATTTTCTAAAGACTTAATTTCTAAACCAATTAACTCTCCATATATTGAGTTCTGACATATGACATCACAATATGTTCATCTTCTCCTTTAACAGAAATGGAATTGCCACTCCAACTACCCTGTACTCTTACTCAATCTACCTAGAATTTTTAAGCTCCTAAACACATGTGAGCAGAGTCAACCTTATTTATCAGCTTAGTGGTGGCCACTAAGCTGATCTGAGGCCTCCAGAGAAAGAACCAGCCACCACTCCACACTCTTTGCTAAGCCAAGAAAGGCTGGAAAGTCCCTGGCCACGCTGTCTTTCCTACCGCTGTGCTTTTGTCCAAATCACTCCACCTACCTAGAATGCCTTCCCACTTGTCTCCACCTGCCCAAATTATGATTGTTCTTCATATTCAGTCTTCCAGATCAACAGGAATCTCTCACCTACCCTCTGCCTTCACATCACATCAGTTGTAGCGGAAAAAAGAATGTACATTTACTAGACTTCTATCATGTGTGTGCCAAACACAATATTGCATGATACCTACCATGAGACATAGAGTATTTTTTATGCTTCTTTTTACAAGTTTAGAAACTGCATCTCTGAGGGACTAAGTAATTTTCCCAGGATCACTCAAATAGCAAGTATTAGAACAGGTTATAAACCCATGACTATGTTTGAAAATAAAATACAAGGCACTATATATACTCTGGAACATTTCCTCTATTGTTATATTGTTTCATGAAATTGTTATATCTTGCTAGTATTATTTTACTTTTCATATACTGGCATATATTTTCCTAATATGATATTAACTTCTTTCATGACAAGGGCCATATATTTATAATTTTTTTATCCCCATAGGTCCTTATACAAATAGATACACAATAAATGCTTATTTATTTCATAATATTTGTCTTACTTTAATAATTCATGTAAATATTTTCAAATATCTGATTTAAAACATACAGTACAACTTTGTTCTGCTTGGTCCTTTTGTAATCAAGTATATAATTTATCTCTTGGAATTTCTTGATACAAAAGACTTAAACTTGAGCCATACTTGACTTATGAAGTGTTTCCATAAAGACAACTGATGTGTTATTAATGATTTGTACACCATAGTGTATGACTTACATTTTTGCCTGGAATCTGCTTTTACAGGAAATATATCTCTGCACTTGGGATTGGTTGATACCATAGATGCTGGTCCATGTGAAAACACCTCCTATAACAATTGTCCAGAATGTGTGTCTTTGTAAAGGATTAGGATCAAAACTAAATGAAAAGAAACAGAAGACAAATCTGAACAGTTAGCAAAAGTCTAAAGAAAAAAATCCTCCTAGACTATTTTTGGAAGCAAGCAATATGTACTTACATACGTAAATATGTACAAATTTATTAAGTAATATAAAAGGTAAAAATATTTCTAACTTAAGTTCAATGACATAAAAGCTTATTTTCAGAAATCTGGAAATTCTAGACAGGATTGGTAGGAAATGAATGTTCTAATCATTCTGAACATTTATATAAGTTGTTCTCCTCTAGTCTTAAGAAACTGTTGTGTAAACTAATTTGACATGTTATAATCAGAGAAGAACATAAAACACACAACACACGGGCCGGGGGATACATTCCTAAGTGCACCACAGCAATAGATTTGGTGCTAAAATAAACACAAAATTAACACATTTTGTGTACATGATTCCTCTCTCAGCACATGTAGTCATAGTGCTCATTTATATTCAAGTTCAAGAAGTCAGTCAATTAATGTAGTTTAAAGATTTTCATTTTCTAAAATTACCATATGCCAGTATAATCACGCTTTCATTATAAAAGGCTGTATGCATAAGCTAAATACTAATGGTTGAAAACCACTTTATGACATGTGCATAAGCCCAAAATATTGTTACAAAGAAAGTTCAACTTCCATGCTTGAAATATCTTTTAACCATTTTTACTGGAAGGAAAGTGATTTTGTTCATCTCTGACACACCATATGAGCTTGAAAACTTTCTGCAAAATTAGCTTGCATGGACACTTTTTTTTGATATATATTTTCTTTTTTCAAATTTCAGAATATTATGGGGGTACAAACATTTTGGTTACATATATTGCTTTTGCATCACCCAAACCAGAGCTAAAAGTGTGCCCATCCCCCAGACAGTGCGCTCTGCACCCATTAGTTATGAATTTACCCATCCCCTCCACCCTCCTCCCACCTGCCCAGCACCCAGTGAATGTTACTACCATGTGAGCACCTAAGTGTTGATCAGTTACTACCAATTTGATGGCGAGAACATGTGGTACTTGTTTTTCCATTCTTGTGATACTTCACTTTGAAGAATGGGTTCTAGCTCCACCCAGGATAATACAAGAGGTGCTAGTTCATCATTGTCTTTTATGGTTGAGTAGTACTCCACGGTATACATATACCACATTTTCATTAACCCACTCATGTATTGATGGGCACTTGGGTTGTTTAAGGCATTAGCCATAACTTTTCTGTGCAATTCTCTAGAAATAATATATCAGATTGTGTGTAATGTACATTATATACATATATGTATATAAATACACATACATATGATTATAAAACACAATCATAATAAACTATATTACTATACTATACATTGTCGGGGCAATATCAAAAGAGAAACTCTCAGGGCTGATTAAAACAAAGAATTGTCAAAATGGAATCAGTGTCTTTTAGTGTCTGTCTCCTAAGAGGCTTCCTTTTCTTATCTTTCCACTTCTTTTATCAGCCTGCCCTACCTTTCAACCTATTCTGGACTTTAATATCCGGAAGAAAATACTCTTTTGCCATAAACCCTTTCTCAGGAAGAAGCATCATCCTAAGTACCATGTAACTAAGTACCACTTGTCTGTTTCAACCCCTTAAAGAGCAAGTGGAAAACCCTACACATTTACTCGCCAGCTTCAGTTTGCTATGCCACATCCTTAGTGGTTTTGTTGGATTGTTTTCGAATGTAAACCTACTATTTCAATAAAGAAATTTTTTTAAGAGAAAACATAAGATATGTTCTATTAGCCAAGAGGTAAATAGCAACTTACTTCCAGAAGTTTAATCTTCCGCCGTTATAGGCATCACTTAAAATAACGTTGATTCCACCTTGAACCACCACAGCCCGTATAATCACTGTTGCAAATCCAGCCACCATGATTCCAATTTGAAAAACATCCGTCCAGATAACTGCTTTAAGACCACCCTTAGAGGGGAAAGTGTATTAGGATTAACACTTCTATCAGACGTTATTAAGTATCCACACACTTACACGCTATGCTGGACAAAAATGATGAAAACGTGCGACTTAACCAAGAGGTGCACTCAAAGGAGATGGTCAGGTTGGGAGAACCTTCACAGAGAAAGAAATATTTAAGCCAAGCCTTCAAACATAAGCAGAGGCAAAGATGGAAGGTCCTCCCAGCAGAGAAAACAGCATGTTTAACATATAGAGGTGTCAAATTATATGGCATGTCTAATGTGGCCAGAAATGTACTTTGGAATGAAGTGGAGTGGTGTGGGGAGATTGCTGGGAAGAAAATTCAGAGTGAGACTGCAAGTCAATATGAAATTTATCCTACAGACAAGGCTGATATTTAATCAGTATGCATCCAGATGGTCATACCAGTTGTTGAAAAACTAAAATTGTTTTATACTAGCCACTGTCACAAACTTCTCAAGTGTCACTCCCAAGTCTCTATGACCTGAGCTGAAGCAGCCCCTGCCTGAAGACCCTGTCTTCTACAAGATCGGCAAATAAAGGGTTAAGATCTAGACTATCAGAGATCCCATAAGATGTGCATCACTGCTTAGGACCAGCATGCCTGATAACATCAGTGCCATGCCATACTGGTTGTTGCATATTTTGTCACCACTGCCTATAAATGATGGGAAGTTATCACGGGTTTTTAAGCTGAGGAATAATATGAGGACAGCTGTAATAACTTGGCAACAGCAAGGATGAATCAGTAGATGAGATTAGCAACCACTGCAGTTGTTCAAATGAAAGAAAAGATTCAGTTATGATCCATGTTCTACAAAGGATCAAATTTTACCCCAGACAAAATATTTCTTACAAAAAAAAGTTATACTGTGGGAGGTCAGGAGTAGGTATGAACAGCCCAGTTTACAGCACACAACTACTGGAATTTTCAGTTATGCAGAGCAAGTAGGTAGAGTGAAAAGGGAATGTGTGGACATACCAGCGTGCAGTAGAATGTGCAGACCACCCCGGTTGCCACTACTGCGCCCCACAGATCAAATCCTGTGACTGTAAGAGAAAACAGAACGCATGTGTAAGTGTGAAAATGCATAATAAAAATACTTCCCAAAAATTGTCAGGGAAAGAAGCTGTAGCATTTATTGGGTACTTACCTCCATACCCACTTGCCTAAAACTAGGTCCCAATCTCATAAGTGTCAAAAAAACAAATGGATTTTAAAGTTATATTTGATGAATTTCTACCCTCAGACATCATACACAGATCCAACATTGGCCAAATTAAATACACAGAAAAGCATGTATGTTGTAATTAAGCTAAGAAATTGCTTGATACTGTGAGGGAGTTGTTCAGACTGAATGGGGTCAAAGGGTATTAGTCATCTCTCTCCCGATTAGACGTGGTTCAGATACACACACTATTTTGCCAGTCCTTGAAAGACATATTACTAAGATGAATGCTACTAAGATAGCACCTAGATGGATAAAAGTTTGTATGATTCACTACCATTTATCTGAGAAGTGGAATAATATGTTTTTTAAATGAAAGGATAAGTCAAAAACAAACAAAAAATAGTTACCTGTAGGAGAGGAAGGAAACAGGGTAGAGGAGATGGACATAACTTAGACTTCTCTAACCATATTTTGATTTACAGATTTCACTTTGGAACCATGTAAATATTCTACATAATTATACAAAATTAAATTAGATAAAAAAAACTCCTCAAAATCAAAATGAAATAAATTGAACCTAACTGCAGATCAAATTTGTGACATTATCACACAGAGAAAAATATGTCACAAGACTTTAAAACACAATTTAACATACATCCCTACCAGGATACACGCTATAGGAAAAAAGAACTGCAAAGAAAAAAAATTTAACTGTTTTTAGCCATCATAGCAATTCCATATTATAACTAATAAAATGGTTATCAATTATGCATATTAAAATCACCAGAGGAAGTTTTAAAAATCCTGTTAACTGGGCCACTCAGCAGGCCAATTAACTCAGAATCCCAGGGGTGGAGACCCAGGAAGCAGTATCTTTATAAAGTTTCCCAATTGAGTCCAACGTGCAGCCAAGGTTGAGAAATCAGGAAGTAACTTGAGGGGGCTCTCCTGCTGGACAAGAATGGGATAATTTGAGCATCGATAATCATATTAACCTTTTTATTTTTTATTTTTTATTTTTTTTTCATATTAACCTTAATGGTATGAAATAACATCAAACCTTTAAGTCCATGAGTTCATAAGGATTTTTTTTTTAATTTCAGTTACTCTTGGAAGATAGTAGGGAACCTGTTTATTATTTTAAAAACTTATAAGTAAAGAGGGAAAATCAGTCATTTATCCTGCCTTTCCTATATAAACTATTTTTCAAGGTAACTAAATAGATGATAAGAGGAAGTTTGTCTTTATAGAAGTATTCCATCTAACCAAGGTAGAAGGAATAATACAATTAGAATATTCCATTTTATAAGCCCTAATGAAATAATAAATCTAGAATGATCATCAATAGCTGCTGATATTTGTTTTAGAAAAACCTGACATTCTGTGCCTCCTGAAGGAAATAACTTATAGACGATAGCACCTATGAAATATTATTTCTAAAAAGTTGAACTGGAGTCTGAGAAAACTTCTAGATCTAACTACTATTAGTTTACAAGAAAGACAGATGAGTAGGGACATTAAATGAACCCATAGGGATGCAGGCAGTAAAACCGAGAACTTGGAAAACTTGACAGAACAAATAACTAAGTTTCTTTAACAAGTAAATCACAATTTAAATGGGAAAAAAATAGGAAGGAGATTATAAGTTTAAAAAGACTTTAAAACAACTTCAAAATACAACCAGGAAAAATTGACAGAGAAATAGGAGAAATAGAAAAATCAATAGTTATATTTGGAGATTTCAACATTCCTCTCTCAGTAATTGATATAAGTAAAAAAAAAAAAATCAGTAAAGATAATGGTAGATGTGAACAATACTATTAACCAACTGAACCTTTGATCTTTATAGAACATTATATCTAACAAGCACCCATATACATTCTTTTCAAGAGTACATGGAATGTTCACCAAAATAGATCATATCCTGGGCCATAAAACAAATCAATAAATTCAAAGGATTAAAATCATAATAGTTCTCTAACCAAAGAAGTGTTAATTTAGAAATAAATGACAAAAAGATATGTTAAAAATCCTCAAATATTGAAAATCAAGCAACACTTCTAAATAACCCATGAGAAAAAGAGATCACAAGAGAAATCAGAAAATATTTTAAATTGAATAAAAACACAAGGTATCAAAATCTCTGGGCTGCAGATAAAGTAGTGATTAAAGAAAAAATAACAACTTTAAATATTTACATTCTAAAATAAAAAATATTGGCCTGGCGTGGTGGTTCACGCCTGTAATCCTAGCACTCTGGGAGGCCGGGGCAGATCGCTCAAGGGCAGGAGTTTGAAACCAGCCTGAGCAAGAGCGAGACCCCTCTCTACTAAAAATAGAAAGAAATGAATTGGCCAACTAAAAATATATAGAAAAAATTAGCCGGGCATGGTGGCACATGCCTGTCGTCCCAGCTACTCGGGAGGCTGAGGCAGGAGGATTGCTTGAGCCCAGAAGTTTGAGGTTGCTGTGAGCTAGGTTGATGCCACGGCACTCTAGCCCGGGCAACAGAGTGAGACTCTGTGTCAAAAAATAAATAAATAAATAAATAATAAAATAAATAAAATAAAATAAAAAATATTTAAAATCAAGGTAGACCTAAGCTTCTACCTTAAGAAACTAGAAAATTTAAACCCAAAGTAAGTAGAAGAAACAATAAACATAACAGCACAAATTAATGAAATAGAAAACAAAAAAATCAACAAAGCTAAAATGGTTGTTTAGAAAAGATTATAAACATCAGTAAAAGACTAGAAAGATAAACCAAGATAAAATGATAGAAAAGGTATCTTATCAGTATTAGGAATAATTAGAAGGGACATCACTATAGCTATTACAAACATTAAAAGGACAGCAGGAGGATATTACAAACAACTTCATGCCAGTGAATTTGATAAGTTAGATCAAATGAATGCATTCCCTGAAAAACACAATTCACCAAAACTGACTCAATAAGAATTAGAAAATATGAATAACTCTATTAAAGAAATTAAACCCATAAATCAAAACCTTCATGCAAAAACAAACATGAGGCCCAGGTGCCTTTATTGTGAACTCTATCAAGCATTTAAGAAAGAAATCCTTCACGTCAAGAGAGCAAACAGACAACCCACAGAATGGGAGAAAATTTTCGCAAGCTA
>VBSM01003169.1:19813093-19863648 GCA_008086735.1 Cheirogaleus medius
ATGGGTATATACAAACACAATGAGTGAGATGTGCAACGTTTAGGGGATGGTCACACTTGAAGCTCTGACTCGAGGGAGGAGGCGGGGCATGGGCAATATACATAACCGTAATATTTGTACCCCCATAATATGCTGAAATAAAAAAAAGAAAGAAATCCTTCAAATCAACTTATTAGCAAATCAACTTCAGTAATATATAAAAAGGATAATACTCTATGACCAAGTGGGGTTTTATGCCAAGAATGAAAAATTGGGTTAACATTCAAAAATCAATGTAACTTTCCACAGTAACAGTGCAGTAAAACAAGAAAGAGAACTAAAAGGCACAAGGATTAGAAAAGAATTCAAAATTTTCTCTATTGATAAACAACATGAAAATCCTAAGGGATCTCCAAAATCCTACTTAAATTAATACATTTAGCAAGTTGTCAGAACAGAAGATCAACAAATAAAAATCAATTTCATGTTTACATACTTGCAATGAATAATGGTAAAAGGATATTATAACACAATACCATTTGCAATAGCATAAAAACGTCAATTATCTAGTAATAATCTAAGAAATATGTGCAAGATCTCAACATCAAAAGCTACAAATCATTATTAACAGAAATTGTAAAAGTCCTAGGTAAATGAATAGATATACTATGCAATGTATTAGAAGAATATCTGCTTCTGTGGAGTGTCTGCATAAGTCTTTTGATCACTTTTTATGAGACTATTTGTCACTTTAAATTCATTTTATTATTTCATGAACCAATAAACCCAGCCTCAATAGTCATCAAGAAGATGCAAATTAAAACCACAATAAAATAATAGATGATACCCACCAGAATGGCTTAAATAAAAAGTAATAATACAGAATGTTGGCAAAGATGTAGAATGCCTGGAATTGTCACATATTGTGGAGTGGGCATGTAAAATAGCACAACCACTTGTAAAAGCTATTTGCAATTTCTTTTTTTTTTTTGAGACAGAGTCTCACTGTGTTGCCCAGGCTAGAATGCCGTGGCGTCAGCCTAGCTCACAGCAACCTCAAACTCCTAGGTTCAAGCGATCCTTCTGCCTCAGGCTCACGAGTAGCTGGGACTACAGGGACACACCACCGTGCCCGGCTAATATTTTCTACATATTTTTAGTTGGCCAATTAATTTCTTTCTATTTTTAGTAGAGGTGGGGTCTCACTCTTGCTCAGGCTGGTCTCGAACTCCTGACCTCGAGCGATCTGCCCGCCTTGGCCTCCCAGAGTGCTAGGATTACAGGTGTGAGCCACCACACCTGGCCTGCAATTTCTCTTAAATTTCATACATACACCTACCTTGAGCTGGGTCAGAATAGATGTATGTTTATCTTTATACAATTTCAATGGAACAGAATAAAGAGTCCAGAAATAAAGCCAAATACCTACAACCAACTGATCTTCAACAAAGTAGACAAAAACATACACTGGAGAAAGGACATTCTATTCAATAAATGGTGCAGGGGAAATTGGATAGCCATATGCAGAAGAATGAAACTGGGCCCATATATCTCACCATATACAAAAATTAACTCAAGATAAATTAAAGACTTAAATGTAAGACCTGAAACTATAAAAATTCTAGAAGAAAATCTAGCAAAAATTCTTCTGGACATTAGCCTAGGCAAAGAATTTATGACTAAGACCCCAAAAGCAAATGCAACAAAAACAAAAAAGGACAGATTGGACTTAATTAAACTAAAAAGCTTCTGCACAGCAAAAGAAATAATCAACAGAGTAAACAGATGACCTACAGAATGGGAGAAAATAGCAAACTATGTAGCCAACAAAGGACTAATATCTAGAATCTACAAGGAACTCAACAAGAAAAAAACAAATAACCCCATTAAAAAGGGGGCAAATGACATGAACAGACATTTGTCAAAAGAAAACATATGAATAAACATATGAAAAAATGCTTGACATCACTAATCATCAGAGAAATGCAAATTAAAACTACAATGAGATACTGTCTTACACCATTCAAAATGGCTATTATTAAAAAGTCAAGAAACAATAGATGTTGGTAAGGATGCAGAGAAAATGGAATGCTTATATACACTGTTGGTGGGAATGTAAATTAGTACAACCTCTACGGAAAACAGTACGGAGATTTCTCAAAGAAATAAAAATATAACTACCATTTGACCCCACAATCCCACTACTGGTTATCTACTCAAAGGAAAAGAAATCATATCGAAAAGATACACGCCTTCATCTGTTTACTGCAGCGCTATTCACAATAGCAAAGATACGTAATAAACCTAAGTGTCCATCAACCAATGAGTGGATAATGAAAATGTGGCACATAGATATATGTATATACACAGAATATTACTCAGCCATAGAAAAGAATAAAATCATGTCTTTTGCAGCAACTTGGATGGAACTGGAGGCCATTATTTTAAGCAAAATAACTCAGAAACAGAAAGTCAAATATCACATGTTCTCCCTTATAAGTGGGAGCTAAATAATGGGCACACGTGGATATAGAGAGTAGAATAATAGACACTGGAGATTCAGAAGGGCAGGAGGGTGGAAGGGTGGTGTGGAATGAGAAATTACCTGTTGGGTACTAAGTAAACTAATCAGGTGACGGTTACACAAAAATCCCAGACCTCACCATTACACAATATATCCATGTAATAAATCTGCATATGTACCCCATAAATCTATAAAAATAATTTTTAAAAAAGGAAATGAAAACAGGTGTCACAAAGCAAAGCAAAGCTCTCAAAACCTGTACAAGAATGTTCTTAGCAGTCTCGATTCACAGTAGCTTAAAACTGGAAACGACCCAGTGTCCATCAATAAAAAAATGGATTGAAGGGGCACAGCGGCTCACGCCTACAATCCCAGCACTTTGGGAGGCCAAGGTGGGAGCATCTCTTGAGGCCAGGAGTTTGAGAACAGCCTGAGAAACACAGTGACCTCCATATCTACAAAAAATAAAAAATAAGAAAAATTAGTGAGGTGTGACAATGCACACCTGTAGTCCCAGCTACTTGAGAGGCTGAGGTGGGAGGATCACCTGAGCCCAGGAGTTTGAGGCTGAGCCATGATCCTGCTACTCTTCATTCTAGCCTGGGTGACAGAGTGAGACCGTGTCTCCAATTAAAAAACAAACAAACAAAAACAAGAGAATGGATAGATAAATTTTGGTACATGTATACTACTAGCAATAAAAAGGAATGAACTACTGACACATGTTAGCAGCATGAATAAATCTCAAAGACATTTTGTTGAGCAAAACAAATCAAACACAAAAAGGTTTTATATGATTCCATTTACATAAAATCTAAGAACGGAGAAAACTAATTTATGGTAGTAAAAATCAGAAAGTAGTTGCATGGGGTAGTAGGGGTTTATTAGAAAGAGTCACAAGAAAATGTCTGGGATTGGATGATAGAAATATTCTATATCTTGACTTGAGTGGTAGTTACATGAGTATACACAATTATTAAAACTCACCCAACTGTACATTTAAGTTCTGTGCATTTGATTGTATATAAGCTATGCCTTAACAAAAACTGGTTTTCAATTGTAAAAAGCAAGAAAGAGAAACAAGAAATACCAACTAATTGCAGCTACATAAACTTATTTGGATCCTGATTCTAACAAACACCGAAAAAAAATCACAGAAATATGAACACTGAATTAATATGAAATTAAGAAGTTAATATTAATGTTTTAGATATAATGATGGTATAATCTTTAATAAAAGCAGATTCTTATTTTTAACAGACATACTGAAATGCAGATGAAATGATTTAACATCTCGGGTTTATAGCAAAATAATCTAGTGGGGGAAATGGGAGAGAATTAAAACTGACCATGAGTTGATAAATATCAATGTAGAGTGATAAGCACATTAGGGTTCAATGCACTATTCTCTCTACTTTAGTATTTGTTTGAAGTTTTCTATAATTAAAAAGTTAAAAAAGAAAAGAATGAACCTAGAAAATGTTAAGATCCAATTCAGTTAAATGAGTTTTTATTGAGCACTGTTGCACACTGAATACCGTGTCTATATGCCTGTGCCTTGTTCACGGGAAAATACACAATTGACATTCCAGTCATCAAAATGCTGTCCCCGCTCCCTAATTTACTCCCAGGGAGTGGCTGGAGCCTGATAAGAACAGAATCCTTGATTTCTTCACAGACTGAAGTCAGTGTTCTGATTATTCCCAGAGCTGCACTTTAAAACCATAATATCTTTAATTACACTTAAAGCCAATAGGTAACTTATGAAGTTTATAACTCAGTTCTGAACATACGAAATGATCCGGTCATGATGTTGGTAATATTGACATGGAACATGCCTGGCATTCAGAGTTCAAGAGCACATTACATAATGGAATTCCTCTTTGTAATGATACTGTTGTACTTTATAAATGTAGGTAATATTTTTATTTTCATATCTATCATAAAATCAAGAAATTAGAGTGTACAGCTAGTAGGTTGTCTCCATATTATAGGAACTGCGCCACATTCTTTCCATCACAGAGTCCACGTGTTCATTTTACAAGGGAGTTTTAGAGATAAACTCCCTTACAATTGATAAAAATTCAAAGGACATGGGGCTTCCCAGAAGCCTTTTGAAGATATGACTAGCATGAACCTTTGCCTCAATAAACTATCCCAGTCTTGCTGCTTTTATCTGCCCAAATCTAGAGAATATAGGTAATTTGTTGATCAGCACAATCTTCTTAAATGTATTAGCAAGAACTCTACAGCTATTTGTCCTTTTGTCACTAGGAACAGTCTGATATTGCAAATCACCCAGCTCTCTTTCTCTTACATTTTGGGCCATATTAGAAGTGGGGAGAAGAAAAGCTTCTCTCTCTGCCAGATTTTATTAATACAATGCACCTGAGCAGAATTACAGGCAGTCTCCTGGATGCTAGTGTTGACACTGAACCCACTCTGCCCCCTTGTAAAGCTGACGTAGGTTACTGGAAGCATTCCCCCAACTGCTCATCTCCCCGTCTCCCCAAGGAGAGAGGTTTATTAAAAATGAACCCCAAAATGTGAGTTACCTAATTGGCAACTCTAAAATGTACCTTGATTCAAAGCCAGTGCAGGGGCATAAATAACAATTCCAGTATACAGAATCTAGAGGGAAAAAAAAGAAAGCCAAATTGATCATATGAATTATAAAATTCATTAATTATATGTATGAATTATGAAATAAAATATTGATTTTTTTCTTATAACTTCAATTGTAAATTAAAACAGCAGTTTCCATGTACTTAATTAAATTTGTTTCTAACTTGAAAATGTTATTTAAATAAAGTTGATTCTGCTCTTTGATTTTTGGTGTGGTCATAGGTTACAAATATATTTTACAACCAACTTTATGCAAAAAGATGGACTGTTTATGTGGTGTTTAGTGCAAATGGTCACTGATCCAAAACTCAAGCTTGAAATCAATTTTCCTAGATCTAAAGCAATTAGAAAAAAGAAAAAAACATTCATTTAAAAAGAGAATGAGGCCGGGCTCGGTGGCTCATGCCTGTAATCCTAGCACTCTGGGAGGCTGAGTTGGGAGGCTCGTTCAAGGTCAGAAGTTCAAGAGCAAGACCCCGTCTCTATTAAAAAATACAAAGAAATTAATTGGCCAACTAAAAATATATAGAAAAAATGAGCCGGGCATGGTGGCACATGCCTGTAGTCCCAGCTACTTGGGAGGCTGAGGCAGGAGGATTGCTTGAGCCCAGGAGTTTGAGGTTGCTGTGAGCTAGGCTGACGCCACGGCACTCTAGCCCGGGCAACAGAGTGAGACTCTGTCTAAAAAAAAAAAAGAAAGAAAGAGAATGGACCCTTAATCATATGTCTTTAAACTATTGAGAAGACAGTAAACATTTTTAAAACTGATTCTTAAAAGTTTATATATCCATAAATTAAGAAAAAGTGTAAATTTGCACTAAAAATTCTAAAAGCCAGTAAAAATTGTATTCCACCTTTTTAATATTATTTATTGCTTTCATTCATACACTCAACAAATATTTGTTGATCTGGGGTAAAACAATGAGTAAGATAAATGCAGCCTTTTTCTCTAAATATCATTTTCAAAGCCAATTCTATGACTAATTCCATAAAACACATTATAGAAAGCATATTAAGTATTAAATAAGTAATACTTAATAAATAATTCATATTAAATAATGTTGGATTATATTACATAGGTAAAGCTATGAAGGTCTTTCAAATGGGAGGTGCTAAAGCGCCTTTCTTTTTGCAAAAATGAACTAGCTTTCCACAGTCATTATTCTGTCCAAGTTGAAGATTTATTAATAAAAATGTGACCGTGGGCCACCTTCCTAACACCCTTGTCCCCACTTCTCATTTCTGTTGACATTTCTAAGATCCAAAGAGGGTCTGAACAGTTGGCGAATGCCAGCCACCAGGCGCGACTCTGTATCGGAATCTCTACCAGACCCCAAAGGGCACCTTCTTTTTACACAGCAAGTGTTAAGGACTGATAAAATTTAAGTTGTGTAATTTACAAATACATGAAATGGAGTCGAGTTAAATAATTTACAAAGGCACTCTGTCTCGCTGCAGCAAATACTTAGGTAGCTTTTGACTGGAGAAATGAAATTGTAATTAGAGATGAGAATGAAAACCCTTTCCTCCACCTACATTACCAACCCGGCCCTAAAGTACTTAACTGCCAAGAGGAAGACAGATACAAGTGACATAACAACGATCATTACAGTCCCCCAGCAGCCGGATGTGCAGTGGGAAGTGTTCTCTGTCACTGGCTACTTGGCAAATCCTTGCCTTTCCTTTGCGTCAATCAATAAATCCATACATGCATATTCTAGAATTACTGGATTGAGTATTTGTCTTTAAAAACTCCTCCAGAGCTCATGACGATCGGGTCTTATAGTTCAATTTTTAAAAGAGCACTGATTTTTAAAGTATGCTCTCAGATGAAGAAAGCTATTTCCTGCTGTCTTCCCATGTCAGTTGATTTTTTTCATACCTGTTATTCAACATGTAGTAAAAATACTGTGAAACATGTAACTTGTTTTCCCTTTGTTAGAATTCCTAATTTCAGCTACTACAGCCCCCTCAAATATCTTTGTCATCTAGTAATGCCCTTAGCGTCACCTTGGTGGAGGTGGGGGCAGGTGGGATGAGGGAAATTATATTTTCCTAATGTTGCTTGATCAATGTGATATTTAACATTCACTTAAATCATTCCGGTTTTCCAGGAAGCAAAGCATTTACTGAAACACTGTTTAATGATCTCAACAGCTAATGCTGTGTAGTGACAAGTGTTTTTCCTTTTTGTTTCCTCATATTTTCAACATCTCTTTGTTATCCGCCATGTGTTTCCCAAGTAAGCTTAACCCAGATGCCATGGTTAAAAACATTTTAGATGACAAAAGATAAAATAAATTAATGGAGAGCTACTTACTGTTTGAACAATGAAGAGGATTGTTCCACAGAGACGAATGTATTTATTAAATCGAAGTTCTAAGTACTGTCACCAAAAAAGGAAAGATAGTTATTATGTGAATCCTCTGGACATTTCTTTTTTTATCATTGCCTTAAGAAGAGTTAGAAATTTAAGGCAACTTTATAACTGATTTGTATTTTCTATTTTTATGTTACTATTATTTTTAACACATACAGCAAAATAGACTCTTGTTTAGAGAACAGTTGAATGGGTTTTAACACACATACAGGTTTATGTAACCACCATCACCATTAGGACACAAAAGAGTTCTATCACCCCAGAAAACTCCCTCATGCCTCTCCTTGGTGTTTAAGCCCTCCTCCCACCCTCAAACCCTAGCAATCACTGATCTGTTCTCCTTCCCTAGTTTGGCCTTTTCCGGAATATCATACAAATAAAATTACATTATATATTTTTAGAGTGAATAACCTGTTGTTCTCTTTCTTTTGGTATCTACTCCATACATTTCTCTTGACTCACTTGAGGAATCAACCTTTTCTGATTGATTGCAGGCAACTGTGATGAAATTGTCAATCAAGGTGCCCTGCCTTTATTGACCAAGAGGAAGTCACATGACACCGGCTCAGCCAATCAGCTTCTCTCCCAACAGGTATTTGAATCTCGCAGGCAAGATACAAGAAAATGATGAGAGCAAACCAATACTGACAGAGTGGCTTCTGTCCTTTCCAAGTACTTCTTATTCAGCTTTTCACTCTGTTCTATGAGCTACCCCAATGTCCTTCACGTTTTTTTCTTTTTTTACTTAAATTACCCAAGTCAGTTTCTGTTCAGAGCCAATGATTCTGCCAATTTCTCCCAATGTCCTTGAAATCTGCTATATCTTATAATACAGCCTGCTTCTCTCCTACATTATATAATATACCATACTTTTAACATACAGAGTTAGAATCATAGAATTTCAGGGCTGGGGTCTAAGACAGTCTTTAACTTGAATATTATTACTAAGAAGTTTAAGGCTGACAACAGTCTTTTCATATAGGAGAAAAAAAGAAGGAAAAACTGGCATTAGGTAATAATCGGAGGAAAAGACATCTGACATTTTTGCTCCATAATCATAGCTAACACGGAGCAGTTGCTGTGTGTATCTTCCCAAGAAGTCTATGAGGCAGGTGCTATGCATAACTTTATGTTAGAAATGAGGGCACTGGAACTCAGAGAGAATGCCATGTTTGCAACCTAATAATTGGCAGGGCCACAACAGAAAAATTTAAAACCTTTGATGCCAAAATCCATGCACATAACCACATTATTTCACATATATAAGTAAACAACCTGACCACAAGTTTAAGGCTCAAAAAGTGAGTGGATGGCACTGACATATAGTAGTGCCTCCAAAAATCACTGATGGGTTACAAATACACAACTCAGTATAACACATTGGAGGAAGAGTTTGAGACACTGTCCAAATCTAAGGTTTCTACCCTTCAAAATGAGGAGCATAGTAATAATTCTTTCCCCTCTTAATGTAAGGTTTGGAGACTATCCAATGATATAAATGAAGGGGGAAATGTCATAACTTGCTTATTCAAAAGTAAAATTTTAAGAAGCTAGTAGTGTTGAAATCCATGTGCCTCCAGAAACTTGAATCTCAGCGAATTACATGTGTCAAAATCATTCAAGGATATTTTGGAAGGCTTTTTTAGAAAACTGGAGAAGTTTCCAAAGCCTGGAAACAGGGCAGCGTTGTTTCTTCAGAGTTCTTTCAGTAAACCTCTATAAACTCCTAAACACATGAATGAACATGAATAGACAAGTCTTTGCCTTATACGTACAAGTATCCAAATTGCTAGAGACTAAAGAAAACTTAGGAGAAAAAATGTGGCAGAGGTAAGAATGTAGCATGTTGAACCAAATAACTTGTATATATTCATTTTTTCCCCAAGATCAGCTGATCCAGGAAAACCTATGGTTTAAGCTCATACAAGACCAACTCCAGACAGAACCAAGAAGTCTCAGCCATCGGTTATCAGGCTGCTGAAGAAATACATGGAGACCTAACCAGAAGCCCAAGTCACCATACAGTAGGCTTAGGGAATAGCTCTAGAATTTCCAGACAAAACTACAGATGGACAATATGTGCTTACAGTCAACCAAGATCGTTTGCAGTCCTCAGAACTTTGAATAACATAGGGACACTAAAACTTCTGTTGATACAAATAAATAAATAGTAAGGTCTGAGCAACTCAGTTCAAACACAGATTTAGCTGGATCCAGAAAGATCCCAAAGAAGTGTTGAATTAAATTGGATTCCTGCATTATACTTCATGCCACTCTATGGTCTGGAAGTTGCTAAACACCTGTCAGGCCTACATTTTGAAGGCAGTGATAAATTTAAAAAAGTGCTTGTGAACAGCCAATTTTAGCTAAAGAAACGTAAATAGGGAGAGATTTCCTACTTGATCGAGAATGCCAGGGTATCTATTACTCAATATACCACGTACTCTGAATAAGTGGCTCCACCTCTCAGCATAAAACAACAAACAAATGATTCCACAAAAAAGCCTTTGCCATGGCCAGTTGTCAGGCTCATAGCATGTTGCCTAACTTCCCTATCCTCAATTGCCTGGCCCCTCTAGTGGTGGACCCCTGCAGTGTGACCACAACACCATGTGTCCTGCATTGCTTCCCTTGTTCTCTGTCCTGGTATAAGCCCTGCTTGGAGTTATAACAGACTCACCAGAGCCTTCAGAAACAGCCAGGCATGCTGCCAGGCATGTGTCTACCTTGCTTCACACTCTGTTAGTAGCTTAACTTACTCTTGAGTCTCTTTGCCTGCACAGTGGGGCTCTGACAGTACCTCCCTCCTAAGGACTGTTCTGTATTGAGTCAGATAATGTATGTAAAACATTCAGCCCAGTGCCTGGCATGTATTAAGCACTCAATGAACTTTAGCTTTTTGCCAGTTTTAGGTGGATCCCCTGCTATCTTGACCTCCACCACTATAAACGTGTGGGAATTCGTTTCTGTCTGAGTTAATGCTGCAGCCCTGAAGAGGCACGGGTCAGTGATTACTAGAGCAGCATTCATCTGTGAGGACTGAAGTCCTCTTGCCAAACTTTTAAAAACCCTTTCCAAGTTTTGGAGTTGGTTAGAACTACAGATCAGAGCTCACAGACGCAAATGCCTGCAGGTCCCATCAGGTAATATATATGAGTGACATCGACCAGGTGTTTATTAACATGTTGGAATATTCCTCACATCCACTAAGAAAGATGTTCTCTCATATCTCCCTGGAAGCAAGAATTCCCTTCACCCCTGTCCATTTTCCCTTTCACATTTTTTTTTGAGACAGACGTAAGTACAAATAAAGATTTCTCCACCATAAGAAAGTAACTATGCAAACACAATAAGACCTCAGTCTAGAAGTTAATAGAGAGTGAGAGCAATGGCTATAAACTGGAGATCCTGTGACTGAAGGGAATATGGGCCTGGTGTCACCACTCTTCTGAGTTTTCAAAAGATGTCAGAGTTAAATAATTAATTATTAATATTTTTTTTCCAAAACACTATAAGTCTCAGGGAAAACAACAACAACAAAAAAAACACACACAAAAAAAGTTCCGTAACTGAGGACTGAACTCAGCCTGGGGCAACCAGTTTGTCGCCTCTGAGCAAAACAGAGAAATTCCATCCTGCTCACTTCTGGGGTGATGAGTGAGCTCTCGCAAACACAGTGACCAGAGTGAGTGGAAGGCAGTACTGCCCCAGGGGTGCGTCACCCTGGAAGATGTCACTAGAGCCCAGGCAGAGCTTGTCACCAATGCTTGTTGTGCCACTGGGGCCCTGTCCCCAGCACCAGTTGAACCAGCCTCACTAGGAAATCACCTTCCAGTGGCCCTGGGTTGGAGCTGTCTGGGTAATGGCCTATTAAAAAAGAAACTTCTGCGGGCCTGTCCATGGAGCTCATGGACCCGTGCCTAGGTGAAAGCAACCACTGAGGGCATGGAAGTGGCCACATGGCTCCACTGAGCTTTTATCCTCCCCCACTCAACAGCTCTTCAAACTAAACCAAAACATTCGTCTTCTTTGCAAAGCCCTTTCCTGCAGACAACTTGAGAAAATCTGTAACCAGGGAACCTGTGCTACAGAGGAAAGACAGTTTTCCTTAATTATCTTTCCATGGAGAAGACAGGGCTGTTTGAGAACCATGTCATTCTAATTTTCCTACTGATCCCAAAGTAAAGACCACCACCACTAGCACCACCACAATAATTACGGCCAACATTTATCCAGCACTTAGTATTCTGTGCGGGGCACTATTCTAAATGCTACACCTTGCATCATCTCATTTAATCCTCCCAACAACCGGATGAGGTAGGTGTTGTTATTATTATTCTTTCTGAGATGAAGAAATAGGCACAAAAGGTTAAATAAATTGGCCAGTATCACCTAGCTAGTAAGTGGTAAAAATCTGGCCTGAAACACAGGTACTGAGACAAGAGATACAGCACTTTAACCACCAACCACCAGGGTGCCTGCTCCTGGTGGAAAGGGGGTGTGTGTGGAGGGGGGAGCACAAATTCTTTACCAACTATCCTGAAAGAGTGAATGGTGCTGAGGACCCAGAGCAAGAGGATTCATTTCAAGGAGGAGGAGCTGAGATTTGAGTGACTTACCCTTCCATTCAAATAAAAAGTTTTAAAATCTTTCCCTTTGACTGGGAATCAACGATGTTAAAGGTAGAAAGGACCTTATCGAGCACTAGTCCAGTCCACTCCCTTTACTTTAGAAGCCTCTGTTTTCACAGAGCTCAGGAGAATAAATCCCAAGTCCACACCGACCCTCATCCCCCTGCCCCCCACCCTTATACGACACCTCTTCCAGAAAGGAGAGGAAGGGGGGTAGGTAATGAACGTGGACAGGGAGAGATTTCCATGTGGTGGTGACAGTGTGCCCCCAAGCAAATTCCTCCAGAAGCCTGAAGCGTCCCCCACCTCCACCGTCCCAGGCCACCCTCCCCCTTTACCTCGTAGGTGCTGGTAATTCCCAGTTTGTAGAACACCGGAAGGAAGACCTCCGCGGTGATGACGATCACAAAGAAGTAAGTGAAGGCAAAGATGCCGTATATGGCCCCAAAACGGTAGACCTCGGAGGGGGTGCCCAGGACCGTGACCGCCGACATGAAGCTGGCGGCGAGGGACAGCGCCACCGGCACCGCGGTCATTCTGCGGCCGCCCATCAGGAAGTCTTTGGAGGTCTGCTGGCCGCCCCCCGCGAAGGCGTAGTAGATGCCGATGACGGCCGAGATGAGCAGCATGCCGGCGAACACCAAGTAGTCCCACACCACGAAGGTGCCGATTTCCCGCGGCGCGTCCATGGCCCCCTGCGCGCAGCCCGAGCCCGGCGCTGTGGCCTCGGCCGCCGCGCGCTCGCTTCTTATTCCCGGCGGGAGCGGCGCCCTGCGGGGACTGCGGGCGTCCCCCCGGTGTCCGTCCCCCAAACGTCTGTTCCCGCCGACTCTGAGCGCCCCGCCAAGGCGGGAGTGGGGGCACCGGCTGGCAGTTGTCCCTGCGCCCACGGCTGCGAGCCGGGCCCCTAAACCCCAGGTCTGGGGCTGAGCGCTCACCTGGTGCGGGACTGGGTGGGCTGGCCGGGATCACGAAGACGCCAGGGACACCCAGGCAAGTGAGAACTGGAGCCTCCAGCCACGTCAGGCGAATCCACAGAGAGCGCTCAGCGCAGATTTTACCAAGTGGCACCCGAGGGGACGCACCCTTTAAATGAGTAGGCGACCGGTGGGGGAGTGTGGGACGAAGGGCAATTGTCACGCCTTGAATTAGAGCTTTCCAGTTCAACAGTCCAGTCTGGGTCCTTGCGGGAAGATGTGCCGAGACTTTTCAGATTGCCTTATTTGATAGGTTAATGGGTGACTATAGGTTGATTTGGGTGACAGTCTGCAGTGAGCTGAGATCACAGTCCTTAGACAGGTAAACGATTATAAAGGAGAGAAAAAAAGTCTGTGCTATTTATTGGTTGCCTTCGTTTTCACTCAACAAAAGTTTCTGATCCCCTACAGTTTGTGGCAGAAATGATAGTTGCTGTGATATTAATAATAATTCCTACTGTTTAATGAGCCTTAGGATGTGACACATACATATTTGGCACCTTTTATTAAAATACATTAATATAATTCTATTGCTCTTGAAAAATGAATTATCTCCATTTTTTTAAAAAAGGAAAGTGCTTTAAACTGCTTTAAAATGGTTAAGTCACTTGCCCAAGGAAATAGTGATTAAGATTTTTAATCTAGGTCTGATTTCAGAGCTTATTCTCTTAATAGTGCTATACTTTGTAGAGAGCAAATGCAGATATGTGTTAAAGGTAGGCACAAATGTGTACACTTAAATAAAGACACTTGCAAGCACACAGAAAAGAAGAGCATTTCTAGTATCAGCACTCAGGACATATTTTAAGTGGCTTGTCTTGAAATATTACTAATAATGCATGAGTCATGCTCACAAAGTAATATAATTCTCAAGTTCTCCTGCTAAAATGTACATGCTAGCCAAATGCACCCAGCTATAAGTCTATTTCTGGCTGTCCTTGTTCATTTTCACACATCTCTATAATTTACCAGTTGATCCTTGGTAAATAATCCACACAATGCATTTAGTCTAGCTCGGTGTGTGAAGAAAGCTATATCAGATTTTATTTTTTGTAAACTGGTGTTATTTGCATAACATTTTCAGAAGAAAATAAACAGGGAAATAGAAGTTAAATCCAAGTAATTCAATCATTTAAACAAATACACGGTTTGGAATTATGTCCCACCTGTGTGAAATTTACTATATTTACACATTATGTTATATACACATATTTACACATAGTATTTATTTAAAAGATTATATACATATATATATATACCTGTGTCGGACACTTGGTGAAGGAAGGATGGGATTTTGAGTTCACAGAATGATAAAGACTGGCTTGTGAGTAAAGAATATTTAAAATTGTTAACAAGTCAACAGTTAAGGGAGTTACATGAGCTGCCTTCAAATTTAAAATTTCATTGGCTTGTTGTCTAAAAGTTATTATAGTAGAAAAACTAGATCCATCCCTCAATAAGGTAGATGATATTAGCTATGAAGTACAAATCTTCACTTTTTTGGTTTCTCTCCAGAACTTTCCTACTATTTTAGCTTTATTCCTCTCACTAATCAACGTACTTATAAGCATATAAAAATACATCATGTGCTTATTTATGTAATGCCTTATATCTGTATAGTTCTTTCAAGTTTTAGAAGTATATTCACATTTAATATTTTGTGAAAAATGGTGGTTTAAATGACAAAAGTGTACATGTATTTTTTTTTCATCCCCATGTTTTAGAGTACTTTTAAAATTTGGCAAAACATTTTTTTCCCCCAGAAAAGTAATCAGTGGCCCTTTGCTACATCTGTAGGTCACTGATACAGATATTGGGAACCTCTTCCCAACAGTGCCAAGCAAGTTTCCCTAGAGTGAAATTAGGTTGCATTTCCTATTGCTCACTTCCCATTACTACAACATGCTTATTTACTAATTATCCTGTAGCAAGGAAACAAGGATGACATTTATATAAAAAATCACAGCATTGCATTATAAGTTATTTCATATCTTGTTGGAGTAGGTTTCTTTTGTAGAAATACAGGAGTTTTTCTGAATGGCCTCTTTAATTTTTTTTAAAGCAAAGTAGTTAGAGGGAGGCCAGAGAGAATGGATTTATATTAATAGTTGGTGGTGATTATTTCCAAGTAGAAAAAGGACCTAGAATGTGCTGAATCGTGTCACAGCTAATGCAAGGACAGAATCTGTTCCAAGAGCTCTTGAATTTTCACCAGAAAACCTAGCCATCCCCACTCATCATGGAACATGCCCCCTACTTTTTCTCTCCCCCACATGGTTCCTTTCACAACTGCTCTCAACCCATCTCCTCCTGTTAGAATCTTACCCATCATTTAAGGTGGACTCAATTGTCAAAATTTGCCATGAAATATTTCACTATTCTTAATCCCACCTGCTTCACAACCAGAGGTGCTCTCTCTCCTTCTTGAGGCCCCCTTAGCATGTTTATACTCATTGGCCTTCACAGTGGTACAGTGCTACAGTTGTTTGAATCAAGGCTCTTAATGCAGGAGTATCATTTCACGGATTCCATGAGGCCAAAAGCAGGATTGGAAAGCCACTCCACATGGCTGCTTTGTTCTTCCCTTTCTCTCTCCAGATGGGTTTTCTCTGCATTGCCACTGGTATTTGGTCAGAAATATCCAAGCCAGTGCTTATACGGCCTTAAATCAGTGGACAGTAGAGACTGGTTAGTGCCTTTGAATGCTAATTTTAAATCTCTGAGAGAGGAAATCAAGGGTGCTTGGGTCACATGTCCCTGAACTTCTAATCTAATAGGCTGCAGCCAGAAGGGCAGGGTTCCCACTGTGGCTGCCCAGATTCACCCTGGGGGTGGGGAGGGGGGACTAGGTCTCTACTTAAGAGGGTGGTAAGCTGGTGAGGCACTCTGACAGGTGTCTGCTCTATTAATCATTCGTGCCATTCTACTGTCTCTTGGGAGAGATCAAAAACTCCTTGGGAAAAGGGACTGTTGCTTGCTCTTCTTTGTAAATACCCAAAAACCAGTACTGTTTGTTGCGTGAAGAAAATGCTAACCTTGTTATTGTACTGATGCTACTTTACAATGCCTGTTGGCATACAGAATCTCCCCCAGATTTATAAAAGTGAAATTTGGAAATCTGAGAGCAGATTGGACCCTGAATCTAGGCTTACTCATGTGCTTTCTTGTCAGGGGGCGGGGAAAGCCTCTTTTCCCTCATTTTGAGTGGAAAATTAAAGGAAGATATTCTCCCAACATGATTCCCTACTGTCTGCTTTTTCTTTGCCTTGAAATCACAATGACAGTTGCTAGAGGGCTTCCAGGATATCCTTTTGAAATGGCAAAGGAAGAGAAGGGTGTAGGATTCCTCTACAGAGTACTTGCTTAATGTCCCTTCCACCTAGAAACTCTGTTTGAGTAACCTGGGAACTTAAGCGTGAGTAACAGTAGTAGGTGTCATCACATGGCTTGAATTGGGAAAGATGCAAATCAACCAACATTTAGCATCTCCACCTCTCATATCTGTTTTCTTTTATTTTGTTTCTTTCTTATCTGGGTCTCACTCTAACTTCCTCAATGGAATCAGTTCTAAGTTGGACCACCAGGTACTTTTATTAAGTAATAGAAGCAACTCACTCAATAAACTTGCAGTAGAAATTTCATCTGATGCTCTGGAGTACTTCCTGTTAGATAATGAGAGCTGTGAAACTCCTCCAGGTTATCCTTTCAGCGTTTAGTAAGGGTCAACTTTTGTGCAATCATTGGGGTGGTGGGTTTCTCCAGCAAGGAATTCCCCCCAGTCTTACCTAAGAGTGTATAAGTCTGGTATTAAGCATACTGGGAGTCTGGTAGGGGAAAGGATGTGTAGGTGGGGTGGGGTGTCTCGCTATGCATTAGGCAAACTTCCTCTAATCCCTGTTTTCCAGTAAAATGCTTCACTCCAGCCCTTAATTATGACTGGTACCCTCAAGCCAGAGTTGCTTTTTTTTTTTTTCCTTCAATTTAACCTCTCCAGAAAGGGTATCTTTAGTTTTCTGCCAAGAAGAAGGGATGAGGGGCAGTTACTTAGTTGCCCAGCCTAGCAGAGGAGTTTTAGCCTAGCTTTCTGGCACTACTTGATTTGGGTTGTTTTCCCTAAATTTCAACCCTTTTTTGCTTATGTATCCTTTATTACAAGCAATCTCAAATCCTCTTTTGGATATAGAAAATTATAAACAAAGAAGGGAAAATGTCTACTAAAGATGCTGATTGTATATACTCCACTAGAATGGCATCAAAGGAATAAAAATGTTGGTTAGCCTATAAGGACAAAGAGAAGGAGAGAAGAGATGACTGCAGAAAAATATCACTTATCAATTGTATTCAATACAATTTTGGAAGAACGAATGCAGATAAACAAGTGGAAATTGACTTTGATTTCAGCTTTCCTCACTTGCTAAATACCTTAAGGGAAGGAAGCCAACAAGAACAAAATAATTTGTACTACAGCACCTCCCCTCCCCCAAGAAGTGTCAAAAACCAGAGATGCCATCTGTCTCTAAAGGTGAAGATAGGCAGTAGAATGAAAAATGAGAAGGCTTTTAAAGGAGTTCTTCAAGACCACACCCTTTCTCCTCTGCTAGGCTGGGCAACTAAGGAACTGCCCCTCCCCACTTCTTCTTGGCAGAAAACTAAAGATACCCTTTCTAGAGAGGTTAAACTGAAAAAAAAAGAAACGACTCTGGTTTCAGGGCACCAGTAATAACTAAGGGCTGGAATGAAGCATTTTACTGGAAAACAGGGATTAGAGGAAGTTTGCCTAATGCATAGCGAGACACCCCACCCCCGACCTACCCATCCTTTCCCCTACCAGACTCCCAGCATGCTTAATATCAGATTTATACACTCTTAGGCAAGACTGGGGGGAATTCCTTTCTGGAGAAACCCACCACCCCAATAGAAGAGACCTACAAATACTGGCGTTTAGGAGTTCTATAAAAAGACAAGGCCCCTCACCCGACCATCCTAAAGTGAGGCCCTCCAACGACAAGTCCAGCCTCAAGACACGGAGTTTCTGAGTAGCTTATGGTACCTCTCTCTTTAAACTGAATAGACAGTTAGGGATCACTAGCCATTTGGAAAAAAACCTTTTCACATAAGAGACACCGTCCAAAATAAACTGTGAAAGAAACATTAAGCAAACAGTCAATGCAGGTGGCAAAGGAAACCCTTTAAAAACTAGAGTTCTGTGATTAAAGCCGCCAGACTTTTTCCCATTAGTGTGAGAACATTTGAATTTTAGCCCAACACTGAGCCTGTATTATAAGAGCGTCTAATGTATTCTGCTTTGAACATAATGCCGTACATGTCGTAAAAGTAAAATACTTATTGCCTAAAAAAAAAAAATAATAAAAACTAGAGTTAACATTTTCTTTGAAAAGAAGGAAAATTTTGCATTCATAAAATGTGAAAATTTTGCTATTAAAATGTCACATGTAGAAATAAGAAGGAGCTCTTGGGAATTAAAAGATACAGGAGCAGAAATTAACAATCAGTGGAAGAGTTAGAAGATAAAGTTGAGGAAACCCTCTATAAAGTGGAACAAAAATACCCAGAGATGAAAAATAGAAGTGATAAGAAAAGAAAATTAGATGTTCAATTCCTAAAACATTCCTAGAATTCTCTAGGAATTCTAGAGAGCAAGTAGAGGGGAGGAAACTATCAAAGGAAAATTCAAGAAAATTTCTAAACATCGTATGAACACACTCTTCAGATTGAAAGTGCTCACCAAATGTGTAGACAGTGAATTTAAAAAGACTCACATCAAGAACCAACATCCTGAAATGTCAGAACCACACAGAAACAATTCTAAAAGTTCTCAGAGAGAGAGAGAGAAAGAGAGAGAGAGAGAGAGAGGTCATGTACAGAGATCAGAAATCAGAATGGCATCAGATTTCTCAATAGCAACATTGAAAACCAGAAGATGATAAAACAATACTTTCAAAGTTTTTTAGGAAAAAGTGTTTCCAACCTAAAATTCTATACCCAAACTATTGATTCAGTGTGAGAGGAGAATAAACATGTTTTCAAATATGCAAGGTCTCAAAAACTGTATTCCCTACACATCATGTCTCATGAAACTTCTGGAAGATGTGCTCTATGAAGACAGAGAGGGGTGGAAAGCGCAAACAGGAAGACATGGGGGTCAGGAAATAGCCAATCCTGGCAGAATGAGTGAGCAGCTAGTTGTCAGAAGGCTCCATGTGGAACCAGTTCTAAGAAAAAACAATGGAACATCTAGGTTGCCTTATGAGTTTGACCTCTATAAGAGGAGTTTTAAAAGATCCTTCTAAAAATGTGGTGATAAAGTGATGGCAGATACATGGAAAACTAAGCAAAAATGTTTCCAGCTAAACACGTTAGGTTGCACAGCCACCAAATCGACAACTCCAGAGTGTGCAGATGCTTTACACCTGGTGGCCATACTACATCTCCCCGCAGGGGTCTAAGAGGCATCTCACACTCAGCATGGCCAAAAGACTAAAACCCAGCCCTTCGATATCCACTCCCCACTCTGCTCTGCCGGAGGGAGATATTCCTGTCCCAGCCTATGGAAACACCATCCTCCCAGTTAGTTGCTCAGACCAAAACCAGTGTTTGCAGTGGTTATGGATCTCAACTCTGCAGCCACAATGCCTGGGACCAAAGCTCAGCTCCAGCATTTCCTATGTGGATTAACCTTAAACAAACCACTGAATCTCTCTGTGCCTCTGTTTTCTCATCTGAAATGGAGATGACAACAGTGCCTACAGTTGTCATGGGATTGCTGTAAGGGAGATGTGGGTGAATGTATGTTAAAGCATTTAGAATCTGGCATAGGGAAGGCACGAGAAAGGCATTCAGTATTATTGTTATTAGTATATGTAAAGCATAGGAGCAAGGCCTGCACTGAGTATGCATTGGAACTGATTCCTCTTTTTCTCTCATGTATCACAGTCAACTCAAAGTGGATCCATTTGGCTTGATATTCAAAATACAACTAAAATATGACTTTCTGTCTGCACTATTGTAACCCTGACCCAACCTACCTTCTTTCCTCAGCTGAATCCCACCATAGTCTCCTAACTTATCCCCCTGACTCAGAGTCTACTTTTCACATATGTATCTAATTGGGTCTCCCCTTGCTCGAACTCTTCCACTGGCTTCCAAAGTGCTCAGGTCTTGAGCAGAGCCAGCACCTAGCCACCTGGCCAGCATCAGCTCCTAACACAGCCTTCCCTCAGGGGGCTCCCTCACACCAGATTCAGTGTCTATATAAATTCAATGTCACCATGCCTCTGTCCTCACCCCCATCATTCCCTGTCCTCCCTGTCCTATTTTTCCTACCACTTATCAGAAGCTGCCAATACACTATTCAGTACTGACCTGGATAAGACCCTATTAGGGGTGGGGACAGTGTTATATGAAATAGACTTTAATGGGTTTAGTAAGTTCCTCAACTTTAGCTTATGAGACATTTTTCACATTTAGGAGAATGGATTTAGATTCTCTGGGCCTAGGAAGCCACTGAGCACATTCAGCGTAAGTTACCATGCATCATCTTTGCAATCTTGGAGATCATGCAGGTTGCCTTAGGTTTCTCCTTTAAAATACTCATGGAAATAACCATCTTGGGCATCATTGTCATCAATGTCTTCAGACATTATGGTTCATCTTTTCTTTTTGCCACTAAACATTGAATTACATAGACACTGAGTATCATAGAGATGCTTTGTGAGCATAGACATAAGTCCTATGATAACTATTACTCTGGAGATAACTGTGTCTATTTTAATGAGATTGGTGTTATTTTAGTATAAATGGGTGTCAATTGGGGAGCTCAAGAGAAAAAATGTTTTTTCTGTCAAAATTAATGTTAGGTACATTTTCAACCTATGAGAATTCACCCTATAAGGACCTTTATTCAGGAACGATTTATCCTCATTGATGGGGAAATATTGTACACTACTTGTTTATTTATGTATTCTATATTTACCCCACTAGAATGTTAGCTCTGTGAGGACAGTGAGGTTGTTTTACTTAGAACAGTACCTGGTACATGGACACATTCAATAAATAAATAAGAATGAACATTAAATATTTACTTAAATTGTAGGTAAGAAAATACTTTGTTATGTTTTAAAAAACAGAAACACATAATTAATGGCTATGGTTATGTTAAACATGAAAATAAAAAAATGTTAGAAGGGAATACATAAGAACATAATAGCTATTGGAAGGCTGTGATTATGGGTGATTTTTTTTTGCTAAAATTTTCAATTTTTTTTGAAATATTACATTGTTTTATTAAAAAAAAAAAAAAAAAGAGGGGCTGGGTGCAGTGGCTCATGCCTATCTGTAGTCCCAGCATCTCAGAAGGCTGAGGCAGGAGGATCACTTGAGCCCCGGAGTTTGAGGTGGAGGCTGTAGTGAGCTATGATTGCACCACTGCACTCCAGCCTAGGGCAACAGAGTGAGACTCTGTCTCTAAAAAAAATTAAATAAATAAAAAGTATTAATAATATCACAAGTTAAAGCACATTAAGCTGGAAGTCCAAGACCTGGATTCCAGTATCGACTGTGCTGGGTGATCTTAGGTAAGTCTCTGAAACTCTCTGTGCCTCTGTTTCCTCTTCAGTAAACAGAAGGTCACAGAACTTCACAGCTCCAAAATTCAGATTCTCCCTTCTAACAACATTAGCCACTCCCAATCCTTCCCTCTGTCGTTTCTATTTTTCACTCTGGGCCAGAGGGTAAGAATGTTCTAGGACATCAGTAGGCCAATCTAGAAGGGTGGAATGTTTTTAATTACTAATAACCTTTTTTTTTGAGACAGAGTCTCACTCTGTTGCCCGGGCTAGAGTGCCATGGCATCAGCCTAGCTCACAGCAACCTCAAACTCCTGGGCTCAAGCGATCCTCCTGCCTCAGCCTTCCGAGTAGCTGGGACTACAGGCATGCACCACCATGCCCGGCTAATTTTTTCTATATATATTTTTAGTTGTCCAGCTAATTTCTTTCTATTTTTAGTAGAGACGGGGTCTTGCTCTTGCTCAGGCTGGTCTCAAACTCCTGACCTCGAGTGATCCTTCCGCCTCAGCCTTCCAGAGTGCTAAGAGTACAGGTGTGAGCCACTGCACCCAGCCACTAATAATCTTTATAATGATAATTTCCTTTAAAGCCATAGATTCTGCTGTACTTGAGAAATGACCGCTCCAGTTCCTGGAAGTAGTGATGGCTGATGTGACCTGCAGTGCTGACTGAATTCGCTGTGTGTTCCAGGAACACATAGAAAGCCCAGAATCTGGCTGGCAGGGAGAAGCGCAGAACCGTTCCATGCTATTAGGCTCCTGCTCTTCTGGTTTGGGTGGGGTGATGGGCTGGCAGGCTGGTGCTGACTTTCGTTTGCTTTCCTTCTGTAGGACTTTTGTTGCCCTGAAAATTCTCAGAGAGAATCTCAGACAGGGTAAACTAGCTTCTGCGGCCTATCTGATGGGGGAATCTACCAAGCTAGAAGGTCAACCTCAAAAACTTTGTGTGCCACAGGCTGTACTTCACTTTGAATTGAGTCACTCCAAGTGCATGTGTGATCACTAAGTGCGTCATAAGATGAATGAGTTAAACAGGGTGGTACTTGGAGAATTCCCAAGTAGTGAGTGAGTTCTTTTCACAAGGCAGTGACGTGGAACCCAGTGGACTCTCCGTTTCAAAATCTCTAATCGTGGAAACAATTTCTGTAGTTCATCTACACCTCTACTTGTGACACATGCAAGTCCCACATGATCTGGTAAAGGCACCACACCTTTGTGCCAATATGTCAGATTTAGGTCATTAAATAAGAAATGTCCAATTTCGAATCAAAAGTGTAGTTTATCTCAAAAAAGGGGTACAATTAATCAAAGTATGTGCCTAAACTATCGACACAGTTTTGCCGTCTTAACAGTAGCTTGTTTATGTCAGCAGCGAAGCAGCCTAGAGAGCGAATGGCAATGAAATCGCAAAAAGCATTTTCCACGGCTTGTTGAGAATCGAACATTTTTCCTTGTAAGAAGTGGTCCAAAGCCTGGAAGAAATGGTAGTCAGTTGGTGCGAGGTCTGGTGAATACGGTGGATGACAGAGAGTTTCCAAGTCCAGCTTCTGTAGTTTGAGCAACGTTGTTTGTGAAACATGCGGTCCAGTGTTGTCTTGAAAGAGGATTGGCCCGTCGCTATTGACCAATCTCAGCCACTTAATCGCAAGCATCCTCATCATTTTGTCCAACTGGCTGCAGTAGACATCTGCTGTAATAGACTGACCAGGCTTCATGAAGCTGTAGTGGATGATGGCACTACTGGACCACCAACAGACACCATTAGCTTTTTTTGATGAATATTCAGTTTTGGACTGTGTTTTGGCACTTCATCTTTATCCAACCATTGTGCCGAACACTTGCGATTGTCAAAAGGAATCCGTTTTTCATCATACATAACAATACAGTGTATAAATGGTTTGCCTTTTTGTCTTCTATTAATTTTCTTCCAAAGAAAAATAATATTTCCTTTTTAAAATAAAATTGGAAACTACTGCAAATACAAAGAGAAGCGACTCTAAGGAAATTCACGTTGAGTACAGAAGGCACATTGTGTCAGGAAAACACCGACTATACAATAAGCATTATTAAGATACTTGAAAGGATACAAAAATATCTGTTCTCATGTATCAGCCTCAGCCCTCTCCAGTTTATACGCCATGTACGTGCTGGCTGTTTTATTGCTTGGGTTTTGTCATGACAAGTTGCTATGACTAGATAATGGTCAAACAACAGAGTCGTGAAGCAGTAGGGTCCTCCGGAAGAAACTCTCATAGCTCCCACCACTGAAGCCACAGGAAACAAAGTTAAGACCAGGAACTGGTCCTCAAAGGCCAGTCTTCAATGGGGAAGTTCCCTTTTTAATTGTTATTTTGGTAGTACAACTTCTCTATTTATTTTATTCGTTGTTCCTTATGATACTTGAATAAAACCAAGTTGATCTGACTCATTAAATAAGCACAGGTTGATTTTATAAAGGTTACAAGGAACTATTTATTTGCTAATATAAGAGACAAGATGGGCCAAGGTGTAATAAACAATGAACACTAATGAAATCCACATACTTTTTATGCATGTTACCTGCTAATGTGTCCTTTTCTTGGCTGCAATGTAATGCAGTCTGAGAATAAGATAAGGTGATCCCTTTTTTAAAAAAGGAATCTCATAATTTAGACGTGCAACTGAGGGCTATTCCCTTCGAAGTAGTTGCCTTGAGAGACTATATTCCAGTCTTATACAAAGCAGTTATATATAGTTATATATATACCATTATACAAAGCAGTTTCAGAAACTACTCTTCCAGAATTATCTTTAGCACCTGAGTAGGGTGTCCAGACAAAATACAGGTACCCAGTTAATTCGAATTTAGTATGAGCATGGGACATATACTACAAAATTATTCCTTGTTTATATGAAATTCAAATTTAACTGGGTGTCCTTGGTTTTGTTTGGTTTTATTTGTTTGTTGCTGAATCCAGAAACACATGCCTGGGTACCTCTATGTAAACAACTTAACTGATGTCAGTCTTCCATGGAAGGAGGCTGTGATTTTAGACAGAGTCTAAAGTGTTTCAAAGTGAAGTCTGATGCCAAGAAGGATAATGCCACTTTTGGTTAAAAATAACACTATACAGTAAGCAGACAGGTTTTTTTGAGGGGTCTTATAAACTGGCTCTCACAGAAATGCTTAAAGAATTTTCTGAAATGGCTTTAATCAACGGCACGATTTGAAAGAGTAGTTAGCCTCCCAAAATAAATCAGTGAAAAAGGTAGATTCTGAGCAGGAACGAACAAAACAAAGCCATAGATTTGTGTACAGTATCGCATGTTAGTGTCAAAGATTGGCATTCAACTACTGAATCTTTTACATACTTGGCTCTATGAGTCTTGGCTTGGTTTTATCATTTGCATATAACCTTAAAAAGCCTTTTGCAGTTCTTTGGAAGAGGTATACAAGAAAGAACTCTTCTCCAGAGATAAATGAGTTTACTCCTTGGTGAATTAACTTTCTCCATGAAAAATTGTGGTTATTTATGATACCTTCCTGTGCACTTTGGTACACTGCAAACCTCAGAATCTGTGTCATACTCCTATTTCCAAAGTTCTTGGCAGTGTGCAACTTCATAAAGCATTAGTGTGCTGTAGGCACTTTTCCATTTTATTGCTATTTTTGTTGTTATTTTTATAACAATATCATGATGTTGGCATAGCAGGAATTATTCTCCAACTTTTGCAGATGTGGTTATTGTGGTTCAGAGAAAGTAAATGATTTGCTATCAAATAGCATCAGACAAAAGCCTGTTGTACTAAATGGGTGCTTTTTTCTTTAGGAAAAGCTGAGTATGAAAAAATACAAAAGTTGAATAAAGAACATTTTGAATTTTCCTACCAACTTGGAGGTTAAGCAGTGACTCCAAAAAATAACTAAGGTGAAAGCAATATTTTACTAAAGTGAAACACATTCGTTGGCTATTGGGTTCTACTCAGAAATTTAAAAATTAAGGCTCTATCAAAAGGAACTGAAACAACAATCTGAATTGATGTGTATTATTGATAAGTCACCTGAATGTGTGGTCCCCAAAACATCACTAAGATATGATAA
Source organism: Cheirogaleus medius (assembly GCA_008086735.1). Lineage (NCBI taxonomy): Eukaryota > Metazoa > Chordata > Mammalia > Primates > Cheirogaleidae > Cheirogaleus > Cheirogaleus medius. Next base: position 19,838,878 of record VBSM01003169.1, read on the forward strand.
AACTTCACTGGAAATAAGTTTGTTAGTTGGCAAAGTTTTCCTAAACAGGACATGAAAAAACTAAACATAAAAGGAAAAAAATTGATAGATGTTAAAATTCAGAACTCTGTTCATCAAAGGATATCATTAAGAGTGAAAAAACAACCACAAAATTACAGACAATACCTGCAATAATTCTATTAGACAACTCCTATTCAGAATATATAAAGAACTTCTACAAATCAATAAGAAAAAGACAATAGAAGAATGGCCAAAAGATTTGCCAAAACCAAAAGGATATTCAAATAGCTGTTAAGTTTTAAAAAGTGTCCATCTTCATCAGTCATCAAGGAATTGCAAATTAAAGCCATAGCATGATGATATTAGTACTTACCAGAATGGATAAAATAAAAAAGATGTAAAATACCAAGTCTTGGCAAGGATGTGCAGCAACCAGAATCCATATATACCACTCATGGGATGGTAAATGAAAACAACCTCTTGGAAACTGTTTGGCAATATCTACTAAAGCTGGACATATGCAGTTTTTAAAACCCAGCAATTCTGTACTTATATATATACCAACAGAAATGCATACACATGTTCACCAAAAGACAAGCACTAACATGTTACTAGCATCACCTAAATACTACGCCCAAAATGGAAATTTCCAAAATGCCCATAGACATGATGGATATATTGTCATATATTTTCATACATGCAGAAATATGAATAAATCTATAACTATAACATGTATCAATATGTATCTTAGAAGGATAAAGTTGGGTGGCTCATGCCTATAATCCCAGTGCTTTGGGAGGCTGAGATGGGAGGATCACTTGAGGCCAGGTGTTCAAGACCAGCCTGGGCAAGATAGCAAGACCCCATCTCTACAAAAAGATTTTAAAATTTTCTGGGCATGGTGGTACACACCTGTAGTCCTAACTATTTGGGAAGCTGAGGCAAGATGATCACTTGAGACCAGGAATTCAAGGATACAGTGAGCTATAATTGCACCAGTGAATTCCAGCTTGGGCAACAGAGAGAGACCCTGTCTCTAAAAAACAAACAACAAACAAACAAACAAAAGAAACATAATTTGGGGCAAAGACACTAAACATGAAAGACAGCATATGGTATCGTTCCCTTCATATAAATTATAAAATAGGCAAAGCTAATCAATGTGGTTAGACGTTAGGGCAGTGGTTATCCTTGGCAGAAGAGAGGAATGTGGATATGTGGATAATGACTGAAAAGAAGCACAAAGCAAGGCTTCTGCAGTGTTGGTAATGTCTCTTGATCTGGATGTTGGTTATAAGATGGAATCAGTTTATGAAAATTAATCTATTTATACTCATGATATGTACATATTATAATGTATATTATAATTCAATCAAAAGGTTTTTTAAATCACTAGAATTATAAAGAGATCCAATATTCCATATTTACAAGAATTTGAAGAGATGTTTATATGTGGTTGGAAGCAATATTTTCATGAGGTGCTGGGTAGTAGGTAGTAGAGCAGACAGCTATTGTTTTGCTTGCCTGCATACTTGCTTTTTTGAGAGCTTGTTTGGAGGTTCTAGCAGGGGAGTGCAGCTACTCGTATACTCTTGACCGAAGACCGGTCCTCCTCTAGCGGGGAAGGTCGTCCTCTTCGACCAAGCACGCAGCTTCTGGAGGGACGTACATGGAGCGGTGAGGGAGGAAGGGGACACCCGCCTAGCCAGCCAGATCAGCCGAATCAACCCTGGCGATCAATGGGGTGACAGATGTCGCAGCCAGATCGCCCTCACATCCATCATACTTGCTTTTTTGGAGAAAAAAACCAAATTTTCCTTTGGATAACAATCTGTATTTTACATGATGAAGTTTTCAAATGTAATCTTCTTCTCCCCTTCCCCACTACATGTAAACCAAGCCAACCACTCAGAGAACCCTATGCATCTAGACATAGAAATTGGTCCTAATATTAGCATGTATCTCAAAAAGAATCAATCAGAGTCCTTTTATCTGAGGTCGGAGGTGTTTGGTACACCCTTAACCTCTCAAGTATGTAAGTCAATAAATCTCATTTTTACTTAAGTTTGTTGGAGTGGGTTTCTGTCCCTTGAGCCCAAAGAGTTCTGACTAGTCAAGTGGTGAGGTCTCTGAAGGGTGTGTTCAGTTAGCACAGCTGACCATCAAATTATCTTGTAGGGAAGATGGTTCTAGTTAATAACGGAGCTTCAGCTGGGTGGTATATGCAACCTTTCCCACTCAGTACTTGTATTAATCTATCACTGTGTAACAAATTACCACAAATTTAGTGGCTTAAAACAACACACGCAGACTACCTCCCAGTTTCTGTAGGTCGGGAATCCAGGCATGGCTTAGCTTGCTCCTCTGCTTCCCAGGTGCTCCCAAGGCACAATCCAGTGTCAGCCAGGGCTGGGGTCGCATCTGAAGGCTTGACTGGGGAAGGATCTGCTTCCAAGCACTCATGGCTGTCAGACTGAGAGCCTCAGTTCCCTGCTGGCTGCTGACAGGAGGCCACCTCATTTCCTCCCCACATGGGCCTCTCCAGCACGGCTGCTTATTTCATCAACATGTTGTTTCATCAACATGCGCACGCTGAGAGGGGATAGAGAGGGTCTGTTAGTAAGACAGAAGTACAAATCTTATGTAACATAATCACAGAAGTGACATCTCATCATCTGTGCCATATTACAGTGGTTAGAAGCAAGTTGCTAGACCAGCCCAGGGTCAACAGGAGGAGATTACAGAGGGGCAGGATTACCATGAGACATGGATTATTGAAGACCATTTTACAATCTGCCACAGAGTTCCAGTGTTGAATACCAATTTAAATAATATCAGTTTGAAGGGGCAGCAAATTATTAGCCCCCTAGGCTGTGTGTTTTGGCCTGTTATATATTCACAGCTGGCATAAGTATCTATTAGGGCTGCTAGGAGGTTCTTGAAGGTCAAAGAGCTTGGAAATGATGCATAGTTAATCAAATTAAATCTCTAAACTAAAGTGTAAAAACACACTGTAATAAGATACCCCTGTATTCCTGAGACCTTGAGAAACGAAAGAAGTATAGTAAACTTTATGGAACACTGGCATGTCAAGCATTTTAAATTGTCTTTGCATTAGTCATCTATTTGGATTCCCCATAAGTTCTTAGATATGCATCAGAAAAGGCAAGAAAAATTGGTTAAGATCACAGATATTTAAACTCCAAGTTAAAAACTTGAAAAAAAATTATATATAACATATATAGTTATTATATTTATAATATAATTTTATCTATTTCTATGAAATTTATATATTACATAACATTATATATAAGTTATACATATTATATATAGGTTATATATAATATGTTTCTGGTTTCATTTTCCTCATTTTGGTATCAGTTTCAATCTATGCTCTATATTTTTATCCAACTTTTGTGGCTTTAAGAGCAGCATTTGTTGCTATACCTTTGGCCAAATAAAGTTTCTAATAATTATCACTAGTTCTTTTTTTTTTAAAAAAAAAGCAATATTAATGACCAATATTAATCATCACCAAGAGGGATGCATAATGTTAATATTTTGTCACAGGTATTTGCTATTCTGTTAAAATTAGTGGTTTCTGGGGCCCTTCTTGATGCTTCCTTTTATGTTATGAAAAGAAGAACCTATTTTTGTTGAGTGCCTATTGTTGAGAAGCATTTATCATATGAGAGGTGGTAGAACATAGTTAAGGGCACTAACTATGTTAAGTAGTAGACCTGAGACAGACTACCAAGGTTCAAACCCTGGCTCAGCCACTTCTTAGCCCTGTGACCATACACAAGTTATTTAGACCCTATGTGCTTCCGTTTTCTCAGCTATAAGATGGGAATAACAAAACCATCTTATAGATTATAACGTTGGCCACAAATTCTTCCTTTCCCTCCATATGTGCCTTTGCAATGCAATATTGTAGATACTCCCATCAAGAAGTGGAACTTGATGGAGGGCAGGCGGGAGGGGGGAGGAAGTGTAGAGTTACATAATGTGAGTTGTGCGTGCCACCTGGGGATTGGACTCACTTGAAGCTCTGGCATGTGGGGGGGGAGGGGTGGTTGGGGCAATGTATGTAACCCTAACAATATTTGTACCCCCATTCTATGATGGAATAAAAGGAAAAAAAAAAAAAAAGAAGTGGAATTTGTTTTCCACCCTTCAAATCTTGCTTTGACCAACAGAACATTGGCAAATGTGAAAGAACCAGATGCTTGTAAAATACTTGCAGAAGCAGAGTACCTAACTGACCCCAACTGATTGCAGATGTACAAGCCCAGGCAAAGCCGGCAGAAGAACTACCCCGCTGAGCCCAGACCAAATTTCTGACCCTGATTCTTCTACTTCCCTGAACTTGTCTGACTTTCCTTTCCAGATACCTTGCACTGTTCACGTTATAATACTGGTATTGCACACGGTTTTATTTTTTTCTAATCTACTACAGTTTCACTGTAGGAAATTCTAACCACTTTCATATCTCAACTATTACTCACATACTTATGGATCTAAAAATTTATATCTTCAGTCTCTGCCTCTGTCATGGGCCCATAACAATGACTAATTACAAACCTCTTTTTGCCTTGTTTTAAATACAAAGGGATGAGTTTCTTCCTGCTTTTTATAAAACTATTAAAAGAAAATACACGAATTTTAAACAAAGGCACCTCGAGAAGGGGATTTGCAGATGTTATTTGTTTTTGTTCCTTGTGGCAGCTATGTGGCCTTCTTATGGAAAAGGAGGACAAAGATTTGGTTGTAACTTACTTAATAACATGAGACAACTGTCATAGTGTGTTCATATGAACTGCTTCCCGTAACAAGGAAAAGCTGTTAGCTGGCCTTGTCATGAAAGAGATTTTTTTCAAGGGTTTCCCATGATAATGATGTACTGTATACCCAAACAAAGCAGGTTATGAAATAATATGTACTCTATATTTATATTTTAAATTATATATGTATTCATAGGCATAAAAAATGTTCTGGAAGTATGGTACATTCAAGGATATTAACATATTAGAATTATATGTAATTTTTAAATTTTTTTGCTTATCTAAATATTCTAATTCTTATACCACAAAAATGTATTGCTTTTGTAATAAGAAAAAAATGTTTCAACTACTAAAATAATACAAGATTCAGAAGAGCTACAGAAACAGTTTCTGAGAGTACCAAAATTGTACTAATATTCCATGCCTCCAGAAGAGGACAAAAAAATTAACATTTATTAAGTTCTTGTTATGTTTCAGACACATTGTCTTTTTTCTTTCATTTAATCCTCACTGTGATCCTGCAAGGTTGGTGGCATTATTCCCAACTTACAGATGAGGAAACTTGAGGCTCGAGAAGGTTATGTAAATAATCTAAATCATAGATCCAGTACAAAGCAGAGCCAGGATTCAATCAGATTCATCTGATCCCAATGTTCACACTCCCCCCACTTGGCTGACCAACTTCTAGCGTGGCATAATAAAAAGAAAACCTGGTTTTACTCATCGCAGTTCATGGACCTTGTACAATAGGCCCTGAAGAATGGCTGCACCTAAGTGCATCTAAGTCAAGTTCCTTTCTTATAGGTCAAGGAAGGAGTGCAGTGTCAGGCAGACAAACATTCCACTTACCCCTTTACTTATCCTGAGTTAAGGCAAATGGCTGTGAGATTCTTGTTACAAAGTGCTGCATCTTTTCAGACTAAATGTGGATTTAGTCTCTCTGCTTGTGGTAAAGGCTCATTATTAGGGTGACTTAGAGCCCTTTCTTAATTCTGAGATACACATGCTCTTAAGGGAGGCATCTTTACATCATAGCCGGCTGACAATTGGCCTTTTAACAACTGGCAAAACATCACAGCTTTGCCTCTCTCAATTACCTTTTGTTTTCCTGTCCTCTTGGAGGTTTTGTTAAGTATTAATATGACTTTTGTTCCCCCTCACACCAAGGAGCTTCAGGCACTCTATTTATGATTTCTCCTTGCTGTGACGTCACTTCTGTGAAGAATGTAATCACTAGACATGGTCTCCCCACCGTTCAAAGGGACGCAGTGAGGAATCGCAGACGGCACCTTACTGAGTAAGATGGGCAAAGTGGCAGGTGATGAGTGACTGGCAAGAAGCCAACATTATAGGAAGGAGAAAAGCAAACTGTGAACAGGTGCAGATGGGCACTGATGCTTAGGAGTGGAGGAGAGATGATGTGGGACGTGCAGTAATGGAGGGCCAGACCCTGGACTAAGCGTTTCATATGTCAGGTGATTCATTCTCATCATCAGGAACTGATCCAAGGTTTGAGAGGCTCTGAAGATTATTCACTTTGAGATGATGGGGTGGAGGTCCTTTCGACTACAGAATTAGAAACACAATATGCCTAACACCCTCCTGTGAGAGGCCTGTACACATGAGGTATCTCAAAGCTTAAGCTCCCTGAGCTTCATGACACACCCATAAACCTTCTGAAGGGTGTCCCCTATTATCCATTCAACTTATAAGAAGCTCAACAAGGTTAAGTAACGTGTCCAGTCACAGAGCTACCAAATAACAAAGCAAGGGTTCTAAGCAGGCTCCTGAAATTCTTAAAGAACGTCCCAAATCCCCCAAATAGGCAAACTTCCATTTGTCATGAGGACGACCTCTCTTGAAGCAGCAGCACAAACACCTTGATGTGGTTCTGGGAGTTTCCTGGCAGGGCCCAGAGCCGCTGTCAGAACCTGCAGAGCTCGGGGCTGTGGGATCCTGCCAAGACCTCTAGAGGAATTTGTCTTTCAGATTCATAGATTCTGCGAGGAAAACCACTGACGAGGAAGAAGGAAAAACAGCAATTTAATGACTGTGCTCTTTGTGTCCACAAACCAAAAAGCATGGGAGAAAGAAAATCCATTTTAAGACACACATGTTTAATTTAGCTACAGTTGTGGAGAAGAAGTTCCCGTTGTTCAAACCTGGGTGCAGTGATGTGCTGGTAAATCTGCTCAGGGAGGGGTGGACGTAGGGAGAACCCAGATTTGTAGCACTTGCTGATTTCTGTGGTGTCAGTACTCTCCCGATGGCTGATTTAAGCTACCAGTGGTTGTTTGGCTTGAAACAATCCTGAGTATTTGGTAACCAGCTCTAACAAGCAGCCAGGAGCAGTACCCGGCTGGCTGTGATGGTCATGGCCTCAAGTCCTACTGTAATCAGGAAAGTCTTTTCTAAATCTGAGTCAGATATTCTTGGCCCCGAAATCTTATCTAGTTGGCACTGTGGAAAGAGGATTTGAGATTGTTAAATCTCAAGAATGTCATCAGGGAAATGACATTCCTGAGAGTTCTTCATGGTCCCCTGTGAGCCATGTATAAAATCTTCTTGCAGCATGTGATAGGGGCTTCAACGCTCAGCCCTGTCCCTCCCTGACCGCCAAGTTTATTGTTCTCACTGGGCCCCTGCCACCCCTCAAGCCACTGTCCCCATAAGTAAATGCAATAGCTGAGATAGGACAGTAAACTGGTAAAATCCAAAAGGAACTAGTCCAACCTCCTCATTTTACAGATGGGGAAACCTCAGCTGAAGGAGAAACAATATGTCAAAGGTCATATAGGATTTTGAGTACTAAAAGTGGGACTAAAAGTTAAGTCTCCGGTCTGTCTGCAGTCCTTTCTAACACCTGGCTGTTGAAGCAATTAAATCTTACAATAAATATTTTGTGATACTATTTGAATAGTACCATATCTTCCAGATCAACTTGATAGCAACATCAGGAAGGTGATAATTTGGCTGTTGGGAGCCCTGACTTCTTTCCCCCTGCCTCTTCCTTTTAAATTTCCTAGACCTGGAAACATTTATCACTGCACAGATAAGTTTAGCCCAAGTCAAACAGTAGCTAGATTCCCCACAGAAAGCAGAGCCCAACACACAGGTCTGCACCAAGACAGTTTATTTGGGGACAAAAATCCCAGGGAAGCAGGGAAAGGCAGAATTGTATGTTATTAAACTGTGGGCGACTGGGACTTGAGCCCACTGGGACCCCCTGAGGAGTCTTCTAGAATGCATTTCAGAACCAGGAAGACCAACTGCAACATGGGACATCTGGTGCTAACCCAGGTCCCTGGAAAGCCAGGACGAGTTGTTACCCTTTCAGAATCATGCACCCAAGAGTCAGAAGAGAGGTACATTTATCCACTAGTTCCTGTCCTGCGCTGGGTAAGTTGCCCCATGAGATGCCAACTCCCTTACTGACCACCGTGCTGTAAGGAAGCACAAGTCACGTGAAGAGGCCTATAAGAGGCAAGCAAGAGTCTCAGAGAAGGCAACGAGACAATGGAAGGCCAGGGACAGGAGATGCAATGGTGGAAGCAGAGACCCGAGTGAATCAGGCCATGAGCCAAGGAATGCTGGAAGCCTCCAGAAGCTGGAAAGAAGCAAGGAAACAGATTGTCCTCTCAAGCCTTCAGAAGGAATGCAGCCCCATGGATCCATTTTAAACTTCCGACGTCTGGAACATATGTTGCTTTAAGCCACTAGTTTTGTGGTAGTATGTTGAAGCAATAGCAAAAATTACTACAATTCCTGGCTCTAAGCACACATTCAGTAAATGTTTGTTAGGAAGTAAACAAATGAACCAGACTAGGAGCATCTCTTCTTAAAAGAAAACGTGGAATTATACTCTCGCATAATTGTAAAAAATCAATTTAATCTTTGTCACCTAAATACTAGGTATTATGAATTTACAGCTCTCCTAAGCTCCTAAACTCAGACTAAATAAGCCAAGAAGAAAAATGCTATATTTTTAAAGAAAATATGATAGCTATAATTTATTGAGCACTTCTATGTACTTTATTCACCTATTCTCTTGTAATCCTCACAACAACCTATGAGGTCCTAGCACTATCACCATCATTCATATAGGGGTTAAATTATTTGTCCAAAGTCTCATAACTAGTAAGTGACAAGGCCAGGATTAGAACCCAGGCTGACTGACTCCAAAGTGAAAGCATGTAGCTACTGCTGTGTCTGCCTTGGTGTGAGAAGAGAACAGCATAGGATCATGGAAAGCCTGCTGCACCAGGTAACGGTCTGGACCTGCCTCTGCCACTAACTCACTGTGTGGCCCTGGGCAAGTCCCCTAGCTTTGGGGTCTGGTTCTTTCTTCTGAAAAAGGTGGAGGTTGTGCCAGATTACCTCTAAAGTCTCATTCTGAAAAGGGTATCTGTGTCTATTTCCAACTTAGAAAAATATGCTGAGTGGGATAAAGACAAGGTAGCATCATAGCCTGCTTGGTGCACTGAAGGAATGTGTGGTTTGGTGACCACCTGGTTAAGTTCCAGTACCCATTTGCTTATTTTATCTCTTTACCACCATCATTTAATAAAGGGAACAAGGATGAGTATGGCAGACAGATTGCAAAAATGGCTCTAATTCAAAACTCCTCCCTGTAGTAGCCATACTCTTTGCAATGGGAATTTGCAGCTCTTCCTATAGAGAGGTGGAGACCATTTCCCCATCCTTGAATATGAGCTGTCCTTGTGACTTCCTTTGCCCAATAGAATGTTGTGGAAGTGGTGGTGTGATTGTTCTGAGCTTAGACCCTGCACTCTGCCAGTTTCTCAGAACCCTACCTTGCCATGAGAAAAGCCCAGGCTAGCCTGCTGGATGATGAGAGACCAGGTGAAGCAGAGATGAGTAGTCAAGTCATCTAAGACAAGGCTGTGCTAGGTTAGTCAGCTCCCAGCCAGTCTGCCAGCTGACCACAGACACATGAACAAGCCCAGCCAAGATCAGCCAAGATCAGCCAAGACCGAGACAGAATAGTGGAATCACCCAGCCAACTGTAGACTTGCTGCATGCTGGGTGGTTGTTTTTTATGCTGCTTTATCATGGCAATTGATAACTGATACAGTGAGCTTCCAGGTTTCCAGGTGAGGCAGAAAGTCTGATATATAAATTATTCCTGTATTAATCAGAATAATTAATCAGAAAACATTAATCTAGGTTGCAAGTAACAGAAATCCAACTCACACTTGCTTAAACACTCAATGGGATTTATGGGCTTGTGTTATTGAAAAGTCTAAAGGTAGACACAGCTAGATCTAGATACCCAAAATTTATCATCAGGACTCGGTTCTCTCTCCTCTCTTGGTTCTATTTTGTCTGTCTTAGCTTCATTCTTGTGTAAGTCCACCAGTAGCCTCCAGCTTTTATTCTATTGCATTAGTCCCTAAGTAGAAAGAGGGTTTCTGGTTCTCAATAGTTCAAGTAAAAGTCCTACGTTCCACTTTCATTGGACTGACTAGGATCACATACCTATCCTTGAATCAATTACTTTTTTTCCCCAGGCGGATACACTCACTCTCATCTAGACCTGGGTCATGTGTCCAACCCTGGAAACAGGGGCTGTGATAGTACCAAAAGCTCATGGATTCAAAATTAACAAAGGGGGGATTTCCTAAAAGATAACTGATATAATGCTACCCAAAAAAGTAGGGCAATAGATGAAAATGACATGTCTACTACAATCCTCCATATTATTAATGAATTAAAGAAAAAGAGGGTGAAGTGACAACTGCTCAGCATTGATTCTTTTTCAGAAAAGTAGGCATTTCACTCCTATCTGTAAAAACGTTCAACACTGATGCCAAAGGAGCCATTGCAATGCATGACACTTTGTCTACCCCACACAGATAAATTACATCTCTCTATCATATAAGTGGATAATAAGACCAAGTGGCCATACACATCAAAGGAAGGGCTTGCGACAGTCATAGAAGTGGTAGGATATCTGAACTGATCTCAAAGACTCTTGAAATGTACCTGTGAGCTACCTGAATCATAAAATTACTTTCAAGGCCTAATTGGAGAGGTAGCATAGTGCAGTGGCTAAGAGCTCGGATTCTGAACATAGCCTGCACGTTTGGGTCCCAGCTCTGACTGCTTTATGAGGCTATATGGCCTTTGCCAAGTTACTCAGTCTCTCTGTGCCTCAGTTTTCTCATCAGTAAATGGGGATAACAACAGAATTTACCTAGTAGGAAGAGTAATTAGGTAATTATATACAAGGCACTTGGAACAGTGTCTAGCATGCAGGAAGAGCTATAAAGTGCTAGGTATTAATCACCTGAAGATTCGTGTGGCGTCAAGTCCTTCAGAGCTGGAGGAAGAAAGTCTGGCACCACCCACTAAAGGTACACGACCTCAACTGAGTCCCTTAGTGTTTCTGGGATTCATTTATTTCCTTCTCTATAACATGATGGAAATTATATCTACCCTGCTTACCTCACAGGACTGCCATGAAGATCAGAGGAGGTAATGGATACTAAATGCTTTGAAAAGGTCAAAGTCTCTTATAAATAAGAGGTCTCATTAATACTAATTATCTCCAAAAAGATTATCTGATTTGTGTGTAATCAGGGCAGTTTTTCATCCCACGCTGTTTTATGCAAAGAATCATTACAAAAGAAAACATGCTGCTGACATAAAATAATGGATTCCCCAACCAAACCTAGTCCAAAAGTCATTAGAATTGTTTTGTCACTTGAACTATCTGCCACCACCTTTTGTACCTGGCATGAATTAAAGTTGATTGTAATGCAAAGGGTATTAAGTTGGTGCCATGTGCATTTTCCCAGGTGATTAATAGCTGGCACTTTATATTAATAGTTCTTACTACGTACCAGACACTGTTCCAAGTGCCTTGCATATAATAACTCAATTACTCTTCTGACTAGGTAAATTCTATTGTTATCCCCATTTACTGATGGGGAAAATGGGGCACAGAGAGAATGAGGGGGTCAGGACACCTGGATTCTAGTTCCCAGTTCTGCCATTAATTTTCTGTGTCATTTTGGGTAAGTCATCTTATTTCTCTGGGTTCCCCTAGTCTGTGAAATGAAAAATTGGGTAAATGCTTATAATTCTGTGACTGCATAGCTCTTGTGGCATAGGTGTTCCTGGGCATGATGGGGTATTCTCACTTCTTAGTAGGGCAATACTCATCACTTGGGTTAAATCTCCACTGAATTTCTGGAAAATATATCTTCCCAGACAGTACTTGATTATAAATAGTGTATTTGATTAAGGGAATATGTCCACAAGTATATACTGAGCCCCACAATGTCTTTGTCTCTGGAATTTCCTATAAATATAAGCCAAATTCAACTTATAGATGCTCCAGAAGGGGATGGCATTCTTCCTTTCTCTGGTCCCACAAGGCATCAGGCACTGTCCTCTTCCATTATCCTTGCCTTGGGACTCTCTGTCAGGTTTTTGCTAGAGGCTGTTTCCAGAATTTTCTATGAGAGCGTGTAAGGCCCTATGTGATCTGCTACCCACATGTCCTCTCATTTTCATTCCTCTTTACTGTGTTCCAGACATGCCCTGAACCAGCCTGGAGCTCAATCCTGCCTCAGTGCCTTTGCACTTGCTCTATTTCTCTGTCTTTGTCCAAATAGTACCATGGGTCCCTCCCTACACTTTTTCACGTTTCTACTTAAATGTCATCATTATCAGGGGTGCCTTCCCACCTTATATAATATAGAAAACTTCCCCCACTTTGCTCTGTTGCTCCCTGAATTTGGTATCACTTAACCTACAATAACAAAGAATTGCAAAACCAAAGTGGCTTATATTAGATAGAAATGTAATATCCATCTCATTTAACAGTCAAGAATTGAACAGTCTAAAGCTGGGGGCTCTGCCATCTTCTACTCTTGGCTTTTGAGAATTCTTCAATCAGTATTTCTCAGCCAGTGGGAAAGAGAAAGAAAGAGTCCAAGATAAGCAGCTTCATCTTTCAGCAAATGACCTGGAAGTTACACAAAGCACTTGCACTCACAACCCATTGGGCTGAACTTACTTGGTCACAAAGCTATACCTAGGTGCAAGGCGGGGAGGTGGAGGGGGTTTGGGGAAATGTAGTCTGTAATTCACGGACTCATAACCAACTAACACTTGAAATGGGGTCCTTTTTCTAAAAGATGAAAGGGGGAATGAATTCTGTAGAACAATTATAAGTTTCTGCCACACTCTCTTTCCACCAGCTATATTTATCTCCATAGCACTTATTGCATCTGACAATCTATACACTTCCATGTTTATTTTTTTCTCCCCATACTACAACCTGGGTCTCATGAGGGCAGGAACTTTGCTTATTTACCACTGTACCTTCAGCCCTTACACCAGTGCCTGGCACATAGTAGGCACTTATGAAATATTCATTGAGTGAGTAAATGAATTTTTTTCCCCCAGCTGGTGTCAGAAGCACTCATTTCTCTATCTGATTTACTTTGGATCTCAACAGGTCCAAATTTTCCTGGTTTCTGGTGTTCATGAGATTCTGGTCCTACTTCATCTTGGGGCTCCCAGAATTCAAGAGCAGAGTGTTGTCTTTTCAGATCCCATCTTGGTTGGCTGTGATGTTCTCCAAAAGACTTCAGGTTGAGAAGGAGAAGGAAGTAGGGACAGATGCATTTTTTTATTAATAAATTAATGTACTTTACTTTTAGAGCAGGTTTAGTTTTACAAAAAAAAAAATTGAACAGTAAGTACAGAGAGTTCCCATATTAGTCCAAGGATGCTAAGGATGACATTAATGGCCAATAGTAACTTGACAGAGTGTGGCTTTGTCTTAGGAATTAAAAATAATGAAATTTGTCTCAACCATTTTGAACCTTTGCATACACTGTTCCCTCCACCTAGATAACACCATTTCTGTCCCTGCTCCTCCCTTGCCTGGCTAATTCCTATTCATTTTCCAGGTCTCAGCTTAGATGTCACCTCCACACAGAAGCCTTCTCTGTCTTCTACTTCCACGTCTAGGCTGGGTAAACTCCTCATGTGCTCTCCAAGTCCCTTGAGCTTGAAATTGCAGTGCACTAGGTGTGAAGAAATGTGAATTTAAAAGACCAATCCTTCATGATGAATAGAGTGGCTAAGTGGAGCTAAATTTAAAATAGTCAAACACCCATTTGCTGACTAAAGGTCAAACATGTACTCTGAGTCTCCTGAAAACTCATACCTCTGTTCAACTTTGGAACTTTCAGAACTCACCTGACCAACCAATCAGAGCTAAGCTGTATCAAACAATCAGAGCTCAGCTGTACTGACCAATCAGAACTAAGCAAGTTTGACTCTTTCATTTGCATAAATGGATCTGATGGAGAACCTGGGCAGAAACTTTTTCTGTAAAACCTGAATCCTCCCTTTGTTTCCTGGAATGCACCTTTGTTTTACACCTAAGGCTGCCCCTTCCTGGTTTTCAAACTGTTTACTAGAACAACGTCTGTTTCCTCTAAATCCTTTTTCAGAGATCTTTTGTTCACCTAGAAAATAAGGAAACAAAAATTAAAATGCAAAACTTCCAGGAGTTCCCTATAAAGCTAAAAAGGAAAGAATAAAGAATTATATGCATAAGTTTCCTGGCTGGAATGAATGGGGAAGACAGAGACATGACAGAAAAAGGAAATAGAGGATAGTATGGGATATTCAAGGCCTTGGCACAGGGGTCAAAAGCTAGGGGCAGGGAGATATTCATAAGGAAACGGTGGTGCTTTTCATTGCTACTTTGGATATTTTACAGGACCTCACAAACTTAGCTTTGGGAGAGATCTTCAAAAATCCTATTATGTAACCCACAACCAATTCAGGAATTATATTACTCTTAAATTTGTCAGGGTTAAATTGTATTGTATGCTTTGTTAGTTCAACAAACATTCATTAAACACCTCTTAAGTTCAAGGGACGCACTGGTGACACAAAGTTGCAAAGGTACATGGTTTCTTTTTTTAAGGAACTTCTCAAGTGGCCAGATAGTAGAGGATAAATGGTCATTTATTTATTCATTCAGCAAACCATTTATTTCATGCTCTATGCACCAACACAATAACTTGAAAAATTGGTATTATTAACACTTCTATTTTATAAATGAGGAAGTTGGGTCTCAGAAAAATTAGATGATTTGTCAAGGGTTGCACAATTATGGTGCCTGGCACCATTGTAAGCATCTTTCACTAGGTAGCATACTTTGGACAACAACTGCTTATGAGGTAGGTGCTTTTGTCAGCTCCATTTACAGATAAGAAAATGGTGCTAAGAGAGGGTAACTTACCCAAGGTCATACTACTAATAAAATGGCAGAAGCAGGATTCAAATCCAGACAGTCTGGTTCCAGTATTCATGCTCCCAAACACCATAATATATTGATATACTGTTAAACCAATTAAATTAAGTCAATATATGATGATATATAATGAGTGTTATTGACCTAAAATAAGTGACTGAGACAAAAATCTCAGTCAATGGAGGTTTATTAAGCCAAAGTTGAGGATGCACTTGGGAAAAACAAATCACAGACAATACTGTGGCTGTTTTTCCAAAAGGGAATTGGGAAGTTTCAGCATTTAACAGCATAGAGAAATTTTTTTTAAAAAGTGTGTGTTGGGGAGTAGTGAGACAAAAATGCTTACTTTCTTGTGAGACCCAGGAAAATCTACATTTTACATAAGGTAAGATGAATTTTGGAAGAGAGTGAAGGAAGCATCAATCATGTAGATTATGTAGGTAATTATGTACTTACCTTTCCTGGGTAAGTAGAAGAATGTTTGATCCTATCTTCTCTCTGTCCTGCACCTGTGAAGATAAACTTGTGATTCATTATTACTGTGGAATCAAACAGACTTTAGTTTTAGTAGCTAGATGTAGCCTGCAGACCCAAAGCTACAATTTGCATGTCCTTGCTTATGGGAGGCCAGCAAGGAATTTTCTTAATGAATGATCTGTTGGACGAATTCTTTACAGGTGTTTGAGGCCTTTACCTCCTCTTTTGTATAATGAGTTTGGGGGGTGGTCCTGAGATTTTTATTTTCTTTTTACAGTAACAATGAAAAAAAAAAGGTCAACATAACTTCTGTCAGTTCTTTTAGTTTGATTTTTCATTTTTCTCTCCATTCCTTATTGTCCAGTTAACTGTATCACCAAAAATAAATAACAGAGAAGGAAAAATACACAATTACATAGGGGTGATTTTGGCAATAGGTTGGGAACATTGCAAAGAGTGGGAGCTCCTATCCTCAAGAGGTTTCTGTAGGCTTCTGACTCTTTGAAATCACCTACACATTTTCGTGTGAATGAGATTACTTGCGTTTTCTGGGGAGAAGTTCTACAGCTTTCTTAGATTTCCCTGAGGATCTGTGACCCATAAAAGACTACGAACCCTACGAAAAAAAAAAAAGGCCAGTTATTAGCCTCCTGGAAGCCAACCAAACAT
The DNA here is from genome assembly GCA_008086735.1 of Cheirogaleus medius. NCBI lineage: Eukaryota > Metazoa > Chordata > Mammalia > Primates > Cheirogaleidae > Cheirogaleus > Cheirogaleus medius. The sequence continues at coordinate 19,855,117 of VBSM01003169.1, forward strand.
TGGGCACTTCAGTATTTTATTATAAAAAAATAAAAACTAGAAATGTTATGAAGGCATTAAAATATTTAGAACTACCCTGTGATGACATAGAAAATGTTGATGCTATAATGCCAATCAACAATTTGAAAGTGTTACGTTCACTTCCTCGATTCTGATTACCTTCTCAATCCATGTATACATGGCTTCCTTTCTTCCAGCTAGACTGTACTTGTCAAGATCATCAGTGATCTCTACCTTGTCACATTCCAGTAACCACATCTCTATCCTTAACTTTCAGTATAGTTGGTCACCAGCTCTGCTTCCATGCCATGGCTAGTCTGTTTCTAACTTACTAGCTCTTTTTCTCACTCACAAACACCTCACACTTGAGGTATTTAGGTGTGTTTAAGGTATCTAAGTCACACCTTTAGCCCTGACTGCTACACTGAGCTCTATACAGCAACGTATCCAATTGTCTACGTAACATCTCTCCTTGACTATCCAAGATGTAAACACCTCAGACAAAATATCTATGAATACAAACAGAATTAGTAATACTATTACTGTAATTCTAGTTCAGCTCCCAGAACAGTGCCTGGCCTACAGAGGACTCTCAAGAAATAGTTGTTGAATGAATGAATGAATATTAAGTGGGGGGTAAAATATTTAAAAAACTATTTTTAAAAATTGTACATATATGTGTATATATATGTGTGTATATAAACCGTTTTTACAATTATCTTTAACAACATGCTATGCCAGAGACATTAAAGTGGTAGGAAAAACACCAAAACATTAACAGTGGTTGTATATGAAATTAAAAGATTTTTCTTTAAAACGCTTGTTTTCCAATTTCATTTTTAGAGCATATTGGTTAAGAATATCAGAATACGGAGTCTGAGTGAAGACTGCCCTTTACCAGCTGCACAACCTTGGTTTCCTCTTGTGTCAAAAGGGGCTTAAAAATACAACCAGTACCTCCTTTGTATTTATTTAGCATTCCCAGTGGGCTTTACTGTAAAATTACTGATGGAAAGAGCTTTGCACGGTACAGGGTTCATAGTGAGGAGCAGTAATGTTAGCTGATAATGATGACAGACATGTTTTCTTTTATAATGAAAACACATATTTTTCTTGCAAACCTTTGCCGAAGGTAGTGAACTCCACGCCGCACCATTGACAAATCCGCCCCCTTAGCTGCGCACTGGCTCCTGCGGCTCCCGGCGAAGGCTGCGCCTGCTCCGTCCCGTTTCCGCCCACGTGACCCGATCAGGCCCCTCCCTGTCTCCAACATGGCGGCGCCCAGCGGCTTAAGCCGCACGTGAGAAAGTTTGGGCACCTGGGAATCAGAAAGTACAAGCTTGTGAGCCATTTTCCCCTCTCTACCGCTGGTTGCATCCCGTCGCCCCTCCTGCAGGCCCTTGCAGGCCGCTGCCCCTCTGCAGCCATGAAAACAAGGCCTGTTTCCCACAAGACCGAGAACACCTATCGGGTGAGTGTGGAAGCTTGGGTCGGGAGCCGCGAGTCTGGCTCTGAGCGGGACTCCAGGGGCTATTAGAGTTCTGGGCCAAACGTGAACCTCTTGCCTGGAGGCTCTGGCGAAAGAGGGAGACTCTGCGGGTGTAGGAAACAAGGGGGGTGGGGAAGGAAAGAAGTCTGGACAGCAAATTTCGCCCACAAATTTACCGAGTCTGGCCCGTCATGGGAATTCCCTTCAGTTCAGAGTTAAATTCATTATCGCAGGAGATTGCTTAGGTCCTGTTCTCCCCTGCTCTTTTACCTTTAAGGATCGAATTAAGGGGTGGGCCGGCTGGTGGAGGTTAGTGATTTCCAGCTAATGGCTGTTAAAGCACTTTCTCTGTTTGCCCCTTGATAGTTTCTTTACAGGTCTTACTATGTAACCGTATGTCTGTATATGTTTAAAACCACTTATTGCGGCGACTTAGCTAGTTCCCTGTGCTTGTGGCAGGGTATGAAACCTAATAGGTCTAGGGAGACCAATCGCCAGCCTTCACCTTGGTTCACCAGTCTAGCATGGAAATTTTATTTGAAATGACATTGTTGGAAGAACTTATACAAACACATAGAAATATTCATTATCTTTGAATAGTAATGCAGTACATTTGTTTAAGGGTCCATGTTGTTCAGTTTGTTTTTACACTTATCCATTGTGATTTATCAATGATGTCTGCTTTTAGTTTCAAAACTCAATTGCACATTTTATGGTATAGAGAAAACACATCTGAAATTACAAGCAAAGCATACCATTAGTTGTAATGATAATACCTAAAGCTTATTGAAGCTCTAAACTTTCTACTTTTACAAGGAAATTGCCCACATATAATTATTATACAGCACTCAAACAGATATCAAGATCTGATAAGTGATGATGTATCTTAAATATGCCTTCTCTCCCAGTTTCTTACATTTGCTGAACGATTGGGGAATGTGAATATCGACATTATTCACCGGATTGATAGAACAGCGAACTATGATGAGGTAAGAGAATGTGATATTAACCACCTTCAAATATTCATAGTTGGTGTTTTAGTTTCTCCTGTTAGTAGAAGTGAATTGTTTTTCAAGCCATTCCTTTGTGAACATGAAATGCATTAGATTTGTATTGTCTAACACAATAGCCACACATGGCAAATTAGATTTAAAGTAAATTAGAAATTCAAATACTCAATAGCCATATGTGGCTAGTTTCTACCATATTAGATAAGTGCAGATATGGAACATTCCGTTATTGCAGAAAGTCCTATTGGGTGATGCTGTGTTAGACAGTTAACTTGAAACTCAGCTGGATTTTGTGATTCTGGCCTCTCCTTTTTCTATATGCTGCAAATCCATATTCTTGTGGCTATAATTTTAAAGTGATTTTGAGCAAGTCATTTTTCTGGGGTTTAGTTTCCTCTTCTATAAAAAGAAAGGGGCTAGACTATGTACCTTTTTCTGGTTCTAATTATGCCCTAACTCTGTCATTCCTCTATCCAGAAATCTTTTTTTTTTTTTTGCTGCATTAAGTCATTATTCTTCTGCTTACCTTTTAAGGTCTTGTGTAACATGCCTTTAACTTGGGTATTCAACCTCAGTTCTTACTGTTCTTCACTTGACTCTAGTCAGACTCCATTCACTTGTCTTTGAATGCATTGTCTCTACCGTGTAAGTTCAGTGTGTTAAATGTTGTTATCTAACTAAGCACATAATATTTTGGGAACTCATAGTGAAGGGAGCCTAACCTAAATTGTTTGGGGATCTAGGATGGGGTGTCAAAAAAGATGATCTGAATTGAGTCTTATCGTTTATATAGGTTTTAGCATGACAAAAAGGATAGGAAAGGTTGTTCCAGGCTGAGGGAGAAACCTATGTAAAAAGTTTGAAGATAAGAGGATGCATATCACATACAAGAAACTGCAGAGGTTTTTTGGGGTTATAGGTATGTGTAGGGTAAACGTTTGTGTGTGTTGATGGTGACTTGGATAGGGGAAAGGGGCAGCTAATGAGATAAAGCTAGAGAGGTAGGCAAGGATCATAAAGGGCTTCCTATGTCAAACTAAGTTTGGGTTTTTTTCTGAAGCTGTGGGGTGTCATTCTAGGACTGTGCACAGGGAAGTGAGTGACATGATCAGGTTTAAGTTTTTGATTTCTTTGGCTTTAGTGTGGAGAAAAGAGCAGGACTGGAATCAGGGCAAACAGTTGTAAGGATCTGGCAGTCATCTAAGTAAGAAATTATTATGATACTGGCAGTCAATATGGACAGAAGAGAAGGAATCCAGAGATATTAAGGAAATAAAATGGATAGGACTTGTGACCTACTAGGTATGCAGAGAGGAAGAGAATGGGGTTAAAGTTTTTGGTTTCAATAAATGGGTGGTTGAAGATGTCACTCATCAAGATAGATTTATAGGAAGAGGAACATGAGGTTGTGGAGGGAGGACAATTAGTTCCTATTTGGGTTTGTTGAGTTTGGGATACCTGTGGCCATCCAAATGATAGTATCCAAAAGATGTTTGCATGTGTGGATCTGGAGTATAGGTGACTTCAGAGGTGGAATTACAGATTTAGCGTTCAACCTATGGTTTATAGTTTAGGCCACAGGAGAGGTTGAAAGTATCAAGGGGTAAAGTGTTAAGTTAGCAGAGAAGAGCCTGGGGTGGGATCCTGGGCTGGGTGGTCCAGAATGGCCTCAGTCACATGTCTAGCAGTTGGCTGAGGCTTATTGATCTTGGTTCTTTTCTTGGTCTCTTATTTTCCCATAAGCTAGACTAGATTTCTTTTCATGATGCAGAATCTTTCCAAGAGAGTGAAAGCAGGAGCTACAAGGTTTCAAAGCCTTGCTTTGGACGTCATGTTATTGGTCAAAGCAAGTCATGAGGCCGGGCCAGATTCAAGGGGTAAGGAAATAGACTGCATCTATTGATTGGAGGAGCTACAGAGTTACATTGTAAAAGGACAGAGACATAGTTTATCACAAATGGCTGGGCATGTGCCAGACATTTTGCTAGGCTAGAAATGCCTTCTGCATTTAGGTTTTAAACTGTGATGTGTATTTGCCTTCTGCCTTAAGGGACACTGAAACAAAATTTAATAGTATTCTCTTTTTTCTTTTTTATTGTCAATTGGTTTTATATCATTTTTATTTTTATTGTTTAAAGATTTCCGAAGCACAATTTTAGGATTTCTTTCTTTTTGAGATTATAGAAGATTTGGTATGCTGTTTGTATGCTTATGTATTTGTTCTCTCTCTCTCTCTCTCTCTCCACACACACACACACACACACACACGCACACGCACACACACGTATTTATAGATATACATATATACATATTTACTGACTTTACCTTTCAAAGTACAAAGTAATACCGTATTAACAAGCTAAACAACGTAGTGGCGAACTTAGAAAAAGCCTATTATCTCACGCCTCCCACCCCTTATTGCCAAGGAAAACAACATCGACAGTTCAGTATATGTGCGTTCTTCCACACTTTTCCGTTCTTCCACACTTTTCTTCATGCTCATGTAAATGTGTACAAACATTTATAGAGGTCTTTTTTACCCTGAGGAAAAACTGTATCCTACCATACATCTCACTCCATAACTTGCTTTTATCACTTTGGGGGCATATTATCAAAATCCTTATAGTTTAATATGGATATACTCTTTTTTTTTTTTTTTTTGAGACAGGGTCTCACTCTGTTGCCCAGGCTAGAGTGCCATGGCATCAGCCTAGCTCACAGCAACCTCAAATTCCTGGGCTCAGGCGATCCTCCTGCCTCAGCCTCCCTAGTAGCTGTCACTACAGGCATGCGCCACCATGCCCTGCTAATTTTTTTCTATATATTTTTAGTTGTCCAATTAATCTCTTTCTATTTTTTATTAGAGAAGGGGTCTCACTCTTGCTCAGGCTGGTTTTGAACTCCTGACCTTGAGCGATCTGCCCGCCTCGGCCTCCCAGAGTGCTAGGATTACAGGCATGAGCCACCGCGCCCAGTCTTATATAACTCTTTTTAATAGACACATAATGTACCTTAGTATGTATAGACATAAGTTATTCCAACTATTTTCCTGTTGGATATTTAGGCTGGTTAATAATGTTTCCCTCTTACTACAGTAAAGCTAAATAAACTTATATGTTTTCAAATTTTATAAGAACTATATCCAAAAGTAGAATTGCTAGGTTAAAGAGCATACCTGTTCTTAATTTTAATAGAAATGCCAGATTACTTCCCCATAAGGTTGTAGCAATTCCTATATTCAAAAGCAGAATGAAAGAACTATAGAAAGTTGACACATTTTTCTGTGCCAAAAATACGTTTTTTTCCTTAGTGTGACTATTATATATAGGCTTCAGAGAATTATTTGCTGCAACCAAGTCAATAAAATGTTTTTTTTTATAAATCATCTGTTGATATTATACTTCTGAGTGCTTTTTTAAGTATGTTAGTTAATGCTTCTTTTTTAAAAAACTAAAAGTTTTAAACTCTTAACTATCATTGTTTTAAGATATTAATATATCATTGTTCTATTTACTTCTATCATAGTTTTCTTGGAGTTGTCTGATTAATGGACTGCTTAACTCTTGACAGGAGGTTGAAACCTACTTTTTCGAGGGTCTGCTGAAATGGAGAGAATTGAACCTCACGGAACACTTTGGTATCTATTTTGTTCATCCGTAGTTTGCACTTTATGTTCCATACAACTAAATAATGGTGTGATGGAAAAGAACAACATATTCTTTTTTTTCCACTCAGGGAAATTTTACAAAGAAGTTATTGACAAATGCCAATCATTCAATCTGTTGGTCTATCATCAAAATGAGATAGTTCGGAGTTTGAAGACTCACCTGCAAATTAAGAACAGTTTTGCCTATCAACCCCTTCTGGAGTAAGTAGCATCTTGGTGGGGAAAGCTCAACTACATTTATCAGAGTTTTAATAAAGGTCGTGTTTCGTAGCTACGTGTGTCTTAGATCAAATGTTTCTAATTTAGAAATAAGAAGAATTTACCTTTTCTGTTAGGAAAAGGTGCATTACCATGTTTTGCTTTTATTGTATACTCCTGAAAGAACCCCATTTTTATTTGACACTGTAGGAACAAATGACCACAACTTGTGATGGAATATACCTTTATCACTTGAGGCTTTACTTAGAAGTATGTTGGTTTAATTAATCCTATGATCATAGGCCATCTATTATCATTAAATTGAGTTGTAGCCTTTTTTTAAAAAAAAAAAAAAACCGCCTAATCATTTGCTTCTTTTTGTAATCCAGTTTGGTTGTACAGTTGGCACGAGATCTACAGACGGATTTCTATCCACACTTTCAAGATTTTTTTCTAACTATCACTTCAATCCTGGAAACTCAGGACACAGAGTTGTTAGAATGGGCTTTCACTTCCCTGTCATATCTTTACAAGTACCTGTGGAGACTGATGGTGAAGGACATGTCCAGTATATACAGGTGACCCTTTTCTCTCTCTGTAATATATTTTTTAATTGTCTTTCCTTTTTTCGTTGGCTTCTGTCTGACTCCAAACTACCTTTCCAGCTTAGTGCTTAATTATTTCCATATACAAAGTTCATTCTCCAGCCAACGTGGTCTATAGTCTAGTCTGCCAGTCTGTGTTGACTTGGCCATCTTTCATCTCCAGCTATTCAAATTATACTCACCCATCAAAGCCTGACTTGGGTTCCATAACCTCCACAGATGTTTCTAGGCATTTCAGCTGGAAGTGAAAGCTTTGTACTCTATATCCCCTTGGCATTTTTTAACCACTTATGCTACCCAACTTTTATTGTAATTGTTTGCTTATAATGCAGTGCTGTCCTAAGAACCCTGTCTTAAACATCTACATTTCCCCAGCCACAAATATACTTACTAAGCCAAAAGAGACACTCGGCATTTGTGAGTAAATGTGGACAGGGGAAGAGATTGAATTCTGTAGTAGCTTTTTTGTTTAAAATAAGGGAAAGATTGTTTATTAACTCTGGGATTTGATGGAATTTTCCATTTGGTCTTCTGATTGTTTCTACATACTATAATTGCTGCAGGGATAGTTAAGATCGATGATCAGCCCTTTACTCATCAATAAAAAGTTTAGGTGTGGGATAAGATAATAGATTTTTAGTGCCACCCTCTTTACCCTGCTAATCCTTTTCTTTTAGGAACTTTGCACAAAGAATGAGAAAGAAATATTTTTCTAGCTTCATGAATTCTCTACAAAGCTTTTGGTAAAATGTGTTAGAGACCAAGATTATTTCATTAAACAACCAACAAGGTCTTTGGGGAATATAGTTTATTTGGTTTTATGACTGGAGCTGTCATAAAAGTTGTCACTTTTATGGCTCTAAGTCAGGCTCTTCAGTTCTCAATTTATTTGCTTTCAGTATGACGTCTTGAGTGGCCTGGATATTTTCATTTGAGTATTACTGAAACCGAACTCAACATGTTCCTGTTCAAACCAGCTCTTCTTACCTTTTCATTCATTCATGTGTTTGGTAAACAAGTGTTGAGTATCTGCCATACGCCAGGCCTGGTTTCGTTGCCCATTTTCTATCAGTGGTACCAACATTTTTCCCGTCTCTGAGTCTTGGCACCTTAGAGTGCCAAGTTGTCTTCACGGACTCCAAATCTTCTTGATTCTGTCATTTACACAGTCAATGAATATTTATTGGATGCTGTGTGTATATCAGGCATTTGAGATACAATCAAAACAAATAAAAATCCCTCTTCTCGAAAAGTTCACATTTTGGCAGGGGAGAACATCTTGGGCACATGCCTGGCATGCTCAAGGAACAGCAAGGAGTCCCAGATGGCAGAACAGCCTGTATGGGGGTGACAGTAATTAGGTAATATAAGAGAAGTGGTAAAGGGTTCAGATCATAAAGGGCCTTGTGGACCAATGTAAGGTCTTTGGCTTTATTGTAGGGACTCCTGGAATGTCTCTTGAGTCCATCATTTGCCATTCCCTCTCTTACCAGTCTCTTTCATGCCTGTTGTTAGGCTAAGCTTGACTTGAACAACTTTCTTTTTTTTTTTTTTTTTTTTTTT
>VBSM01003169.1:19869903-19891610 GCA_008086735.1 Cheirogaleus medius
TGAGCTAGGCTGACGCCACGGCACTCTAGCCTGGGCAACAGAGTGAGACTGTCTAAAAAAAAAATGAACTAGTCAGTGAATCTGTCTTTGGACAGTGTGGTTAATGCCTTTTACCTGCAAACTGATCATTTAGCAGCTCAATTTTTCTTTTTCTTCTTTCTTAGAGGCATTCCTCCTGGAGCAATTCCAGTCTGAATGCCCTGCTATCTCAGCCCCTGCACAGATCTTATACTGGGACTTCCCTTTGCTTCCCTCCTGTTTCCTGGGTCCCATGTTTTTCTCTTGTTACAGTTTACTCTCTAATTTTGGTGGAATATATTTTGCAGAGGTTCCTGAGCAGAGGTGATTGAGATTTAGTACATCTGAAAATGTCTTTATTCTCTCTTCACACTACATTGTTAGTAGGCTGGGTACAGAATCTAGAATTCTAAGTTATTTTCCCTCAGTTTGTAAAGCATTGCTGCATTGTCTTTAGCTTCTGTTATCCTGTGGAAAGGTCTAATGCCATTGTGATTCCTGATTCTTTGTTTATGATACAGTTTTCTGAAGTGTTAGAATCTTATTAGGTGTTCTGAAATTTATATCTGTTAAAAAGTGATTTTTTTTTCTTATTTTTAGCTTTTTCTACCAAGCTTTCTCTCATATATTGAGAATTGCTTCTTAATTAATGATGCCACGGTCAAAGATGAAGCTCTGGCCATTTTGGCCAAGCTCATTCTGAACAAAGCAGCACCTCCCACTGCCGGTTCTATGGCAATTGAAAAGTACCCTCTGATTTTCTTACCAGAGACGGTGGGGTAAGTTTTAAATTTTTATTCCGTTTGAATATAATGCATCAAGAATACTGTGAAAAATGAAGATCTGTATGTATCAACTGGAAAGATGTCCACAATAAGTTGTTATGTGAAAAAAGTAAGTTGTAGAACTACATACATAATACATATAGTATAATCTAATTTTGCAAAGTTAAAACAAAAAGTGTATGTAAGCATAGAAAAACATGAAAGAATACACAAACCTGTTAACTTTGTTTATGCCAGAAAGATGGTAAGGGAAAGAAAGAGGTGATTATTAATTTTTTTAACCATTTATTGGAAAATAATTGTAGATTCACATGCCATTTGTAATAAATAGTACAGAGAGCTTTCACATCCCCTTCTCTCAGTTTCCCCCACTGGTGCATCTTGCAAAGCATACTGCAATATCACACTCAGAAAATTGACATTGGTACAATCCACCAATATTCAGATTTCATCAGTTTTATGCACTTTATCTGAGTGTGTATATGTATATGGACATACAGTTCTGTGCAGGTTTATCACATGTGGAGATTTGTAACCACCACCAGAGTGACGATACAGAACTGTTCCCTCACCACAAGGATCCCTCATGCCACATTTTAGTAGCCACACTCACCCTTCTGCTCTCCGTAACCCCTGGCACCCACTAATCTATTGTCCATTTTTATAATTTTGTCATTTTAAGAATATTATGTAAATGGAATTATACAGTATACTTTTTGAGATTGGCTTTTCCTCCTCAACATAATTCCCTTGAAACTCATACAAGTTATCGTGTGTGTCAGTAGTCCCTTCCTTTTCATTGCTGGGTACTGCAGTATGTCTTGGTTTGAATGTGGCATCATTTATTTAATCATTCACTTTTCAAAGGACATTTAGGCCATTTCCAGTTTTTGGCTGTTATGAATAAAGCTGTTATACATTCTTATTTTCATCTGTCTGAGATAGTGCCCCAAAATGAAATGGTTGGGTTGTGTGATAAGTACATGTTTAGTTTTATAAGAAGTGCTAGTTTTCCAGAGTGGCTGTGACATTTACATCCTGACCAACAGTGTTTGAGTGATCCAGTTCCTATGCGTCTTTACCAGCTTTTGGTATTTATCACTATTTTTTATTTTTGCCAGTCTGATAGAAGTATAGTGATATATCTTACTATAGTTTTTATTTTTATTATTTTAATCCATAAGATCAATCACTGTAGTTTTAATTTGCATTTTCCTAATGGCTAATGATGTTGAAGCATCTTTCCATGTGCTTATGTATATCTTCTATAGTGAAATATCTGTCTGTTCGTTTCTTTGGCTTCTTTTCTTTTATTTTATTTGAGATGTGATCTCACTGTGTTGCCCAGGCTGGTCTCAAACTTCTGGCCTCAAGTGATCCTTTCGCCTCAGCCTCTTCAGTAGCTGGGATTACAAAAAATTATAAAATAAGCCTTGAAATCTTTAAACTAAAACCCTCTTGTTTTATTCTTCTTTTTCAAAATTGTTTTAGCTCTTCTTGGTCCTTTGCCTTTCAATATCAATTTAGAATAAGCTTGTCTATGTCTATAAAAAACCTTGCTGGGATTTTGTTAGGAATTGCGATAAACCTATTGATCAATTTGGGGAAAACTGACATTCCTCCAAGGATACACAAAACAATTAACTTTGTTTTGTCAGGAAGATGTTAAGGGGAGAAAAGAAGTGACTATTCATTTTAAATTGCATTGTTTCAGTTGTTTAAAAAAGGGCCATGGATTACTTTCTTAATTTCATTCAAAACAATATATACTCTTTTAGAAGTTAAAAATCAAAGTTTGTTTAAATAATTGAGAAGATTTAGCTTATTGTTTTCCAGATAATTAAGTGGGTATGCCGCTATGTAGATTAGGAAAGCAGTTCCCTTATCATTCTTTTGTGGTTATACTTAATTTTCTTATTTCTGTTGGAGTAGTTAGAACTGTCGTTGTGTTTGTGGTTTGCTTTGAGGCAGTAGGAATAGATATTCCTTGAGTTCGTGCTGAGTATTTAGCTTCGAAGCTTCCCAGCACCTGCTCTGGGGTAGGAGCTGTTGTCCCTGGTCACACAGCAGAGCTGTTTAATAGCTTTTGAGTTTGATAAGCTTGAGATTCTGGAGCCCCTCTTCTTACCACCTCCTGACACCTTCGGCCTACCTTAAAAGTAGCTTCTCTGTCAAAACATGCCAACACATTCTTGCTGGTTTTTTAATTTACTGAGCTCTGATTCCTGAGGAATGGGTAATGAGTAACTCCTTTAGAATTATTCCTTTGGAACTTTTCTCTGGATTTTGCAACACCAAGCCAATCTCCAACAGACACATTCCTTGCAAGTGTCAGAACTGTGGGTTCTGTGCGATGGCAGTGAAGCTGCTTTGTTGGTCGGCTTCCATCAGGCGAACAAAGGGACTGACTGAGGCTGGGTGTGGGGCCTTCTTACCTTGTCAGCTCAGCCTCTCAGATCCTCCTGGGGAGGTTGCAAGGTAAAATAAACAAACAAGAATTTCCAGGTGTTAACTTACAGCAAGTACCACAACTTCTGTATTTCTTTCTCGGAGAAAACATTCCTCTGCCACCCCCCACCGAGACACAGTATGCCCATATGAATGAATGGCACCTGTGTCTTGATTCCTTCCCTGAAGATTTGTAAATAATAGTTTGAATATTTGTAGTAAGAATCTACTCATCTGACCGGTTTGTTGTGAGAATAAAAAGAAATAATAAATGTGAAAAGGCTCTTTGGGAGATAAATTTATTCTGTCACTTGACAATTATTTATAGCATCAGATATTGTTCTAGACACCAGGGTACAACAGTGAGTAAGAAAAAGTTTCCTTTTCTTTTGGGAATGTAACATTCTTGTGGGGAGGGATGTGGTGAGGCAGAGAAGCCAGTAAGCAAGATGATTTTATATAGTGATAAGAAGCAGCCTGTAGTCCCAGCACTTTGGGAGGCTGAGGCAGGAGGATCACTTGAGCCCAGGAGGTCAAGGCTGCAGTGAGCTATGACTGTGCCACCGTACTGCAGCCTGGGTGACAGACAGAGTGAGACCCTGTCTCTAAAAACCAAACTAACAAACAAAAAAGATAAGATAATAATAGAAAGAAGATACAGCGGTGTGTTGAGAGGGAGAGTGAGTGGAGAGCGGGCCCTTACTCCTTTCCTGAGAGGGGACTTTTGGATCGACTGTACTGATGGGAAGGATCCAGCCTTGCAGAGATCTGGGTGAAAGACTTTCCAGGCAGAGGAAAGAGTTACTGCAGGGGACTGGGGACAGGAGTAAGCTCGGCATGTTTGAGGAGCAGAAAGGAAGCCTCTGTGGGTACGGAGCAGTAGACACAGAAGAGAGTGTGACAGAGGAGCTGAGGGAGGTTGGCGAGGGTCAATCACACAGGGCCTTAAGGAGTATGGATTTTTTTGGAGGAGCTCATTGGCAGGTCTGATAAAGCAGGGAAGGGAGTGACATGGCAACTAATGACTCACTTTTTTTTTAAAGCATCTCAATATTTGGTAAGATTTTTGCAGATTGTTGAGTCATAGTTATTACTGAAAAGACTATATCAAGATGTGGTGACTTCGGAGAATTGACAATTGAATTAATTTAATTATCTATCTTGATTTCCAAACACTCAATATCTTGATAAGTATGAAACAAAAGAAAAGTTAGCTTTGGGGTTAGTTTTAATGATCAAAAGGGCACAGGAGTAAAAACCTAATATTCTACTTTTGTTGCATAACAAGCTAACTAAACTGGAGTTGGAGGATAAATTGTAAAACAAATCATTTTAATTGTTATTTCTATAACTTTTCTTTTGATTAGATTTCTGTCTTTCAAATAGGGCTGAGGTGTTAGCACACCAGCAAAAATGAAAAGAGGCAGGCAAGAATAGTACCAGAGTAACAGATACCCAAAACCTTGTGCCATGTCAGAAAGTATCATTGAATAATTATAGATCCGATTAAAGCAGCAAGAGAAAATTACTTTTAAATCATGATCATTCTAGTGGTATTTTTCAGCTTCATCACAGTAACTTTGCAACATGATTCTACATTTGTAAAGTAGTAAAATTCATGTCAAAAAGGAAAGTAGGGTGGAAGAAGTCAGTTCATTCCAATGAACTACCTCTCAGAAACACGCCCTTGTTTCCCATTTCCCATGCCCCCTGACCTCTGGGATACACCTTGTGCTCCAGAAATAATACCTAAAACAAGAAGAGACTTGGTTTAAGTTATGAAGGAAATTAAAATAGAAATAGAAGGAAGTAGAGCCAATGGAGTTGAAAAGGGCTTTCTCCGAAAATCAGTAAGTGACTCACATTTGTTTGATTATTTGTATTCAACCACCACCAGCAGTTCCTTTCTCCCAAGTGCTCTACAAAGGTAAGGAACCAATTTTATTTCAAACTGCAGAGGGCAAGAGTGATTGTATTCTCTCTTATTTTAAACATTTATTTTTTATCCTTCAGATCCTATGTAAGGCAGAGGAGGACTAGATCCAAGGGAGGAAACAAACAGTTTCCAGTATTGGACCATCTCTTATCTATAATTCAGTTACCTCCAAGTAAAGATACTACTTACTTTTCACATTCTTGGGCAGCTCTTGTAGTGTTACCTCATATTAGGTAAGAAAATAAACTCTGCTTAACATGCTACTTAAAATATGTTTGCGATTCCATGAGAAAGCCGTTGAGTACCAAGCTGAACTTTTCCTTTTTCTCCCCACTCCTTGGACAGACCTCTTGAGAAAGAGAAGCTGATACCACTAGTCACAAGCTTCATAGAGTCACTCTTCATGACAATTGACAGAGGGAGCTTTGGAAAAGGTCAGTTACCATCAGCATTTGTTTTCTTTTCTTATTTTCTGGCACACCCAAGTAACTGTAAACATATGAAATGTTAGAGAATAATGCTAGCATTGTGTTCTGGCATGACCCCTGTTGAATAAATCCAGGGCAAAAAAAGAGGATACAAAGGGCATGTTTCACTTACACCACATAATGCGGTTGACCGGGTCATGGTTGCTTGAACATAAGGAAGGTAAAGTATCAAATGCCATGGTTTAGCAGGCCATTCTTTTATAAGCCCCAGACTATGTCTTGTTTTCCATCTCCTACACCCACCTGACCCCTAATATACACCTTATGCTTCAGGCATTTCTGTTCGCTCGCTTTGAATAAGACACATTCTTTTACAACTGTCTGACTGCCTTTGCACATGTGTTTCGTCTGCCTGGAGACCTTTCTAGGTCTTTGTCATTCAGTGAATTCTTATAAGCGTAACACCTCTAGGAAGACCTTCATGAGTCCTCCAGACAGAATTAGGCTGCCCTGCCCTAAACACCATTTCCTGTCATATGCTTGTATGTCTCCCCTACAAACCTGCAAATAATAATTTAAAAGCAGATATTTTGTTTCATTCTAGCATAGCATTTTTTTCTAGCACATGTGTATAGTAGTCATTTGTTCACTTACTTATTAGTATGCTACATTCTATGTTAGACACTAAGCAGACATATTGGAGAATAAAGTAGACTCACCACATCTCAAGTGCTCAGTGGCCACATGTTGCTATGGCTGTCATATTGGATTGTGTCTACATACTGGCACAAATATTTTTACCATTGTAGAAATTTCTATTGTATAGCACTGATCTAGAGCCTAGAGCAGGGTCTGACAAAATCTTTCTGTAAAGGACCAGATAGTAAATATTTTAGGTTTTATGGGCCACCTTCAGTCTTTATAGCGTATATTTTTTTAGCAACACCTTTAAAATGTGAAAAACCTTCTTAGCTTGCAGGCCATATAAAAACAGGCTGCCTACCAGATCTGACTTGTGGGCCATAGTTTGCTGACCCACTGGGCTAAAGACTAAACAAGTGTTTACTTAGTATCATTAATTGAATATATTATGGGTAATAGCCATAATTGGATAATGTGACTTCTTATAAACTAGTGAAGTAAAGTCAACATGAGTTTTATACCAGGATACTTTCTTAGATATTGAGAAGGCCAAGCCTACTCTCTTCAAGAGTCCTAGTTTTAATAATGCCAGCGAGTGGAACCATTATACTTCATTCTCATCTGGGTTAAT
This sequence comes from Cheirogaleus medius, assembly GCA_008086735.1. NCBI lineage: Eukaryota > Metazoa > Chordata > Mammalia > Primates > Cheirogaleidae > Cheirogaleus > Cheirogaleus medius. The sequence goes on from VBSM01003169.1 coordinate 19,876,792, forward strand.
GAAACATAATTATTTTTTTTTTTTTTTAAAGAGAAAGTGTCTTACTTTGTTGCCCAGGCTGGATTTGAACTCCTGGGCTTAAGCAATCCTCCTGCCTCAGCCTCTCAGGTAGCTGGGTTTATAGATATACATCACTGCACCCATCTCTGAAACATAGATTTTTATTTACTACTTCTGAGTGGATATTTTTCTTAAGAAAGATAAAATGTAAGACTTAGAAACTTCTCTTTTCTGTTAGATTTGGACATTTGACAGATAATACTTTAAAAGGCACAAATTCACTTTAAGATCTTCCCGTAGATAGCAAGCATTAGATAAATGAGATGTTTGATAATTACTATGTCAACAAAATAAGTAATGTGGTTTCTTCTATTTTTCTGACATTAGGAACCTTATTTGTTCTTTGTCAAGCTGTGAATACTCTGCTAAGTTTGGAAGAGTCTTCTGAACTTCTTCATTTGGTTCCTGTGGAACACGTGAAGAATTTAGTGTTGTAAGTAAATGTATCTTCCATGTGGCTTAGTAATGGATAAAATATAAAAGCCTTAGTTTTCGTGAAATTTTGGGCATTTTGATCTATGTTATACCTGAATTGTATTCAAATAGTGAAATTTAATATTTAAATCCTCTAATTAAAATAAATACATTTTTTGACATAGTCTTTAAGTACAGATTAATCTTTGCAAAGGAGTATTTTATTGTGTGTATAAATTAGTGTTGCAAAATTTAAAGGATTTATAAAGCCTATCATTCCCAACAGTAACATTGCACAGTGTTGAGCCTTTGTAACTTTTTCAGTGGTTTCAACGTACACACTCCCACTACATTCATATTCTGCCTCAGCTTAACATGACCAACAATTCAGAAAACTTTCCTGTGGTCTTTTGTCTACATATGAAACAATCCAGTTTTTTTGCTTATTGGTTTGGTTTATTTGATTTTTAAAGTTTAGTTTAGCCAGGAACTGATTTTTGGAGTATCACAGGGCCATTGTTGTACCCGTTTTCTAAAGACCAGGCCTGTTGAAAACCTGGTGAAGTCATTTGCTTCTTTTCCTGGAGTCTAGTCCATTTTATTCCCAGGCTTTTTAAAGCAGATTTACTCATTCACTTTATTCAGTAAATACTTGTTTCCGTTTCTCATGTACCAGGCCCTTTTCTAGGCACTGGGAAACAGTGGATGAAACAGACAAAATCCCCTGCCGTCTTGGAGCTAACGTTCTAGCCAGAAGAGACACTAGGCAGAATAAATAAGTAAAATATATAGTCTGTGAAAAGGTGCCAAGTGCTGTAAAGAAAAACAAAGCAAGGCCAGGGGACAGGGAGAGTCCAGAGGTTATAACGGGGACAATCAGTGTTACATAGGGAGAGCTTTAGCAAGGAGGAGCCACCTGAGCAGAAGCCTGAAAGCAGCAAGGGACTAAGCCATGAGAATCCCTGGGCTCCAGACCTGGGGGCAGCGTGAGTGCTGACCCTCAGGGCATGGGATCCTGGCTTGAGCAGCAAAAAGGCCATCAGGGCACGTCAGAGTGAGGAGGTGGGCAGTAAGAGAACAGGACGTAGAGGTGGAAGTAGCAGATGTGTATGGCTTTTAGGCCACTATGGGGCCTTGCTTTTACTCTGAGTGAAAGGGGAGGCCACAGGAGGATTTGGAGCAGGGGAGTGACTTAGGCCTACACAGGATCGCTCTGCTGCTGTGTTGAGAAGCGACTGTAGGGGAATAAGGGAGATCAGTTAGGAGACTTACTGCAGTAATTACAAATCTGGGTAAAGTTTGAATTCCTCCATGATTAATTGAATTGATTTAAATTAACTTCTTTTAGGGAGGATTATTTCTTTGAAATCACCATATTTACCATATTGCATATTCCTATTTTATTGACTGTTCTGTTTAAACTTCTCGTACTTTCATCCTTGGTGTAAACAATTGAAAATGCTGTAGAGGTTTGAAATAAAATAGCACAGAATGGGGTCTGTATGTCCCCTGGAAAAGGCCAGCTGGCCTCCCAGCCAGTGCCTCAAAGCTTTGCAGACTTGGAGATGTCCAGTGGGAGTGGATTCACTTTTGAGGGAAGGGGTGTAAACTTCAGAGTAGATGCAGGATTCTGCACTTGGTGCTGTGCTGGTGACGGGCTGAGCATGTCGGTTTCACAGCCAAGACAGTCTGGGTTTGAGTCTTGTCTCCACTACCTATTGGCTCTGTAGCTTTGGGTGAGTTAGTTAGCCTCGACTTCATTCTCTCTCAAAAGTGGTGATAGTATTATAAAAAGAAAAAAAAAGAAAGGAGTAGTAGTCCTTACCTCGTGGAGGTTAAGTTGTACAATATATGCAGTAATAATAAACAAATTGCATTTATTGAGTCTTTAATATGTGCCAGCCACTGTTCTGGGCCCATTATATACACCATTTATTCTTCACAACAACTTCATGAGATGTAGGTGCTGCTATCATAGATGGGGGAACTAAAGTTTCAAAATAAAACCCTGTTCGGAACCACCATCTCTCCTCTGGGTTATCGTGTTAGTCTCCCAGTGAGTCCCGTGCTCCCAGCCTTGCCCAGCTGCTTTCTCTTCTGTACCCAGCAACCCGAGTGATTCTTTTAAATGTAGGACAGATCATGTCACGCCTTGGTTCACAGCCCTCTAAGACAGTGCTTCTCAACTGGGGGCAACTCTGGAAACCTTTTTGGTTGTCACAGCTAGGGGGTAGGGGCACTGCTCCTGGCAGCTAGTGGGGGGAGGCCGGGGATGAGGCTGAATGAGCAGCCCATAGTGCACAGCACAGGCCTCCACGACAAAGAGACGTCTGGCCCAAAATGTCAGTAAGTGCTACTGTTGAGAAACTGTGCTCTTGTGGTACCCTGTCTCACTCGCATTCCTCGGGGCTCTGTATAACCTAAGCCCTGGCCGCATGTGGCACCTTCAGCCTCTCCTTCTTGTTAACTCACTTCCAGCTGGACTGGTCTTCTTGGTGTTCCTACAGACAAGCATACCTCGGCCTGGGATTTGGCATTGCTGTTCTCTCTGCATAGAATGCTTGTCTTCTAGATATCCTTCCAGCTCACTTTTCCACCTCCTTTGGTGGTCCCTACTTTCCAGGACCACCTCTTTACAGAGTGGCACTTCTCTTCACTCTCTTGCCTTCCCCACTCCACGCTGGTCTCTCTCTCTAGCCTCCTTCCCCTGGTTTACTTTTCTCTACAGCACTCATCACTATTGGGCTTGCTAGGGGTTTTATTTTTGGTTTTGTTTGTTTTTGTTTCTGTTTTTTAGCTACCTACCCCTACTAGATTATAAGTTCTAGGAAGACAGGGACTTAGTCTTTGTTTACTGCTATATCCACAGTGTCTAGAAAAGTCACTGGCACATAGTAGCACTCAGTAAATATTTGTTGAATGAGGATGGCACATAGAGGTTAAGCAACTTGCCCAAGGTTATACGGCTGATGAGTAATGGGGCTGGGTTCAAACCTGGGTCCCCCTACCCTGGACCCATGGGCTGGTCCACTCCTTTGCACTGCTACCCATGTTAGCTTGGTGCCTGGCACGTGGCAAACACTCAGTAAATATATATGTATATTTTTATGTGATTATCATTTACAACTGTGTGAATTGAAGAGACAGCACTGAATTTGTAGTCAAAATATTCTATTCCCATCTCTGCCTCACTCACTGTTGCTAGGCCTCAGATTCTACATCTATGAAGTGATGCCAAATGTCCATGTGAAACTTTTACATGTTACCTTTTACATTTCCTTTATCGGTGATCATTTTCTGTGGTTTAGATTATAGTGTAAATGCTCTGAACTGCATGGTGCAATTTGGGTCTAACAAATATCTTGTTGCAGAACGTTTCCTTTGGAGCCATCTGTGTTGCTGTTGGCTGATCTGTATTATCAGAGATTAGCCTTATGTGGCTGCAAAGGACCCCTTTCTGAGGAAGCTTTAATGGAATTATTTCCCAAGTTACAAGCAAACATTTCAACTGGTAAATCCAAGGTAACACTGTTTGTAGTATGTCCCCCATCTCTCTCCTTCTGTTTGTATATGAACTGCCAGTGGTCGTCAGAGCTCCTTACTCAGAAAATCTTGCTGTGGGATGATTTCTGTTTAAAGTCATGATTCCTAAACATTGGCCTGCAAACTGATTGCAGCAGGATTAGTTAGGGAGATCAATAAAAATACACATTCTGGGTCCCTAGCCCCAAAGATTCTGATTCACTAGGGCTAGGGGGGAACTGAAAAATCTGCATAGCTTTTAAAAGTCTTCTAGGTGATTCTCCTACTCATTCAGGTGTGGAGAAATATCTAAATACTGTATGTTACTTTGGAATAAAAAGCACTAGTTTTAGTTGAGTAGTAAACTTAATCAACTCCTTTGCACTAATTTACAGAGTTGCTCATAGTGTCATAGTTCAAAGAAACAACATGGTTTTATGGGTAACCTTATCTTCTCAGTCCAGTGTGGGAGTTAATTGTTCTGCGTACTATTAATTAGATGTTGGTTGGTGTTGAATGTGAAATAAGGGGTAGAGTAGGCATGTATTGCTCTGATCAAATAGTATATTTTTCTTAATTCTATAAAACTTAAATCTCACTGACTGAATCAGTTTCTTCCTACGGTTAAACTTTGAGTTTGAAACATGCATTTTCCTTTCTCTAGATTCGGCTTTTGACAATAAGGATCCTAAACCATTTTGATGTTCAGCTTCCAGAATTGATGGAGGTATCTTAACTGTGTATCGTTTTTTAAAAAATATAATTTTAAAAAATAAGTATTGTTTTTTATTTTCAAAATGATACCTTTACATAAAATTAATATCCTATATAAATATCGTAAAAATGATATTTTTTTGTAATTCTTATTCCCTCCCCCCATGGCCACCACTGAAAATCTACAGTTAATTGGTGAATATTCTTTCAAACTTTTTGAATACACACACATAATTTAAACAAATGGTATCATGAGACTTTTCCATAGCCATACCTCTAGTTCTACCTCATTTCTTTTGAAGTTTGAATAGTATTCCATAGTTTAAAATATATTCTATTTAGCCAATTCCCTGTCGATGGATGGTTAGGTGGGTTTTTGTAGTTTTTTAATATTTTAAACAATACGACAGCGAACATCCTTACACAGATATATTTGTGTAGGGAAATAACTCCATAATGCCCATTACTAGAAGTAGAATTGTATAGTGAAAGTATATATATGTTTTCTTTATTTCAACAAATGTTGCCAATCAGTTTGAATGATTTTGAGAATTACTTTCTTGCTTCCACTTGTCATTTCTGCACTAGGCAATAAACCTAAAAAGTAAATGGTGTGAGGAAAAAGGAATCATTTACCAAAAAAAAATGCTGCTCATTTAATTTAAAACATTAACATATTCCAGTTTTTCTATTTTTAGACCTTTGTCACATTTAATATTCTTTTTGGAAAATCAAAATACTGATGTTCCTTCTTGGTTTTCTCTGCTTGTTCAGGAGGATGGGCTGTCAGAACGGCAGTCTGCTTTTGCTATACTACGCCAGGCAGAACTGGTTCCCGCAACCGTGAATGACTATAGAGAGAAGCTTCTTTATTTGAGAAAACTAAGACATGATGTGGTACAGACTGCAGTCCCTGGGGGCCCGTTACAAGAGGTAAAAGGAGCATCCTTTTTTTTTCTTTTCAGTTTATGCTTTAAATTGTTTTGGGAAGCATACCAAGTAGTCACCAAAAGAAAACTTTTTTTTGAAACAAGGTAAATCTGCAATTCTCTTAGATGCTTTGAGTTAAATAGTTCTGCCAGCTTTTTAGTAGTAGAAATCCTTTAATATCCTCTCTTCTGAGTGTATGAGGGTGTGAAGCAGTGTGACCAGTGCTCATTCAGTTTTTTATTGCTTTTTCTGGTGGGACAGGGAAGTGTCTGCTTTAGTGGTTTGTTTTGTTTAGGTTCTCTCTGATGTTTCTTATCATTCAGTTATAGCATCTAGCACATGAACGTTTTTGAATATGATACTTCCAATTTTAGCAGTTTTCTAACTCTGTGGTCCCCAATACCCGGGCCGTGGTCCGGTACCAGTCTGTGGCCTGCTTAGGAAACAGGCCTCATATCACTGCCTGAGCTGTGCACCACTCCCTACCCCCACCCACGATACCTCACCCCCTCACACTCCCATCCACGGTCTGTGGAAAAATTGTCTTTCATGAAACCTGTCCCTAGTGTCACAAAAGTTGGGGACTGCTGATAACTTCATCAGCCTTAGACCCTTAACGAATTGGATAATTTTACAAATGATCCCTTATCAAAAACAAATTTTTTAACCAGTAACAGTTTCAAAATGCAGATTCCATTTATGAAAAATAAAAAAGCTTTGGCCGGGCGTGGTGGCTCACACCTGTAATCCTAACACTCTGGGAAGCCAAAGCAGGAGGATAACTTGAGGTCAGGAGTTCAAGACCAGGCTGAGCAAGAGCAAGACCCCGTCTCTACTAAAGGTAGGAAGAAATTAATTGGCCAACTAAAAATATATAGAAAAAATTAGCTGGGCACTGTGGCACATGCCTGTAGTCCCAGCTACTCGGGAGGCTGAGGCAGGAGGATTGCTTGAGCCCAGGAGTGTGAGGTTGCTGTAAGCTAGGCTGACGCCACGGCACTCTAGCCCGGGCAACAGAGTGAGACTCTGTCTCGAAAAAAAAATAAATAAAAAAGCTTTAAAAGGGACAGTATAAATGATTGTGGTCTGAGGCTAGGTTGTGGAAATGTGTTAAATAAGGAAGCAAAACTGACTCTTCAGTCACTGGCATCATCGTGCAACGGTTTAGGTAGAGTGGTCAAGATTGCCAAGGTCAAGGCTTGGCTCTGCCGTTTAGTAGGCCTGAACTGCTCTATGACTCTGTTTTCTTATTTGTGAAATAGGGAAAATAATAGTTCCTAATTCACAGAATTACTGTGGGGATTACATGAGATAAACATACAATACTAAACAGTACCTGGCACTAACTAAGCCCTCAATGGTAACTATTATGATTATTAAAATTACTCTTTTATCAAACATACATAAAACCACCTATATGTAACTGGGTACTAGTGATATAAAAACCCAGCTCCTACCTTCAAAAAGATCACAGTCTCAGGGACAGAGTGAGCTAGGAATCACGCCGGTGCTCTGCAGTGGGGCATGTTCTATGATAAATGCATAAGAGAGTGTGCGGGAAGGATTTCTGGAAGGGGTGATGATTGGCTGCACCTTGAGAGCGGGATGACATTCCATGAGAGGAAGAGCATGTGTAGAGGTGGTGAGCTCTGAGAGTTTACGTAGTTTATTTAGGGAAATGTAAGTAGATTGATGAGGGTGAGAGTCTCTGGGCCTGGGTAAGGGAACCTTGATAGTCCTGTTTGATGTTATAGATATTCTCTCCCCCATCCCATTTTAAACTGTTAGTCTACCTACTTGCTGTCTTTGGTTTACAAAGGTGATGGATCTGCTTATTGGCTGTCAGAAGGTAATGGTCTTTCTTTTTCCTTAATGAATTCACTAGATTGCATATTCCTTGAGGGATTCAGGTCATGTATTAATCATCTGAGCAGAGTGCCTTGGCCCACATAGTAGGTTTTCAATGGAAATTTGTTCATAGAGTGATAAGTGAATGATAAAGAAATTATTCTGTTTGATCCCTGTTATTCTCCTAGTGGCATACTTTATAATTTTCTTTATTAGATTTTTTAAAATTTTCAAATGCAATATATGTTTTTATAATAAAATAACTCAGAGATGCATAGGAAGGATTGTCAATGCTAGGCAGCCCCCTAGAAAGACAAATGTCTGTTAAATCCACTAAAATTGAGCTGGTTAAGAAAATGTGGTCCTTCTGTGCCAGTGTCCATTTCAAATTATGGTGGTCCCAGTGGCCACCATTTTTTAAAAATTGACAGTGGCGAGGTTTTAGAGTTCAGACGATGGATATGAAATAGGTAATAATAAAAACAGACACCATTTACTTTGCCTATAATTTTGATCCTGATTTCTGCCATTGCCATTCTGAGAAAGAACATGCTATGTGCTCTCTTACTTCTTGATAGTCTATTGAGAAACACACATCATTTTAAAAACAGGCATTGTTTTACTGGGTTTAGGGGCCACGGGGCAGGGTGGGGATCCAGAAACAGAGTATGGCTCTCATGTTCTTTCCATCATGCCATATTGCCGCCATGCTTTGGGAAAATACATTTTACTTTTCAAAATGATCTAAAAGCAAAGCAATATATTTCCTTACACAATGAATTTGAAAATCAAGTCTTAACCTCCTCACTATACTCTTGGTTTGTGTATTTCAAAGTTTCTATTGCATTAGTTATGAATTTATCTGCCTTATTGAGCTCAAATAATAAATAAATCTCAATCCTGAGCAAACTGAAAAATGTGACTATTAATTTTTTGAGTTACTGAATTCTTTTGTCCAAAGCAACACAGACTATTTATCAGTGACTTTTCATTTTGCTGCTTAAAACCATATGTCAAACTTAAAATATAGAAATCCTGAGTTGTCTTGCTGATCTTTGAGAATACCTTATGTTTGTGCAGTGCTTTGTGGCTTCCAGAATGATATACCATTTTATAGATTTGGAACTTGAGGCTCAAGGATATTAAAAGGGATTTGCTCTGGGTTATGTAGGAGTGAATGTTTAGAATTGGAACTTTGATCCACATTGTCTGACTTGGAGTCCAGTGCTTGAAATTGGATATAATTTTATATTATTCCCATATATATATGGGAATAATGGAAGATCCATTTATATATCAATTGTCAACTGATCATATTAAAATTACTTTAGCCAGTGTTCCCTGCACATAAAGTAAGGATCAGGTGTTCCTTATATCCCTTTGTATGGATTTACTTAGTCTCTAATCCTCAGGTATGCTGTTGGATCATACTTTAAAAATATTATTCATAGTCATTTTAACATCATTTGAAATGCTGTTATTCTGTGGCTGATACCAGTTGCATAGGAATTAAAGATGGAAGGACTTCTCGTGCCGAGAGACAACGTGGCATGTACTGGGGGAACTGGGTGAAGGGGAACTGCAGAAGGCTCACCTGCCCTTACTCTTGGGCTATAACTTTGACCCCTGTGCCTTAGTCCTTATCTGTAAAGGGATCACGTTTTGCAAGATGGCCTCTCTATCCTTTTCTGCCCCAGCAACCTGTGATTTCTTTTCAGCAAATGTCACAGTAGGAATGAATTTTCTGCTCAGTATTCTGCATTCTGAATTCAGTCATTTAGTAAGCATTTGCTATGTTTTGGACATCAAGTTAGGTGCTAGGGATACAAAGAAAATTGAGAACACAACCCTGCTTTCAAGAGATGTGTAGCCTAGTAGAGACTAAGAGACACGTAAGCAAGTAAGTACAGTGCAGGACAGTCAGGACAGGCTTACTGAGGATGTCACTCTCAACCTGAGTCCTAAACATCTGTCCAGGAACTCAGATGGGAAGGCTGTCACAGCCAGGCAGAGCGGAGTGAAGTAGAAATGGTGTCTGAAACAATGTCAGACATGTGCTCATGAAGCCTCAGCCATTCGCTACATACTTTCTTGGGTTTTTTGGCATCTGTACTTTACTGACTACAGTTCAAGTTTTGTCTTATCAATGATGGCAATTTAGAAGGGAATTTAATCACTAGTCAAATCTGTTTATTCAAATGTCCCCCTTTATGTGTGAACATCTGGAGTGTATTTTTTTTTTTTTTTTGAGACAGAGTCTCACTCTTGCCTGGGCTAGAGTGCCGTGGCGTCAGCCTAGCTCACAACAACCTCAAACTCCTGGGCTCAAGCCATCCTCCTGCCTCAGCCTCCCGAGTAGCTGGGACTACAGGCATGTGCCACAGTGCCCAGCTAATTTTTTCTATATATTTTTAGTTGGCCAATTAATTTCTTCCTTTTTTTTAGTAGAGATGGGGGTCTCGCTCTTGCTCAGGCTGGTTTCAAACTCCTGACCTTGAGTGATCCGCCTGCCTCGGCCTCCCAGAATGCTAGGATTACAGGCTTGAGCCACTGCGCCCGGCCTGGAGTGAATTTTAATACTGTGTTTGCTATAGTGATTCTTCTGTGTTAAATAGTGAGTGACATTTTGGGGAGAGGAGAAAAATTAGTATGCACTGAATTTTGGTTTGGTACCGACAGCTTTTTTTCTTAATGTACAAGCTTCTTTCCAAACCCCAGGTTGTCCAACTCAGGATGTTTGCATTTCAGTACTGTGTTCTGCCTTTCCGTTTTATTTTATTACCCATAAACTGGTCTCCTGTCATTGCAGGTGCCGCTTCGTTATTTGTTAGGCATGTTATATGTTAACTTCAGTGCTCTCTGGGATCCTGTTATTGATCTCATCAGGTAAGCATGGATTAAATGGATGAAGCTGTTATGCTTTAACTATTCTCTCTGATGCTACATTTTCAGTATTTCAAATGTTATATGTATGTTTATTTGTGTATTAAAATAATTTTGGAGGACTTTTTCTTTTTACTTTATGTGATATTTCTGTATTATTGAAATTTACAGTTACAGTTCTTATAATGAGAAGGTATATTAATACTTGCATTATTTTATTTATATATATTGAGTCATTGAGCCATACTTTAAAATTAAGACTTTTTTTTTCAAGTGAGATGCTTGGGTGAAAAAAATAAAAACAAAAAAATAAAATAAATTAAAAAAAATAAAAATAAGGACTTTTCAAAACCTTGCTGTTTAGTATTCAAAAAATCTTTAGCTCTAAAAAGGACCTTAATAGTCATGTCCAAAGTGCCTGTTGTGGCTCATATTTAGAAATCTTTTCTTTTACAAACATTTGTCTTCAGATAGTCTACTCTTGTTTTTTATCGGACTGGAAATGTTTCACATATGGCCTTTCAGAACTCCAACTATTAGTTCTTATTTGACAGAAGCAGAACAGACAAATTCCTTTCCAATTTGGAACCTATATGTCTACCTTTTACTGCCCTTCATAGCCATCAAACCAGTGTGCTGAAATCAAGAGCCTTGTAAAATCTGCTTCATTATTTTCTTTATTGCACTTTCAGAAGATGGGAAGAATCTGACATGTATATTACCAATAGCCCACTATCAAAAGTGTTGATTCTTCAATTTCTGAATGCTTTTACCGATTCTCCGTAGTGACTAGGCTACCCTGCTGTTGGGTACATCTTTCTGTTTGGAAAGATGGAAACAACAAGAAACCTGTCGGGTTGTTTTCCACATATTTCCACAGCATATATAGTGCGCGTCTTATGTAAAGTTTATGCATATTCTTAGAAAATTAATGACAGAAAGTATATAGAATATTTGAGAGTATTGTTGCTAGGATATTGAACTATATATAAACACTTTACATGATCCATCTAATGTCTTTTCTTTAAGTTCTGTAAAGTATGTTTCATGTAGTGAATGTTTATTTTTGCCTTTGTGTTAATAAATATGTTTGAATTTGGTGGAGGGAAAATTATTATTTTTGAAGTTAGTTTTGAACAGAGTTTTCACTCCAAAAAAGGCCTCCTTCTTTTCTTAATGAGTTGTACCCCATGCCCCAGTCCCCGTAATGTGTCTTTAAAAATAGTCTTCTTATAAGGATCTACTTAAATTTTTTAAAATACCCTTCAGTGCTTTGTGATTATAAAAATAATTTGTGCTCAGATGCAGGCATTTTGAAAAATAGAAAAAAAGTACAAAAGTTGTTTACAGTCCCACACTGAGAGATAACCTAATTAACATTTTAGTTATATCCTTTCGCTCTTCTTTTCTCAGTAAGAGATCTCAAAATAAGAATCATAACAGACTTTTTGTTTTCTGATCTTTTCTCTTAGTTCTCATGCACATGAAATGGAAAATAAGCAGTTTTGGAAAGTCTACTATGAACATCTAGAAAAAGCAGCTACACATGCTGGTACGTAGGGGGCATGAGAAGGCTAAGAAGAAAGGTGGTTGTTTGTTTAATGTTTACTGCTTTATGCATGAAATTGGGAAACAAAAAGGAAAAATGTATTATCTTTAATAACCTTGGAGTATGGTTTATTGTTTCCTTATAATACTAGAGAAAGAAATGCCCTCTCTTGAGGAGATACATAGGACAAATGTTGGCTTTTCTCTAGTGGTTATGATGACTTTTTTCTCTTGCAGAGAAAGAATTGCAAAATGATATAAGAGATGAGGAGAAGTCCATTGGAGATGAAAGTTGGGAGCAGACCCAGGAAGGAGATGTTGGGGATCTTTATCATAAGCAGTTAGCATTGAAAACTGACTGTCGGGAAAGACTAGACCACACCAACTTTCGATTTTTGCTCTGGCGAGCTCTGGCAAAATTCCCAGAGAGAGTAGAGCCACGGTCCAGGGAGCTTTCCCCACTTTTCTTGAGATTTATCAAGTAAGTGTTCTCTTCTAAGAATATGTCCCAGGTAGGGTATGAGGAAGAGAAGGTAAAAAGTATTAACATCCCAAATTGGCTAAGTTTTTTATACATCTGTTATGTTTTCAAATCATTGGCACATCTGTAAAGCTCTGGCTCTGTTAGGTAACAACTAAGCTAGTTCAGTTCACCACTTTATTTTGTGTGAATCATAATTTAACCAGCCCACAAATGACATTAATGAAAAATTGTAAGTTATAATGTAAGAAGGACCCTGTTGAGTTTGATCGATGTACAAAGGCCTTGTTATTTCTTGCCATGTTATTCATTGTTTTATTGCCTCCCTGGGGCTTGAAGCTATTTTCCAGTAACCCAACCCCAATCACTGTTTTTAGCCTCTTAATCTTTCCTGTGATGCTAAGGAATGTACTCTCAGAATAATAAGAGCTTTCCAGTGCATTGTTTTGTTTTGACTGGATATGCTGTATGAGAATCTGATTGCATTAAAACTCTAAAGGTGAGGGGTACGGTGTACAGAACAGTACTAAGCAATCAATAAAAAGTATATTTTCTAATAATATTCTGTAACGTGGGAAAATGCTGTAGGGTTAGGTGAAGCAAGCTGTAAACCACACTGTGCTCAGCTTGTTTCAGAAAGAGCCAGGAGGTCTGTGTGGCTCCAGAAGAGTGATCCAGAGAGAAAGTGATTGGAAATGCAGGCAGAAAGGTAGCGGGAAATCACACTGTGTAGGGCTTGTAAGTGGCAGAAAGGACTTTGGCTTTTACTTTCAGTGAAATGGGAAGCCACTGGGAGAAGCATGACCTGACCTAAGTTTCCTTAAGGATTGTTCTGGCTGCCGTGTTGAGTGAGAATAGACTGTAGGGTGGCAGTGGCGAGAGCAGAGAGACCACTCAGGAGAAATTGCAAGTCTGGACAAGAAGTGATGGTGACTTGACCAAAATTGTAGCAGTGAAGATGGATTTTTCTTGAAGGATTTCACTTTGATAAGATATAGTTTTGAAGGATTGCAACTAGATTAGTCCATGGAATTTGCCAACAGATCAGATGCAAGATTGGTGTGTGTGGTGAGGAACCGTAAGGAAGGAAGGAAAGAAAAGGACAGGGGTGGAATCGAGGATGTCTCTTGAGGTGTTGATCTGAGCAACTAGAAGAGGGTTACCATTTGATGAGATTTGGAGGAATGCGGGACTTGGAGGTTTGTGGGGAGAATCAAGAGTTCATTTTTATCCATGCAAAGCTGTATAAAAAAATAAAGAATTTGTTTTTAGATGTGTTAAGCTTGGGATACTGATATAGATAGGCAAATAAAAATGTCAAGTAGGCACTGAATTTAAAAGTTTTAAGTTCAAGGGAAGGTTTGATCTGGAGATAATAAATTGGGAGTTATCGATATATGGTTTGTATTTTAAATCATCGGACAGGGAATAAAGTCATCTAGGGTGTGGGTATAAAGAGAGAACACGTCCAAGGACTGACACCAATATTTAGAGGTTGATAGATAAGGAACCAGCAAAGGAGGCCAGAAAAGAGTGATAGAAGAAGAACCAAGACCACCTGGTATCCTGGAAGACAAGTGGAGAAATTAGTTCAAGGAGGGAGTAATCAGTTGACTTGTATGTGTTGACTGAGAAGTCAATCAGGTGAAGAATAAGAACTAACCACTGGCTTTGGAGGTGACCTTAATCTGAGCGACCCACATGGAGGTAACCTGAACAAGAATTGTTTTGGTTAATCTGCTAGGAGAATAGCCTGATTAAAATGGGCTCAAGAGAAAATGGAGAAGAAAAATGGAAACAAGTTTGGAGAGTTTTTATAGTAAAAAAAAAAAACAGACATAGAGTAGTATGTGGAGGGAAACATGGGAGCAGAGATGGAGCTTTTGTTGTTGGGGTTATATTGTATTTAAGATTTAAGCAGCATGTATGTGTATGACACTGGTGCAAATGATCCAGAAGAGAGGGGAAAATTGATGATGCAAGAAAAAGGATAAAATGGCTAGAGCCATCTCTCTGAATAGGTATAAGGAGATAAGACCCAGCACATAAGTGAAAAGGTTTGCATGAATAATTCATTCTGACAAAGGTTACAAGAAAGATGCAGTAGGTCAGTAGATACAGTGGCAATGAGTAATGATTTTCTCTTTTTCACATAATTCTTTGGTCATAAATAAATTTATTTACAGAATAAGGACAGTGATATTTTAGGGGGGTTTTTTGCCTTGTTTTGAAGGTCATATAAAATAATGTTTGTCATTTGTTTTGTGAATTACACAGGGCTATACATATGCCAGCTGGTGTTAGTGGTATTAATAAGATATGAACTTCCTACCATGTTAATTTTCTTAAGTTTTTCCCTAAAGGATAAATTTAGGCCGGGCGCGGTGGCTCACGCCTGTAATCCTAGCACTCTGGGAGG
>VBSM01003169.1:19891710-19903087 GCA_008086735.1 Cheirogaleus medius
AAAAAAAAAAAAAGACTAGGTGGCACTGATTACCTATAAGTAGTTCTATTATAGATGATCCAAACTAATAGAAAACCCAAATGTCACCTTTGATTCTGACTTTGAAATATCTTACAGGGTTTTTTATTTTTATTTTTTGACTAACAATTTATATTTATAAATATTCTTCAATTAATTTGATATTAGAACTAATTTGTGACTACCTTGTAAACATTCTCTGAGAAGAACCAAATCAGGAGCAAGAATGAATTACTAACAGTAGCAACAGCATCCAAGTGCCAGGTGACATTTAATGAGTACTTACTGTGTGCTAGGCACTCTTATAGATGCTTTGTGTGAATTATCTTATTTGAGAAGTCAATGAGTGAACATGCTGTTCATGGAGATAAAGGTTAAAAATATGTAATATGTGGTTAAATTGAATGTTGATTGTATAATAAGGATGTAATTAAGAAGATGATGGTATATTTTGTAACTGACAGAGCAGCTTTGCTCATTCATCCATTTTTTATTATGTGCTAGCTTCTGCTAAATGAGAATACAAAGCACTCAGGTTGTAGTTTAGTGTATTACTCTGAAGGTTAAACTTTAACATAGAGTTTCTTGTTACAGTATCCTCAAACATAGTATCTTATTTATCAGTGTATTTTTGAGTGAGGACTCAAAAGCCCATCTGATCAGTTTCCTAACATGTCTAGCCCAAGGCCCTGCATTCTACAGATAACAAAATATTAATCGTTTGGATGAATGAATGAAAGTAACACAAACTAATACATCGAATGAGAGACTTCAAGATAATATTCATTAACTACAACAAAGGACTAAAATTAAAGAGATGGAAGTTAATAAGAACAACTATGAATACTGTACCAACTCTACAAGCTTAGTTTAGAGGAGATAAAACATAAAGACTTGCTGATTTTCATTATTTAACCATTCAGTTTGAATCTACATGGTGTTGTGGCTTCCCCCAAAAGGTACAGAGCTGATAGTTCAATTTGTCTCATCAGACCATAGCTGGAGGACTGAATTTTGATGTGGCACTATCTTTTTGAAAGAACATTGTCAAAGTAGAATATACCTGGTAGACAGTGACCAGCATGGTCCTGATGCTATACTTCAGTTATTTAACATAATTCACTCCTAACTCCCCTTTCCCAATTGTGGTTCCGGAGACAGGGAGGCTTATTTTCAGCTCAGTCCAAAATGGACATTTCAAATATGTTCAACAGTGTAACAATGAAATGGTCTGTATTCTGCAGTTAGTGATTGACTTGTCAAGTCAAATAAGGTACTTAACAGGGACTGAATAAATAAAAATAGTGTCATAGAAGCAGCTTGACTAAGGTGCCTCTGATGTCTCTTTGGTGTGTGATTCTGTGAACCGTGGACATTGCTCTCGTAAATAGAATTAGGACCTTTCAGAGGAGCATTCATACTTCATCTGTCTCATATCACTTTCTTTCCACTGTAGCAATGAGTATTACCCAGCAGATCTGCAAGTTGCTCCAACTCAGGACCTGCGGAGAAAAGTCAAACGTGTTGCAGCAGAGGAAATAGAAGAGGAACCTGCTGCTGGAGATGATGAAGAGTTGGAGGAAGAGGTGATGCCCCAAGAAGAATCCTCACAGAAGAAAAAGACAAGAAGAGCTGCAGCAAAGTAAGTTCAGCATTGCGGAAAGCTCAGATATCCACCGTTCTAGAAGGAAGAGGAAGAGATCTCTTATAGCCTAAATGTGAAGTAGCCTTGTATAAGACATTAATAATTATTTATATGAGTGTTACAACTTTCTAGGATTTTCTTTTACAGTCCAAAGAAACTGTCAGTCTTATGAGTTTTTTGGTTGGTGACCTATTATTAGTATTTTTTTCTTTAGTCATAGAATGTTAACTATTGAGGGGACTTTTAGGGTCATCTAATCTTTTTATAGGTGAGAACTTTGGAGCCTGGAGTGTTTAAATACTCTTTAACTTTTGTTCACTTTCATAGCATGAAATCATTGTGTTTGTGTGCTAGGAGAACACATAATGGAACATCCTTTCTCTTATAAATAAGCATGTCAGCACTTTTACTCTGCCTTTTGACTTGTGTCTACTGGTTACTTTTTCCTCCTACTGTTTTACTCTCTTGTTCTCTTAGTTATTCATTTACCTAAATTGTTACAAACCTAAAAAAAAGAAGTGATCATGCTTTCAGAAGTTACTTCAGCTGACTTGATTATCTAAATTGAGGTATCTGAGATTCACTGGATTGGTGCTACTGTGTTACTTTAACACTTTAGAGATCTTAATCTGATGTGCCCATTTGTTGAGTATATCTTGCGAGCCATTTATTAATCCATCCATTCAGCTACTGTATTGAGTGCCTTTAAATAAGTTACGGGTGCAAGGCAAGAAGTACGTAATTCTACCACAAAGACCCAGAGAAGTCTTTTTGCAAAGGAGAGGGCAACTTCGATGCTGAAAGATGAAAGTTTGCCAGAAAGCTAGGACAAGGAAGGATTTGCCTGCTAATAAACATATGAATAAAACCCAGAGACAGGAAAGATCATGGCTAAGCTTCCTAGGACTATATGGTAGTCCCCCATAATCCGCAATTTTGCTTCATGTGGCTTCAGTTATCTGCAGCCAGCCACAGTCTGAAAATATTAAGGTATTCTTCCTTCTTGGTAAGCAAGAGCCATAGTTACCTAAACCTGGGCCTCTGTTGCCTGACATCAGTATTTTTGTTATATGAAAATGAGGAAGAATATATCCTACTACTTTCTTGTCTGCTGCATGGAACCTAGACAAGGAATAATTCCAAAAATCATCTGAGTTCAGCTTTGGAATGTATTACTGTTTTGGTTACTTTCTTTCTAATTTTAGCTTAATTTAAATCATTCTGAGTACCTCCTGAATGATTTTCTGGGGCGGAGAGCCTGGACTTCAGGGAGAGACCTACCTGAAATTTGAGATTTCTGGAGAATTTCCTAAATACAAATAATTAAAACTTATTTGTATAATTAACAGTGAACCTATAGGCAAGGTATTTAGAGTACTTGTCATAGAGAATGAAATTGATAGTAGATACTATCAATTCAAGAAAACAGTCTCTATTCTTTCATTCTGTAACACTATTTTATTTTCATTTAGGCAGTTAATTGCTCATTTGCAAGTTTTCTCTAAATTTTCAAATCCACGGGCCTTATATCTGGAATCCAAATTATATGAGTTGTATCTTCAGGTAAGTGAAATAAATTCTTGGCACTGTAATTCTTTGCGAACTTTTCTCTATCATTTTCTTTGCCAGAGTAAACTTTTAGGCTTTTGATAATTATTTGTTCAATAGGGGCCCATGTCTGCATTTTAAATAATAATTTTTTTTTAAGTTCATAGACATATTTTCTGTTATCTTGAGAAATAGTTTTTGGCAGCACTTATTTAGTTGATTTTAAAGGCATTTTGGGTGACAGATCAGCTGTATCAACAGTGATAATAGCAAAGCACATATTATATCGTGGGAATTAGCTTTTAGAAGAAGGTGGGGGTTATACCAAAAACAGTTGGCTAATTTTTCTTTCTAGTTAAGTCTGCCTTCATGGAGGGCTAGGATTTCAGGATCTATTAGAGTGAGTGAAGACAGATAGTTGGAATAATAATCTACTGCAATCATAATGTACAATCCTGAATTTCAGAAAAGGTTGCAAAAAATTTAATGTCAGAAGCAGAGTAAGCATTGAATGTCATTCTAAGCTATCTGGGGAAGTGAAATTTTCTTTTTTCATTTGGATATAAAATGTTATAGGTGAAACTTTTTTCATTTTAGCAGAATTTATCTATGTTCTACCCATAAATTCTGATAGACTTTGTTTATAAAGCAGAGTTCAAAAGTCTGTTGTCCATGGGAAGCAAAGTTCTTTTTTATTTTTTATTTTCTTTTCCTTTTTAGAGACAGAGTCACACTCTGTCACCCAGGCCAGAGTACAGTGGCCCAATTATAACTCACTGTAACCTTGAACTCCTGGTAAATGGATCTTCCTGTCTCAGCCTCCCAAGTAACTAGGACTACAGGTGTGCGCCACTGCACCTGGTTAATTTTATTTTTTGTAGAGACGGGGTCTCGCTATGTTGCTTAGGTTGGTCTCAAACTCCTGGCCTTAAGTGATCCTCCCTCCCGCCTGAGCCTCCCAAAGTGCTGAGATTATAGGAGTGAGCCACCACTCCTAGCCAGGAAGCAAAATTCCAAACTTACTAATTGGAGAGGCCTCACAACCAAGTCATCTTTCCTGGCATCTTATTGACTACTGTCACCCTCATAGGATAAGAGATTTTCCTTATTACATGATCAACCCAGTTGGCTTAGGTCTAGATTCACATACAGAATTGGCCTCAACCAGGGTCTGGCCATGGGATGCAAATTTCAGTTTCCTTTCCTTTTTTTTTTTTTTTTTTTTGCATATATTCTATTCATCCTCCTTTACTTCTAGGAAAGGCTGTTGTCAGGAATCAGCTTTAACTCTCATCTAAATATTTAGACTTTAGGAAATCCAATTTAGCAAAATAACATAAGTAAATTGATATCCCATGGTACATGTATATATGACTTCATTAACTTATTCTGTAAAATATCATTCTTAGTTGTTGCTACACCAAGATCAAACGGTGCAAAAAATAGCCTTGGATTGCATAATGACATATAAGCATCCCCATATACTTCCTTACAGGTAAGTTATTTGAAGCTTAAGGAAATGTTATTTCTTTGGCTGGTTTTTTTCTTTCTACATAAGATCCCCTTCTAGAATAATTTCTCAAAGGCCTGGGAAGGTTCCCTTTTTTCTAAGGCTATCATATTGCTATTTCCAGGCATGAAATGAAAACTGGAAGTATGTTTGTTAAGAGTTGTTTTCCATAGATAATAAAGTAGAAAAGAAAATATTAATTTAAAAATATGTTCTATGAAGGTTATATCATTTCTCTCTCCTTGCTAATGCCATAAAATCTTGGTGGTTACTTAGGGAATCATAATCACTCCAAGAACTGAAGAAAGCTTTTATGTAATGCTCCTTAAACAGCTTAATTATGGACTAAATCTAATCTCTTCTAATCTGTTTAACCTTTTGAAATTTGAAAACGTATCATTTTGGAAGAAATTTTGTGAGGATTTTCCTTTATGGATGTCAACTGCACTATGAATTATATACCTTATTACCCTGTGTACGTATTATTCTATACTTGCATTTTTCAAAAGTACTGTTGATAAAGTGATGATTTGTACTGTTTTCTATTTTTAAAGGGAAAACTTACAAAGGTTGCTTGAAGACAGAAGCTTTAAGGAAGAGATAGTGCATTTTAGCATTTCAGAGGATAATACTGTAGTGAAAACAGCCCACCGAGCAGATCTGTTTCCTGTTCTGATGAGGTATTTATACTGTTTAAAAACTGATCTTTTAAAAAATTAATCACAAACACAGTTATGAGTATAGTAGTATGATTCTTTCAACAATTGTAATAGAATATTTCAGTTTGTATTTTTTTTATTGTTTTTTTTTAACTGGACCTTTTGGGGAAGTCAAATTGTTATAGGGACTAATTTAGGGTATTTTGTTCCTAACAAAAACAGTTTCTAACATAGAAACTATCAATAGTAGATAAAACTCACAAATACAAAAGCTCTTTGGGGACCTCCATAATTTTTAATAGTGTAAAACTGTCCTAATATCAAAAAGTTTGAAAGCCACTGTTTTTGTATTCTGAGTAACGCATTAAGTTTTATCATGTTAAGAAGCAGCTTTTGGGCTGGGCGCGGTGGCTCACGCCTGTAATCCTAGCACTCTGGGAGGCTGAGGCGGGAGGATCGCTCAAGGTCAGGAGTTCAAAACCTGCCTGAGCAAGAGCGAGTCCCCATCTCTACTAAAAATAGAAAGAAATTAATTGGCCAACTAAAAATATATAGAAAAAATTACCCGGGCATGGTGGCACATGCCTGTAGTCCCAGCTACTCGGGAGGCTGAGGCAGAAGGATCACTGGAGCCCAGGAGTTTGAGGTTGCTGTGAGCTAGGCTGACGCCACGGCACTCTAGCCCGGGTAACAGAGTGAGACTGTGTCTCAAAAAAAAAAGAAGTAGCTTTTATTATTAAGTTATTTACGATTTTATCAGGAATGGATGTTGACTATTATAGATTGCCTATTGAGCATATACTAAAATGATCATATTAACTTTTTACCATGAAATATTGATCTATATTAGTCTTAATAGATTTTACTAATGGCTCTTTCTTATATTTCCTGGGATAATCTTTATTTGATATTAGTGCAGCACTGGCTACTATAGTTAGAAATGTTGTGTTTTATATTATAAGCAAGATTGGTTTATAGTTTTATTTTTGTTCATTAACACTTCTCAATATCACGGTTGTACCATGTGTGACATCACACCCAGCTGCTCCCATAGCCTGTTTTTTGTTTTTCTGTAGTTTTTTTTTAAAAAATAATTGTTGTTGATTATTTCAATGTCTATGTCAAATATCTAATGTCGGATTTCATTTTTCTGTTTTATAATATATCAATTTAAATCTGTTGAGTTGCTTTTTAGGAAAACAAAGCAACTTATGTTTTAGAATTAATGTACAAACAAATAACATTCTTTTGACTTTGCAGAATTTTGTATGGGCGAATGAAGAATAAGACTGGGAGTAAAACTCAGGGGAAATCTGCTTCAGGCACCCGGATGGCCATCGTTCTGCGGTTCCTGGCTGGGACCCAACCTGAGGAGATCCAGATATTCTTAGACCTGCTGTTTGAACCTGTGAAGCACTTTAAAAATGGTAGCTATCAACTACCTCTCATTCCAGATAGGTGTTGTCTGTGGTAGACTTCTCACGTCTCAGGCTAGGTTTCCCATGCTCCTGGACATCTTTCTAGGGATTGTTCCTCCCAACCTCCATGGAGATCTTTTTGCTGAAGTTCAGTTCATTTTAAACTTTAATTGAATTAAGTAAGATCCACAATTGACCCTGGGGGATTATCAGCACCCTGTGTTAGTAAGCCCCTGGTTAGAAGATGTGTTGTTTTTTGTTGTGCATTTAGGCCATTTGAAAAATGGTGAATACTTATATAGTTCAAAGAATAGATTTCTTTTAAGAAATTCAAAGCATACTGCAAAATTAATCTTGATTGTTTTGCCATTCATTCATTCACTGATGCTTTCATCTATTGAGTAATGATTTATTGAATGCCTCCTGTTCCCCAGATACTCTGCTAAATTGAAAATAGGAAAGTGAGGATAGACCAGACATGGTGGCTCATACCTGTAATCCCAGCACTTTGGGAGGCCAAGGCAGAAGGGTGGCTTGAAGCCAGTTCAAGACCAGCCTGGGCAACATAGCGAAACCCTATCACTGCAAAAAAATTTTTTGAAAAATTCGCTGGGCTTGGTGGTGCATGCCTGTCGTCCTGGCTACTTGGGAGGCTGATGTTGGAGGATCCCTTGAGCCCAGGATTTTGAGGTTACAGTAAACTGTGATCATGCCACTGCACTCTAGCCTGGGTGGCAGAGCAAGACCCTGTCTCAGAGAGAGAGAGAGAGAGAGAGAGAAAGAGAGAGAGAGAGAGAGAGAAAAGTGAGTGTATAATCTCTGCCCTCAACTTCACAATTGAGATGAAGTAGATGTATTAGTGTATACAATGAACTATGATGCTGTGGTATGTTCTCTGTTATGCAATGTTAGTTATTATTAATAATAATAATGGCTAACATTTACTGAGTGCTTACTTTATGCCAGACATTATGACAGGCCTATTTATATACAACTCAGCTGACCCTTCAAACCATCAACCACATGAGCTATCATTATTTTATTGTCTACATTTTACAAATGAAGAAATTTAGGCTTAGAAAAATAAGTATTTTGCCCATGGCCACTCAGCTGGAAGGTGGTGGAGTTGGGATTCGCACCAAGACATTCTTGACTAATAAGACCTCTGCTCTAGTTTCACAATTGCTTTGCTTTGCTTTAGCCAAACACAGAGATTTATTTATAAGGTAGTCTGTTATATTTGTTTTGTATTTTTTCTATGATAATAGGTCCAGCTGTTTCCATTCAGTACAATATTGCCCTGTGAAGGAGATTGGCTCTAGTGAATACAAATGTCTTCATTCAGTGTATAGCCCCTATTGTAGAAGGGTGGGTATAAGTGATACTCTTATGGATCAACCACTGAGGTGTGTGAAGCTTATGATCTTATGTCAGACGGTTTGAAATAAAACTCAGGCAATAACAATTCAGATCTTTTCAGTTAATTCTGAAATCAGTATAGCAGCAGCTGTTTATAAGCTACTGTTGTTTTATCTATTAACCAGGGATTTTGAGGAATAGTATACAGAAATTGGATTAGAATTGGGCTTAGTAACTTAGCTCTATCACAGATTTCTTACCCTCCTTCATCCCTCAGTCTCCTCATCTGTAAGTGTGAATAGTAAAACTCGCCTTGCCTAACTCACTGAACATTGGGTAAGAATCAAAAGGAGATAATAAATGAGAAAAGTACAGTATCATCCATAAATCATTATATCAATAGAAAATACTGTATTATTGAGGGAATTTGAAAGAAAAATATAAGTCATAATAAACTAGCATTTCATTTTACATGACATCTCTTTCTCTTTGTTTTACCAGGAGAGTGCCATTCTGCAGTCATTCAAGCAGTAAAAGATTTGGATTTGTCTAAAGTTCTTCCTTTGGGTCGTCAGCATGGTATCTTAAATAGTCTTGAAATAGTATTGAAGAACATTAGTCATCTGATCAGTGCATACTTACCGAAGATTTTGCAGATTTTGCTCTGTATGACAGCAACTGTGTCACACATTCTTGACCAGCGAGAAAAAGTGAGAGATTAACTATAGATGCTTTTTTTCTTCTTGGGCTAGTAGGAGTCTGTGTTTTACTTGGGAATTGGGTTGGGCCTGAATTACTAACACCCTTCCAGGTTAAATCCTTATGTAACCTCTTTAAAACAATCTTCCATATATGAGAATCTCAATTGTTATAAATACTTCTGTATGACTAGAAAATGCAGATTGTATCAAATGTATATTTTTAAAGGGAGTGGAATAGTAGTGAGTGGGTTAGTTCTATATACTTCTCAAAAACTCAAGGCAGGGGTGCTTGAGCTGACATTTTGTAGATTTTAATTTCAGGAGCCTAGAGGTGTAAGGTAGCTTCCAGCTCTCATTTCTCCAGAATGGTTAGAGAATGAAGAGACCATTATTATCCTCATCCTTGTTATTCTGAGACAGTTGCCAAGAACTCTTTATAAAGTAAATGCTTAGGTACAATAAGTGCAATGTCTTAAATAAATATAAGCAGCAAAATCAGGCAAGACAAGTTAGCTGGCCAACTGCCAAAGGATGCTCAGTGAATATTTTCTGAATTGTATTCAGAACAGTGTATTTATGTTCTGTTGAAACAGGTCTGTGACCATGAATGTACTCTTTGGAGTTTAGGAAAACAGTCCATGTCTTTATGGACTCAAGGCTTCTTGGAGAAAGCAGGACTTGAGTAAAGGTCCAGACTCAGATTTCTGCTATTGACTGTCACTCTATAACAAACAGGCATAGTTAGTTTGAATTTGGCTAAAATTCATTTCATTTGATTTATGGATATGCCCAGTGAACTGCCTTCACATACGATTATGATAAGTGAAAACTGACAGCCAAATTTTAGGCAGCTTTTTTAGGCTATGCATGGATATGAATCTGCCTTAATAATGAAATAATCTCTGATCACCAAGATCCAGAGGTTTAGAACACTCCTTCCATTTTGGTAGACACCATCTTATTTTCCTCAGTCTTTCATTCATTCCTTCAGTAAATATTCATTGAGCCTCTGGTATGTGTTCTAATCACTGGGAATGGAACAGTAAACAAAGCAAACAAACATTTCTGTGCATTTTATTTATTCAGTAAATACTTACTGAGCACCTACATTGTGCCAGGCATTGTTCTAGCTGGAGAGTGAGACATGTAAGGACCCAGTGTCATGAGGAAAAAAATAATAAATACACAAATAATTAGAATAATGTCAGGTGATAGTAAGTTTTAAGACAACTGTAAAATGAAGAAAGCCCACTGCAGATCTCTGAAACTCATTCTCTGTAGCACTGTCCTCTCCAGCACTCTGCCCTGTGAGTTCTAGCTACCTTCACCTCCCCAAGCTGTCCAGCTCAATATCTTCATCTCAGGATCCCTGGACTCTCCCTGCACTAAGGCCTGACAACTCTCCAGGCACTAAGCTGGGGAAATCGCAGGGCTCATTTCATTTGTTTTCTTTCTCTCAGGGATCACTGTTCTCTGCTGCCTGGTGTCCAGTGTCTGAAAACTGTTGTTTATAAATTTTATTCCATTTCTTAGTCTAAGATGGGAGAGTAAATCTAGTCCCTCTTACTCCATCTTAGCTAGAAGTGGAAAACCAGCAGAAAGGAGTATGTAGAATGGTCCTCAGACTAACACAGGGCTGAGAGCAGTGTGTGTTCCCAACAGCCAGAGCAGAAACCTCGTAACACAGGGACCACCAAGAAGAGTTTTCAGAAGGGGATTGCCTCAGCAGTGGAGCCAGATTAGCCCTAGAATGAAGGCTACTCTGGACTCACCTTACAAAGCTTGAAAAAGTTAAACTTTTTCCAAGTAAATTGTATCCCAGAGTAAAGTCCAAAAACTTTTAAATGATTTAAATGAAAATAAAATTTACAATGTCTGACATCCAGTCAAATATTATCAGGCATACAAAGTAAAAGGATAATTTTACCCATAATTAGGAGAAAAAGCAATCAACAGCAGACCCAGAAATGACACAGGTGATCAAATTAGACAAGGGCATTAAAATTGCTATTATAAATATATTCCATATATTCAAGAAAATAGAGGAAATCGTGAGCATGTTAAGGAGAGAGATGAAGGATGTGAAAAATGTAACGTAAAATCAGGCCACATGATAGAAAGTGACCGGGGTAAAGGTGAATAGGCGCTGCCTTTATTAGAGTGGTCAGGGTCCTCTCTAAGGAGGTGATATTTGAGCTTACACCTATCTAGCCACAGGAAGGACATTTCAGGCAAAGACGATAATTAGTGCAGTTCCCTGGGGCAGGAAGAGTGGTCATGTTCTAGGAATAGACGAGGCTGTGGTGGCTAGAACACAGTGAGCAGGACAAATTGTGTGAGGGGAGACTCAACAGGTCGGTTGGTGGGCTACGTAGGACCTTGCAGGCTGTGACAGGGAGCTGGACGGACTTCCAAGTGTAATGGGAAACTGCTGAGAGGCTCAAAGCAGGGGAGTGGAAGGACTGCGTGGTGTTTTAAAAATGCTACTTTGTTTGTATATACCCATCCCCTCCTCCCCC
>VBSM01003169.1:19903187-19935275 GCA_008086735.1 Cheirogaleus medius
CAAAAAAAAAAAAAATGCTATTTTGGTTGCTTTGTGGAAAAGAGACGATGGGAGGCCAAGAGTGGAAGCCGAAAAGAAGTCTTAGAAAGTTCTTTCTCTATATTACATGAGATCATAAGGACCATGGGAAGAATTAGGTGAGAATCTTTGTTTATGCCTCATAGCAAGTGATGTGACTTTATCTATGTATGGATATATTAAATCATGAAAAGTCTGAGATTTTATAAAGACTGAGTCCTTCGCATTTTTGGTTAACTTAGAAGTTACTCAGTACTGCAACCTTACTTCCAAGTCAACAATCAATAACTCAGAGGATCATTTATGTAATTTCACAGTTCATTAATTAGTGAGGTGTTAAGTAGTTAGTGAGGCGTTAAGTTTGTGGACAGCAGCTTTCTTATTTTTTTCTTTTGAAATTCTTGGACATGATCTGAGGAATTCCTTGAAGTGCCATGATGAATTATTACACAGTAATTTTGCTTAAGTAACTTAAAGTTCTACATTTATGTATTTGAGTTCAGTTACATATTTGCCTTTTGTGTCTTTCATATCCTTCAGGGCATTGACCAGGCATTGAAAGAAATATTGTGAAGGTTGTTGTTGGGGGTTTTTTTGTTGTTTTTTATACATTTAAGCAATGGGGTAACTTGTAAATGTACATAAACTCAGTCATAGCGACTGTTCCTCTAGGAGTTAAAGTCCACCGTTACTCATTTTCAGGGTTTTTCTCTAGTTTATTCAACAATTATCAAGTCAGCTGGGTAGCTGGCACTGTCGTTACAGAAATAAATAGAACGTGCAGAGAGTTCTCCATGGGGCGGGCAGTTGGTGGGAAAGGTAGACAAGTGAGAGGTGTCTGATATGTTGGTGAGTGTTAGTTCCCTATTTGCTCCAGTTGATCATGATATCATGTTTTTTCAAATGTCAGTGATAGTTCTTATCTTCCGCCAAACATGGTAACAGCTGATAATGAAAATCTTGCCCACAGAATTGAAGCAGAACAGAATGACTTGTGACTGTGTCACCTTGTGCTTACATTTCATTTCCTCTGTCTTTGTTAACTTGTATAATGAGATATTAATAATTAGCTAAAAGTAGATGGTGTATGAGATATGATTCCTCAGGCTTGCACAGCAAATTAATAGCATCCTTGTTCATATTCACTTGAATTTAAAATGTGCTGTTTCAGATTCATATATCTCTGTTGATCAGGGTATCATACTTTCATGATAAATAACTTCCCTATTTGGGTTATCTTCATAAATTTCAGGGTAGTTTTTATATTTTGATGTGGGTAATTAAGGTCATATGTAAAAGTAAGTTGCCATGTATAAGTCTATAGCCCACAGTATATTAATCAAGTGGGAAAAGAATTAGGGGTTGAATCTTCTCCCATTTGCTTGGTTTTTATAATATCCTGTGCTTGGGAGAAATCTGAGGCCTTTGTCTCTCTTCTGCCTGGCCTAACCCTCTTCATTCTTTAATATCTGGTAGAAATTCTGCATCTTTCATGAAGCTTTATCCCTCCCAAATTTATAGTAGTTCCTCCCCTGTTGGAATATCTTTGACATTTTCCATCTGTCACAGAAATTCTATAGCTTTGCCTTTAATAAGATGTTAAGTTGAGGCCAGGCTGTGGCTGGTCTGCCATCGGACCCATTGGTGGGAACTCAATAAGTTATTCTGCTCTGAACATGAACAAATGGGCTGCATATTTGTGATTTTATAACTCGTAGAGAAGGAGATGCCAGTGGTAGTAGCAATATTTGTTATTTTAAAAGTTTACTGTTAGGCCGGGCGTGGTGGGTCACGCCTGTAATCCTAGCACTTTGGGAGGCTGAGGCGGGCGGATTGCTCAAGGTCAGGTGTTCAAAACCAGCCTGATCAAGAGTGAGACCCCGTCTCTACTAAAAAAAATAGAAATAAATTAATTGGCCAACTAAAAATATATAGAAAAAATTAGCCGGGCATGGTGGCGCATGCCTGTAGTCCCAGTTACTCGGGAGGCTGAGGCAGAAGGATTGCTTGAGCCCAGGAGTTTGAGGTTGCTGTGAGCTAGGCTGACGCCACAGCACTCACTCTAGCCTGGGCAACAGAGTGAGACTCTGTCTCAAAAAAAAAAGTTTACTGTTGATTCAGACCCATTGTAACCTCTATGCCTCTAAACAGACAAATCTTATTTTTTTCCAAATTGCATTTTTCTTTGAACTATCTATGTTGAGATCTTCCCATGCTTGGATTCAGTCAACTAATTCTCTTACTGTACAAAGTATTTCACTATATGGAAAGATTCTAAATTCTTTAACGAATTACTTAGATTAATTTTAACAAGAATAATTTAAAATTTCTAGTTTTAAAAAAGTTAATAATATACACATGGAAACAAAAAAATGACTTTCATTTGACATGAAGGTATAATTTTTGTTTGTTTGTTTCCTAATCCAAGGTATTGTGATGGCAAAAAACAAAACAAAACAGTTTTGTTGTTGTTGTTTAGCATGTTCTGTTCATAGGAAGAAATCAGAGTTTTATTTGAAAAAATTACTTGAATAAAAAAATAAAACAATGTAGAATACAAAACAGCTACTCCAGGTGTCTGACTATGTTTTTTCCTAAGGATAACTAGTGTGATTTTACTGGACAGAGATAGGGGAGTGCATCTCATTATTTGATTTTTTTAAGTCTCTGTTTTCCCTTCGTTTTTGGTTTTTTTTTAATTTTTTTTTTAATATTTTGAGACAGGATCTCTCTTGTTGCTTATTTTATTTTTATTTATTTATTTTTATTTTTGGAGACAGGATCTCATTCTGTTGCCCAGGCTGGAGTACAGTGCTGTGATCATAGCTCACTGTAACTCTGAACTCCTGGGCTCAAGCGATCCTCCTGCCTCAACCTCCCGAGTAGCTAGGGTAGCTAGGACTACAAGCGGCGCCACCATGCCTGGCTAATTTTTAAATTTTTTATGGAGATGGAGTTACCCAGGCTTGCTTTCCCTTCTTGTTCAATGAGAAAGTGATACAACTTGCTCAGTTGATGGTCTTGTGTGAATCAAAGTCAAAGGATTTAATAACAGCATTTCCACTTTTATTCTTAACCCTCTGAGCAAGAGTGCCTCTCTGAAGAGTCTGGGATAAAAATGATGTATATGGGGTTTTTTTTAATAGAAAATCATTGTCTTACAGATACAGCTGAGATTTATTAACCCGCTGAAAAATTTAAGACGTCTTGGAATCAAAATGGTAACAGATATCTTTTTGGATTGGGAATCCTATCAGTTCAGAACAGAAGAAATTGATGCTGTGTTTCATGGTGCAGTTTGGCCCCAGGTAAACCTTGATTTCTACATTCTACCCAGACATCTTTTGTTTCTTCCTTTATTATTAATTCATAGCACAATCTGCTACCTAGAGATGCGGGAAGTTTTTAGACACTTTTCTTTGCCTTCACTACCACCTGAAGCTCAAGAGTTAGTTTCTGCAATACAGTGGCATTTATACTTAAGGCTAATTTCAATATGATTGTGTCTCTTAAGCAAATATAATGTAACTTTTGTAGCACCTCACATAACCTTGCCACTGGCTTTTGACAAGCATGAGGGAAAATACACAGGTGTTTTTGTTACCTGTTTCCTTGTTTGATTTCTCTGGTTGTAACCCCCAGGTGATGTTAACTGATATGGTTGAAGACAATAGGAAAGACTCGATTTTAGAAAATATTTCTAGCTGCTTGAACTCTCAGTCGTTCCTGACCATTTGAAACCTAAAATACCTGGTTCCTTTCAAGTACCTGGCATTTCTGTGCGTCACCTTTGCCATTTTTCCTGGGTAGCTTGATATTTTGGATCCCTTTATTTTTTTCCATAATCTGTCCCTTGGCTTTTCATCCTCTGCTGTGATTTCTATGCTTTTTCTGCTTGTTGTTTGAGTTTTTTCTATAATTCTTGTATATATTTTTATTTTGTATTCTGTTTTTATTTGTCTTCTAGATCAACAGGCTTGGATCTGAGAGTCAGTATTCTCCTACTCCTCTGCTGAAACTCATTAGTATCTGGAGCAGAAACGCAAGGTATGATCTTTTTTTCTTTTCCTTTAAAAAGAGCAATGTTTTAGACTTAGCTAGTCAAAACTAATCTAGAGAACTAATAATGTAACTTAAGGTCTTTTTGTAAGTGAGTTACTTTAGGTGCAGTTAAAGAGAACGAGGCAGCTGAGTAAAAGCATGGAAAGATCTCAAAATACATAGTTTAAAGAAAAATACAAGTCGCTACACAATATATACAGTGTGGTCCAGGAAAAATGCCTCTACATCAAAACTAATACATTTTTGTAATGTTTACAGTTAGATAAAAACTTGAAAATTAGAAGTATTAGAATTGATAGGGATGTGGTTCCAATGTATGTAATAATTATGTCAGCAATTTGATTTGGCCTGGCAAAGGGAGAAACAGAATGTGAAACATACCAAGTACTGTGTGGAAGAATTAATGAATGAATATTTCAGAACCACTCCACAGGACTGTTACTCTTCAATAAAAAATAAATTTAGATTTTTGAAGTATGGTTACAGTTTACTTAGTATTAATCAGATATTAAAACAGATGTTCAGGCCAGGCACAGTGGTTCACACCTATAATCCAAGCACTTTGGGAGGCTGAAGAGGGAGGAACCTTTGAGGCCAGGAGTTCTAAACCAGCCTGTGCAACATAGTGAGACCCCATCTCTACAAAAAACTTAAAAATTAGGCAGATGGGGTAGTGTGTGCCTATAGTCCCAGCTACCAGAGTAGGGCTGAGACAGGAGGATAGCTTGAACCCAGGAGTTCAAGGGTGCCATAAGCTATGATTGTACTGCTGCACTCCATCCTGGGCAATAGAGTGAGACCCGGTCTCAAAAACAAACAAACAAACAAAAAAACAGATTTTCCATCCAGAGAGAAGTCTAGCATTTTACTTTGTATTTGTAGAAATATGGAAAGAGCTGAATTATAGCCAATATTTTGAAGCTTACAAATAAGGTTAAATTCTCAGAAATTAGGTGAACTCGCGATAATAAAAACATACTTACTAACTAGGGTGATCATATAATTTGTTGTCCAAACTGAAATATTCCTGAAGATAAAAAGAAATGCAATAAATAATTAAGCCAAAACAACTAATATAAGCTGGGACTGTCCCTGGCCACTCTCTTAACTCTTCTGGTTCTAACCACCGTGACCCCATCATGGCTCAGTCTCTTCCTCTTCTGAGATCTTTCACTCCTATAAGGCCCTGTCGTCACATACTGCCTTTATTGTGCTCCTCTGTCTTCATAACTTATCTGCCTAAAGCTCCTCGAAAGCAGAGACCATTTCTCATTTATTATTGTACCTCCCTCCACAGAGGGTTACACCTCTTACTCCGTGTTTAGTTGATATTCATTGCATGTTGAATGAGTGATGGGAGTTTGTGATTGAGCCATACACTTTAGCATGGAGCATGCCCATTGTACTGTGGCATCAAGTTCCATTGTTCAAGAACAGTCTGGTTACTTGGGAGTTGCATTGGATTTGAATGGGCTCTTGCTAGGATTTTGCCAGCAGGTGGAAGCATCTCTCTCACCTTTTCTGCTAGAAAAATTTCAAAGACAACATAACAGCATAGCGGTTAAGAAAAGTCTCTGAAGCCAACAAACCTAGCTTCAAATCCTAGAACCATTGTGTGTTCTTTTGGTAAAGTTGGCCTCTCTGAGCCTCAGTTTGACCACCTGTAACATGGAAATAACAGACCTACCTCATTGGTAATAGAGATGATAATATGTAAAGTGTCTTGCTTGGAGCCTTTTCATACTAACACAATATTTGTGGGACAGAAAGGTGTATGAATATAAGAATTTCTCTATCAGTTTGTCAGTGCCAAGCGTGTTAAAGTACTTTACTTCATTTTTCCAGTATGATACACTGATAAAGCCAAACTATCTGAATTTTTTTCAGTTTGATCTTCCTACTAATAATTAGGATTACATCTCTGACTATAAAACAACTGCTCATTTACCCAGAAAACCTTTGTGTTCCCTGCCCATGGTACATTTCTGCTAGGAAGGATATGCGGATCTTTCATATGAATCTTTCACTATTGGGGATGATTCATCTCCCTCTCCTAACAAATTATCCTAATCTCTAAATATTGCATATCCTGGTAGAACAAATATGAGTATATAAACATTCACCTTCTAAAAAGCTTATAATTGAAAAATATTCTGTTTTCATTGAGTTTCTTTTAGAAAGGGCTTAGACTTTGGAGTTAGACTGTGGTTCAAATCTCAACTCTAGCTCTTCTTAACTCAGTAAGTAACTTTGGACGAGTCTCATCTATAATGTGTGGGTAATGACACTAAGAGTGATGTTTTAAGGATTAAATGAAAAATATACATAAAGCACCTAAATCATGTTTCTAAGGTGCTTAGAATTATTATCCATCAAATTTTAAGTAATTTCCCTTTTGAGTAATCTTATTAATGTTCATAAATACACACATATCATATATATTTGTTAAACTGATATGAAAATTCATATGGACATGTTTTTAGAAATAAACATATTGAGAAATAAGATGATTATTATGATGTTTTTTCTTGCAGATATTTCCCTTTTCTGGCTAAACAGAAGCCTGGTCTCCCAGAATGTGACATCCTGACCAATGTTTTTGCGATTCTCTCAGCAAAGAATCTCTCTGATGCCACAGCCAGTATTGTAATGGATATAGTCGATGACCTTCTTAACCTTCCAGATTTTGAGCCTACAGAAACAGTTTCAAACTTGCCAGTAACTGGATGCGTATACCCTGACATAGGAGAAAATGCAGATGGTATGTATGCCAACAAAACAAATGACTTTTGAGGTAGCAGTTGTTTTCTCAGAAAAGAAAAAGTCAATAGAATTTGACTTTCTTAATCACTTATGTTTCTGGACATGGTGGCTCACACCTCTAATCTCATTTTGGGAGGCCGAAGCAGAAGGATCACTTGAGGCCAGGAGTTTGAGACCAGCCTGGGCAACAGAGCAAGACCCTATCTCTACCAACCCCCCAAAAATTAGCCAGGTGTGGTGGTGCATGCCTGTAGTTCTAGCTACTTGGGAGGCTGAGGCAGGAGGATTGCTTGAGCCCAGGAGTTTGAGGTTATAGTGAGCTATGATTGTGACACTGCACTCCAGCCTAGGTGACAGAGAAAGACCCTGTCTTTAAAAAAAAAGGAAAAGAAAAAAAGCAGTAGCTTATGCTTATAGGTTTCTTTTCTGTGGGAATTAATACTAATTTATATAAACTGAATTTTCTTTGCATTTATAGAAATGCAGATTATTTTCTCTCCAGGTAGTTTCAGCTATCCTCCAAGAAATTATTAAATGATTTCTCCTGTCATGTTTCTGAATTCTGCTTACTGTATTATCCCAACGGTTCCCATTTGGTTACCTAAAATGGTTTAAATAAAGCCTCAGGGGTCTCATATAGGTTTGTTTTTTTGAGGCAGAGTCTCACTCTGTTGCCAGGCTAGAGTGCCGTGGTATCAGCCTAGCTCACAGCCACCTCAAACTCCTGGGCTCAAGCTATCCTTCTGCCTCAGCCTCCCAAGTAGCTGGGACTACAGGCATGTGCCACCATGCCCGGCTAATTTTTTCTATATATTTTTAGTTGTCCACCTAATTTCTTTCTATTTTTAGTAGAGACGGGGTCTTGCTCTTGCTCAGGCTGGTCTCGAACTCCTGAGCTCAAACAATCCGCCTGCCTCGGCCTCCCAGAGTGCTAGGATTACAGGCATGAGCCACTGTGCCCGGCCTCATATAGGTTTTTAATTTAGCTAGTGATATAGCTGTTTAGAGTAAGAAGAAAGTTACTTAGTCTTCAGAGTTGAAATTTAAGTAAATGTTCATAGTATTAATAGTGAAGTGCTTTCCTTACTTATCAGCATGAAGATATTGTACAGTTATGTTTTAAGAGAGTTTATTAACATCAAAGCATTAATCACTATCTATTTTAGAGTCTGTCACAATAGGAGGAAGATTAATTGTACCTCATGTACCTGCAATTCTTCAGTATCTCAGCAAAACCACAATAAGTACAGAAAAGGTGAAAAAGAAAAAGAATAGAGCACAAGTCAGTAAAGAACTTGGCATTCTTTCAAAGTAAGTGACATATCGATACTTAAAGATAACATTACCATCCTTGGTTTTCATGTTTTTTGAAAAATGTTATCTTGTTTTTTAGTTGTTTGAGCCTGGTAATAAGAAGCTTAAAAGATTTTCAGTATTTTAAATACCCTCCACTTTTAAGTTAATGCAGAATTTTCTTTCTCTGCTGGAATAATTAGAAACCTTTTATGGCATCTGCCTTCATTTAATTATATTAAAGGAACAGATTTTTCAAAATCCTAAAGTAGACTAATAGAGTTGCTTGTTTAGCCTTTGCATATTTTGTTTAATTAAAATTTTGAGTTTTGTGGGATCACATAGTTTTTTGCTTTTTAGTTTAATTCATAAAAATAATTAAAAGAGCAGATTGTTTTATTTGGTTTTTAAGAGTGAAGGAGATCTTGCAAGGCTTTTTTAAAGAGTCTGTTTGACAATAGGCCTAATAGCATATAATTGCGATTTCTGGAAGTAACAAGGTTAGTAAACCTGAGTGCAAGAAATGAGTCTATCTTAAATTTTAAATTGACCATTACAGAGCTTAGTTGTGAAAATTCATTTTTTCTGTTAACTTTCAGCAACATCAACAAAAAAATTATATATTAGAATCTTCTAGAAACTTTTTTGCCATGTTTTATTTATATTATTATATTTTTAAGTTATGCAGAATGGAAAACCATGCTAAATACACTCATTAAATTTCATCACTGGCTATATGGTAGTGGAAAGATGATGAAAGGAGATTAGGTACCAGAAAGACCAGAGTTTGAAAGACCTGCTCTACTTTTCCTAGCTGTGTGACATCAGCTTCTCTGAGTTTCAGTTTTTCTCTGGGCAAAATAGGGCTAATGATTTCTACATTGCAGGGCTATCGTGGGTACCATACATAAAACCTTAAGTCTGGGCACTTAAAAATGTCATTTCTTTGCAAAAAAAAAAGTTACTAATCGTGGGATTATAGCGCTAGAGTTCACTGTAATCCACCTGCACCATTGGATATTGCAAAAGAAATAGAGCAGTAGCTATGAGCTAGATGTTGGAGAGGAATAAGGATGAGCACTGCTAAATAGCAGAGTTAAACTGTGTATACATACACACATACTTAAAAGCCTCCTGTGTATTGCAATGTTAAAAGTGTGTCCTTAGTCACTGATGTTTTCCTACAAAATGTTTAACTTCTTAGAGAAATACTCTCAGCTTGTATGTCTTCTTTACATATCCGTTTTTTTCTTTCTTTAGGATCAGCAAGTTTATGAAAGACAAAGAGCAGAGTTCTCTACTCATTACACTTCTCCTTCCTTTCCTCCACCGTGGCAATATTGCTGAGGTACAAATCCATAAACCTTTACTTTGTCTTTGGAGTGGCGCTTTATCACTAAGTTATTTGTGAGCAACAATTTTACTGGTTAGATTCTGTGATGCATTTGTCCCAAAAAAACTTAAAAGGCTTTATGCAGAAATAAAAAACTGGAAATTGAAAAAGAAAATCAGGACTGAAATAGGAATGTCCAAAAGTTTCTAGAATAGGAAAGAAGGTGGAGACATCATCATCTACCATCATCTAATATAACAGTGAAAGTGTTAGCCCCTTTATCTCCTTTGTTTAGCTTCTGATTCATTTCAGGATTTTTTTTTTCTCTCTCTCTCACTTTTAGTCAGTAAACTTGAAGCTCAAGAAGTGCATTGCATAATCTTAACTATGGATCACAGTGGCAAAACTGAATGAAAACCTAACTTTTAATATTCAGAAGTGGCTAAAAGTTTCTGATGTGATTTTCAAACCCTAGTTCAATCTTAAGAGTCCACCAGTAGCTCAAGCTCATTTATAATGACTCAGCAGTGACACTGAACATTCCTTACTACATAGTAGTTCAGTTTAGAAAACCAGTGATCAGTAGACAACTGGAAGTGTATCCAGTCGGCTCTCTATATCCACGGGTTCAGCATTAGTGGATTCAACCAAGCGTGGATTGAAAATATTTGGGGAAATCAATAAAAAAAAATACAAATTTTAAAAATACAGTATAGCAACTACATAGCATTTACATTGTATAAGGTATTTTAAGTAATTGAGAGATGATTTAAAGTATAAAGGAAGGTGTGCATAGATTATATGTAAATACTATGCTGTTTTATATAAGGGACTTGAGCATCTTCAGTGTTTGGTATGTGTGAGAGTCCTGGAACCAATCCCCCTTGGCTACCGAGAGATGACTGTACTTGAGCAAGTTCATTTTTTGGGTTCTTTTTTGACTATGCAATAGAAGAAATTATGTTTCAAAACCATGTATATTCTCATATTAGAATTAAAGGAGGAAACTGTTAGGGACATTATTGTGATTTTTATGTTAAGTTAAAATGCTAAAACCTTTTAAAAGATTATGAAATAATTTTTCCAATTTTACTTATGCATAATTATTTTCTGTGTTATAATATATTAAGGTATAAGTTGACCAGTTTTATAAATTACTGAAATATGATTTCTCTTAATATTTCTTCTCAAGGATACAGAGGTTGATATTCTAATGACAATACAAAACTTATTAAAGCATTGCGTGGACCCGGCAAGCTTCCTCAAGCCTATAGCAAAACTATTCTCAGTTATTAAGAACAAATTGTCAAGACAATTGCTTTGCACTGTTTTCCAGGTCTGTAATAGTCATTTTTACTCCAAATCACCCTTTTCTGTAAAAGATAACTATGACATGTAAAGCATATTAACAGCTTTCTTTGTGCCAATATGAAGTTTTATGTGAATTTGAGTGGAGGCCAGGTGCTGAGGGGAGGAGGGCAGAAGAGTTAAGATTTTATTTACTGGTAAATGTACTGTTTTCTTTCCTTTTAGACTCTCTCTGATTTTGAGAGTGGATTGAAATATATTACTGATGTTGTCAAGGTAAGAAAGGAAGATTTCTCTTTGGCTTCAAAAGTACTATTGTTTTTATACCTTTTATACATTTAAGATCTATATGCCTTCAGTTGTATCATTTCAATGGCATTTCTTGTAGCTTAATGCCTTCGATCAAAGACATCTTGATGATATCAACTTTGATGTTCGCTTCGAGACCTTCCAGACCATCACTGCTTACGTTAAAGAAATGCAGACCATAGACATTAACTACCTGATTCCAGTTATGCATAATTGTTTCTATAATCTGGAGGTAGGTTTTATAGCAAAAAATATCTGGAAGCACTTTGAAAAATCAAACAGTTATATATTAGAATGGGGAAATTCATAGATATTAAATAAATTAGTGGTTACCAAGGGCTGCAGGGAGGGAGGAATGGGGAGTGACTTTTTTGATGGGGGTCAGGTTTCTTTTGAAGGTGATGGGAATGTTCTGAAATTAGATGGTAGTGATGATGGTTGCACAACCTTCTGAATATACTAAAAACCATTGAATTATAAACTTTTTGGAATTTTTTTTTTTTTTTTTTTAAGACAGAGTCTCACTCTGTTGCCTGGGCCAGAGGTCCGTGGTGTCAGCCTTGCTCACAGCAGCCTCCAACTCCTGGGCTCAAGCAATCCTCCTGCCTTAGCCTCCCGAGTAGCTGGGACTACAGGCATGCCCCATCATATCTGGCTTATTTTTTCTATATATTTTTAGTTGGCCAATTAATTTGTTTCTATTTTTAGTAGAGACGGGGTCTCGCTCTTGCTCAGGCTGGTTTCGAACTCCTAACCTTGAGCAGTCCTCCCGCCTTGGCCTCCCAGAGTGCTAGGATTACAGGCGTGAGCTACCACACCCGGCTGAATTATAAACTTTTTGAATGGGTGGATTTTATGGTATATCAATTATATCTCAATTTTTTAAAGTTATGTAACTATTACTTGGAAGTTTAACCTTTTTTTATTGAAGATATGATAGAAATGAAAGGTGTTTGGATTATATTGAGTGTCGTGTTGCTGGACTGAATTAAAATCCAAAAACGGGGAAGATGAAACCCTTCATTGTTAACCATGTAGTAGCATCAGTAATCTCTTCATGGCATCTTATAGGTACTCATCTGATATTAAGGATTATGTAATATATAAAAAAATAATCTCCCCATTTGTGACTCATTCTTCATATATTATGCCAAATTTCAACACAAAGAATTCCAAGTCACTGCCTGGTTGGCTGGTTTGGGAATATCTTCTCTACACTCACTACCTGTATTGCTCAAACCAGGAACTCTGGGGCAACTAACCAGAATTACACCAGCCAACTCTATCCTCTTCAGTAATGACCTGATACTGAATATTGAAAAATTGACATTAGTGAACCTTTTAATCTGCTTGCTTTGGGAAGTAGAACTAATTAACAAGTACATTTCATAGTACTTCCTAAAATGAAATGATACTTCTCGATAAACATGATCTTTTTCAAAATCATTTACAGTATTATATTTCTCACAACCCTACATTTTTTGTGGGATCTTTCTCAGAAGGGATTTTCACACAGAGCAGTGACAAAATTCTGTAGATACTTGCACTGGGAAATAAGATTCCATGCTGTAGTTACTATGTAGAATAACTCGGGTTTTTTTCTTATCTCCAGTTAGGAGATATGTCTTTAAGTGATAATGCCAGCATGTGTTTGATGAGTATCATTAAAAAGCTAGCTGCCTTGAATGCCACAGAGAAGGAATATAGAGAAATCATTCATCGTTCACTGCTGGAGAAACTGAGGAAAGGATTGAAGAGCCAGACAGAGGTATTGTCACTTTGTCTTTTAAACACTACTGTCTAAGATTGTGTTCTGTTTTATTTCCCCACTTCCACTGTTGTTGTGTAGAAAAGCAGTCCAACTTAGTACATTTAGGTAAAATACTTGATTGTTTAAATAGTCACCAAACTAGAAAGGAGACCTAAAAGGAGAGCAGTCACTTTTGATTTTATATTGTTGTTTTTGTTTTGTTTTTTTAAACAATGGAAATGTTTTACTTTTAAAAACTTTTGTCTTCTTTTTTCTGTGTTTCCTCATATTATCCAGGAAGGAAATTCTTTTTAAAATAAAAATATTTATTTTCTCCACTTGATATTTGCAGAGTATTCAACAGGATTATACCACGATACTTTCTTGTTTAATTCAAACCTTTCCAAATCAACTGGAATTTAAAGATTTGGTACAGCTGACTCATTACCATGATCCAGAAATGGACTTCTTTGAGAACATGAAGCATATTCAGGTAGATAACAATTCTGCTTTTTCCTGCATACAAAATAGGCATTTCGAACAATTCTGCCTTATTTGGAAAGACATGTTTTAACTGTCCCGAAAGGTTTAAACTCATTTTGGTCTTCATGATCATCGGTCAGATTGGCATATAAGATGATCATTTCCTGGAGTCTGATTCTTTGGTGGTATCACAAACCACAGTTAATAATAGTGTCACCTTTCTCTGCCTTTTCTTAAGACGTTTAAATGCTTTGGGTCCACTGTTAAACAAATGTTAGGGATTAGGTCTCTGGAAGCAAATCAAGGCACAGGTGTTTGCTCATATGACACATGGACTGTGTTTCACTTGTTTAATCTCTTCATGTAAAAAGAATATGATACTGAAATGGAGCTGGTTGTGGGTGAGATTATTCAGTAACTAATTCATATTTTATCTAACTCATAGATCCACAGAAGAGCAAGAGCCTTGAAGAAACTGTCAAAACAACTAATGGAAGGCAAAGTTGTTCTGTCTTCTAAATCTCTTCAGAATTACATCATGCCTTATGCCATGACTCCAATTTTTGATGAAAAAATGCTCAAGGTAGGGCATTAGATCTAGAATCCAATAAACTTCTACCCATACCATGCCATACTTTGCCAAAATGTAGATGGAGTTGGTGACATCCATATTGATGTTGTCACCATAATTAGAAACTTAAAATAGTTCTAAAGTCCCTGGCACTGTGCCTGGCACAAATCTATACTGGGTATAGATTCTAGATTGACAGGTTGGTTTTTGGATTTTTTCCTTTCAGTACTTTAAAGATGCTGCTCTGCTGTCTTTTGGCTCATATTGTTTCCAATGAGAAGTTATCCCTAACTTTGTTCCCCTGAATATAATGTATGTATATATATTTTTTACTGCTTTCAAAAATTTCTGTTTATCACCGTTTTTTAAGCCATTTGTTTATGATGTGCCTTAGTGTAGTTTCCTTTATGATTCTTGTACTTAGGGTTCATTGAGTGTCTTGGATCTGTAGATGTGTAGTTTTTATTAAACTTGGAAATTTTTAGACATTATTTCTTTAAATATATTTTTGGGTCCCCTTCTTGCCTTTGGAGACTGCAGTGTATTTTAGTAGGCTACTCAGAGTTTTCCCATAACTCATTGAGGCTTTTGTATTGTTTAGTTTTGTTTTGTTTTTTAGTAATTTTTGTCTGAGTTTTATTTTGTTTCATTTTCTATTGCTATGTGTTCAGATTTACTGATCTTTTCTTCTGCAGTGTCTGATCTGCTGTTAATTTTATCCAGTGTCTCTTCCCTCTCAGAATTGTCTTGGGTCTCTAGAAGTTCGATTTGGGCCTTTTTTTATTTTCCATGTCTCTTTTTAACATGCTCATGCTTTCTTCTCCCTTCCTTTTTTTTTTTTTTTCAAATATTAGTGTTTTAATTTCCTGTGACTATATTAAAATTTTGTAACTCATTGTCAAAGGCTGCTATAAAACTTACACAGCAAGAAACCAAATGGAGTACAACCATAAGTAACATATATTGAGTTTAAAGGGATTTTTTGATCAAAAATAAGTCATCAGATTATAAATGTCCTCTCTCTTCTTGATATGGCTATATTCGTTGTTTTAATGTCTTTGTCTACTAACTCTATCATTTGTGTCATATCTGAGTCTGTTTATTGGTTGATTTTTTTTTTTCTTCTCATTAGAGATATTTTTCTTCTTCTTTATGTGCCTGATAATTTTTTGTTAGCTGCCAGACACTATGAATTTTACCTTATTGGGTGCTAGGTATATATGTACACCTTTACGTATTCTTGAGAATTACTCTCAAATGCAGTTAGATGACTTGTGAATAGACTGGTCCTTTTGAGGCTTACTTTTAAGCTTTCTTAGGCAGGAGCAGCCTTTAATCTAAGGCAAATATGGCCCTACGACTGAGGTACTACCTTTTTGAGTTCCTGAGTACCTAATGCCAGACATACCATGAGGTTTTTCACTCTGGCTGATAGGAACACAAACTACTCTCATCCTTATATGGTCTTTGATGATTGTTTTGTTGATTCCTTTTTGGTGGTTCTTTCCCCGTCTCTTTCTTACTCATGTATATACTGATCAGTGCTCAGCTGAAGACTCAAGGGGCTTGCTCTCTGTGCAGCTTTCCCCCGTGTAGCTCTCTTCTCTCTGATACTCTGCCCTGTGCACTCCAGCTGCCATAACCTCAACTCTGTCTCCTTAACTCAAAGAGACCACTGGGCTCTCTTTGAGCTTCCCTTCCATTGCTGTATCCTAACAATTCTCTTCACACAGTAAATTGGGGTAATTATAAGGCTCATTTCATTTGTTTCCTTTCTCTCCAAGATCACTATCCTGCACTATTTGATATCCAAAGTCTGAAAACTGTTATTTCATATATTTTGCCTGCTTTTCTAGTTTAAAGTATAAAGGTAAATCCAATCCCTGTTCTCTGTCATGGCCTGAAAGAGATGTCTCTGAGGCAGTGTACTTTTGCATGCTAAGTAGGGCAATATTTTAGTTTTTGACATTTGTCATTTTATGCATTGAATTTGCTTCATTCGTTGTATATAATCCTAAACCCATCAAGGAGGTCTGAGTGGAAAAGAGTCGAAAATATGTTAATATACCAAGTTAGCCATGTATTTTATTAGCAAATACTTGTTCTGGCATTGATGCTCTTGATTTATTTTGCAGCATGAAAATATAACCATTGCCGCCACAGAGGTTATTGGAGCCATTTGCAAACATCTCTCTTGGTCAGCATATATATATTACTTGAAACATTTCATTCATGTCTTACAGACAGGACAGATCCATCAAAAGTTGGGTGTCAGGTATGGTCAATTTTTGTGGGTTTTTTGTTTTTATTTTTAAACAATTTTAAGTGTTTCTTATTTTGTTTTTAAAATGTAATTTTTAAAATATTTACTGAGTCTTTCTATAATTTTATTTACTTTTATCTTTTACTAATGAGGTATGCTAATGCTTATTAACACACTGACTGCCACACTAGAAAAAAAAAATTTTCCCTGGGGCCACATTGTTTTATTATGAAAATAGAATAAAAGCTTCGAAAACAAAACGATCCTTTCTAATTTAATGAAAATGTGTTATTTTTTATTGTTTTCTATGTGTGAGTTATATGCAACTTGAAACATAGTTCACATGGCTCAAGATAAAGAAACATATGAGTTACATATGCTTTATGAGGTCCTGGAGTCAAAACTAGCATGAGTTAAATACAACTCACATGGCAGTTAATGTGTTCAAGTCAAAAATACTGATAAAAATAATTTTAATATTTATTAGACTTTAAATTTCCTCTCCTTTCTTTATTTCTTTTTTTATACCAACAAGAATGAACTTGGAAAATTTCCTCTCCTCTTAATAGTCAAATGATCAAAGGATATTGATAATCAAATGAACATTTCTATGTACCTTTTTTTTAAACAGTTTGCTAGTGATCGTGTTAGAAGCATTCCACTTTGACCATAAAACTCTTGAAGAACAAATGGGAAAAATGCAGAATAAAGAAAGTAAGTTTTTAAAAGTTTCTTAAACTAGATTTTCTTTTTATTCTGGGGTAATTTATGATAGTGAATTAAATATGGCAAAATTCAACTTATTCCTCTTTTCTGCTTTTATAGCAGTGACTAGTTAATGAGTCTGAAAGAAGCTAAATTGAGTAATTAAGTATTGTTGTAAAACTTACTTAACTATAGAGAAGGCCATTCTAAATTGTATTAGTGAAAAAAATCTGAGCCGTAGATTATTTACATAGAAATCGAATTTTATCGTCTTTTGTGGAAAGAGCATTAAGTGATGAATAAAAAGAAAATTTAATAAAAGAAATAATAAAAATTAGAGCAGCAATTAATGAAATATAAACTAGATGTAATAGAAAAGATCAACAGAGCTAAAAATAGATATTTGAAAAGATTACAAACTGGCAAATGCCTGACAAGATTGATCCATAAAAATATTAATAGAAGGCATAATAAATAAGATTAAGAATTAAAAAGGGTCACAATTAAGTGACAAAGGTAAAATAATACGATCTTTGCATTTATAAATTTGAATGTGTGAGTGAGATGTGTAAATTCTTAGAAAATATAATATAAAAATTGACTTTAGAAGATAATAAAAAATCCTAATGAATCTCTGACCATTAAAGAAATTGAATTGAATTGAGTTAAAGAAATTGAATCTGTAATTAAACATCTCCTGATGAAAACACCAGGCTCAGAATGTTTTATAGGTAAGTTTTACCAAACATTTAAGAAGTGGATGATTTCAACCTTATATCAGCTATTTCAGATGATTGGAAAAGAGGAAGCACCCACTAACTCATAAAACTGGTGTAACTGCATACCAAAAAACTGATAGACGCTGTGAGTGAAATATTCTAACTAGTCTTATTCATTAATATAAATATAAAAAATCTTGGCCAGGCGTGGTGGCTCATGCCTGTAATCCTAGCACTCTGGGAGGCCGAGGCGGGAAGATCATTTGAACTCAGGAGTTCGAAACCAGCCTAAGCAAGAGCAAGACCCCATCTCTATTAAAAATAGGAAGAAATTAATTGGCCAACTAAAAACATATAGAAAAAATTAGCCGAGCATGGTGGTG
Source organism: Cheirogaleus medius (assembly GCA_008086735.1). Lineage (NCBI taxonomy): Eukaryota > Metazoa > Chordata > Mammalia > Primates > Cheirogaleidae > Cheirogaleus > Cheirogaleus medius. The sequence continues at coordinate 19,921,148 of VBSM01003169.1, forward strand.
CATGCCTGTAGTCCCAGCTACTCGGGAGGCTGAGACAGACGCTTGAGCCCAGGAATTTGAGGTTGCTGTGGGCTAGGCTGACACCACGGCACTCTAGCCCAGGCAACAGAGTGAGACTCTGTCTCAAAAAAAAAAAATCTTAAGCCAAATATTTGCTAATCAAATCCCACAATCAATAAAAGCATTTAAAAACATCCCCGTGTTTTGGTCTATTCCAGGAATGTAAGGTTGGTTGAATATTGGATAATTAGTTAATGGAATTTCACACATTAGCATATAAAAAACATATGATCATCTAGGTAGATGCAGGGAAACTATTTGATTAAATTTAGTATCTATTGATGATAAAGAATGAATATCTAACAAAAGAATAGACAAATTTTCTTACCCTGTTAAATGATGTCCTTAAAAAACCTAATACAATATCATACTCAGTGGTACAGCATTAAAAGCCTTTGCTTTAAAACCAGAATAAGATAAAATACCTACTACTGCTACTTAATAGTGAACATTGAACTAGAGGTTCTAGTCAGCACAGAAAAATAAGGAAAGATTGAACACTCAATAGGCCTATTTATCCTATTTATTTTGGCTAAAGGTGCAGAAATATTCTGGCCTTCAGTTTGCACTATTTTCTTTAGTCAGTTGAATCTACATTTTGCAACTTTGCATAAACATAAATGTTTAAAAATATTTAATTTCCTTAACTATTTCTTCTAAGGTAATATAGTTAAAGTACTTATTCTAAACTAGCTCAAATTATCAGAGTTTAGTGGTGTCCAAATTCATATGGCATGATATATTTAAAAAGGTAACCAAAATCTGGGTTTGCTGTCTGTCTGAAATAATTTATGTATTCTACTTGAGTGTTACTCTCTTACATGCTATTTTATTGATTCCTGTGCTATTGATATCTCCATTTAATAGCTGTCTAAAGTCACTTATGAAAACAATTGCCTTGTGATATTTCACAATATTCAGATTTCATTTTTACTTCTACTAAATTATTTTGTCCCTGAGAAAGATTGCACTGGGATATTTTATTAATGCTATAAGAGGGCTACATATTTTTGTTGTTTTAGAGACTTTTTTTTAACATCTTATATGAGACATAGCTGTGATTAACCTTCTGCCCAGTCAGGGTGTCAGATAAGCAGTCTTACCAGCAAAGGCTGATTGTTAGTGTCTGAAGCACTAGGGAACTCAATGGGGATACTTCCTTCCCTTGGATTAGATTCATCTCATCTATGGAATTACATACTCCAAGCATTGCTGTTCTTGGGTTTCAGGTAGCTGTGAAGAATAGTGGTAGCTTCCAGGGAGGTGCTGGACAGAAAAAAAATCTTCTACCTCAAAACTTATCATCAACTTGCCACTGTATGGGCTCCTGCCCCTCAAAACATCTCTTTTCCCTTCGTTTTCCTCCATAGTTAACCTCTTCTGTACCACTCATATCACATATTGGCCAAGCAGCATGAAAGAGCATCCATCACATTATGATGCAACAAGAACCCGACCTACTAGTTACTACTAGTTTCCAGCAGTCCCCTAAATTAACCTGAATCAGACCTGGGCCAACCCAGGGTGGAGCATTGTCCTTTAGGATGAGGATAAAAGGAGCATCACTGAACTGCAGTTCTATATGATGTTGAATTAAGAGTTTTTATTTTCTAATTCTTGATTCTGCACATTAGTAAAAATTGGTCAAAAATGAGATGGTGACTCAAAGAGGATAGTGGTCTTTTTAAGGAAAGGGAAAATAAATTCATTGACAAGGAGAACAATGAAGTTTAAAACATTTATTGAGCGCCTACTATAGGCTGAGCTTTTGTAGACCTTATCTCATTTGTCCTCATGAAGAACATTACAAGGACCTTAGTGTTGGTTACCTCATATTTTTGATATGAGAAACTGAGGTTCAGAGCCAAAGTAACTTTCCCAAAGCCAGTAAGTGAAATAAAGACTAATAGCTACCAGTTTTTGAAAGTCAGTGAAGTGTCAGGGACAAATTTTAGGCAATTATAAACCTTATCTCATTTAATCCTCACAATAGCCTTGCAAGGTGGGTGTATCTCCATTTTTACCTGTGAAGAAGCCAGAGCCCACTAGGGTTGAGTAAATTGACCATGGTTACATGGTTTGTTAGCTGAGTCTAGCCTGGACTTGCCCCACAATACTGTGCTGCCTAATTTTCTTTAATAAGCTGAATCCTAGAATAAGGGACATTTCTGCATAAGAACTGTTGGCTGCCATGATGGTTTTCATGCCCATGAATGCAGGTTTTTGCTTTTGGAAACCTCCAGCCACAGTACTTTGGGAGCTTGCTTTGGTTAAGACCTTCCTGCCCCCAGCCTCCCTGTGCATTCCCACATTACCCTGCACTTGCTGTTCCACATTCTTTTATATTAAATAATTGGCAGTTTATTTGTCTTTGTCTCTCATTAGGCCCTAAACTGTGAGAAATTAGAAACCATAGCCCTCTCATTTACTGCTGTTTCCTCAGCCTTTACCTTGCCTGCCCACAGTTGGTGATTAGCTATTTTCTATTGAAAGTTAGATTTCAGCTGGAAAGATTATTTACCACAACTGTGTTGTTTCCTTATTTGATGTGACTTTTGTTGTTTGTTAAACACAGACACAGTTGAAGTGGCTGAGTTACCAGAGCATGAAGCCATGGAATTAGAGCACACGGGTAAGGAAGAGAAGGAAGACACATGTAAGAGTTTGTCAGACAATGAAGAACTGGGAAACCCTGATCCAGCTAATTCTGAAGGGACATCAGCCAAGGAATCCGAGTGTGTCACAGAGTCAGTCTCTTTCCTGCCTCGAAATAAGGAAGAATTGGAGAGGACAATTAAAAATATCCAAGGGACCATAACTGGGGATATTCTGCCTAGGCTACATAAATGCCTTGCATCCACGGTAATAATTCTGTTTGGGGCCCAGCAGATCTGTGTGAACTCCGGTGTTGATGGGGACCTGTCAGACTGAGGCTCTTAACAATTTAACTGCAGCGTTTGGACTTCCTTTTATCACAGTTCACCTCCCTTCTCTTATCTCGTCAACTTTAGGCTCATCTGCTGCAGCTAGGCAGTAATTCTTTATCATTTTGACGTGGTAGATATATACTTTTCTGTCTTCATAGTAGATGGTGAAAGACTCTTATGTCCAAAAAAGGTTATTAAAAATTACAGTATGTTTCTCTTTTCTACTTCTTGGCCACTTCTTTACTCTTCACAATTCGTCTTTCCCCGGTAACAGGGAAGACATTAAGCAGTGCATTCTCATGAAGCCAAAGCCTTTCCTTTCCTTAGTGTAAAACATGGGTCAGCAAACTATGGCCCATGAGCTAAATTTAGCCTATAGCCTATTTTTGTAAATAAAGTTTTATCAGAACACATTTGTACCCATTCATTTACATAGCGTCTAATTCTGCTTTTTCATTACAACAGTAGAGTTGAGTGACTTCAATAGAAATCGTAAAGCCAAAAATACTATCTGACCCTTTACAGAAAAAGATTGTCAACTCCTGGTATAAAAATAGTGACTTGGTCATTTTGTATATTTGTAAATAAACCTTTATTTGAGGCACTTCATTTATTATATACCAACAGTGTCACTCAAACACCTGAAAGTGACACATATTTTTTGTGAGTTTTCTGTACTTCACAACAGTCTTAACCCACATCAGTGAAAAGCTGGCTTTATGTTTTTCTGGTGACTCCTTTGAAAAATAGGACATTCTTATTTCTGTTATTTTTATAATTTTTAGAGGTTTATTCTCAAATTACATTATTAAGTTTTGTTTTTAAAGACACCAAACTCAGAAATGGGCTTAAGATCTACAAAAAGAGCTCATCTTCCAAATGCAAGTTTGGAGTGCTGTTAGGTCCTGGATCCATTTATTTCCATTTTGGTTTAAGTTTAAGCCAAATTTTTCTTACAGACTAAAAGAGAAGAAGAACACAAGTTGATCAAGTCTAAGGTTGTGAATGATGAGGAAGTGGTTCGAGTTCCTTTAGCTTTTGCTATGGTTAAACTAATGCAGTCCCTTCCACCAGAAGTTATGGAGGCTAATCTGCCAAGGTATGTCGTGTGGCAAATTAGAAAAGTTCAATGAAACTCAAAAGTTGGTTCTTTTCTTCCTGGCTTTTAATTATCTTTTGTCAGGAAGAGAAGCACTGTCACAATTTGCTGTGGTATAGAATCATGACTGGGAAATTTGAGTTATGAGTAATTAACATACAAAAGGATATTTACATGTTTATTTGCCTGTTTATTTGATTAGTCATTTTTCAACTTCTCATTTTCTAGTATTTTGCTGAAAGTGTGTGCCCTCCTCAAGAACAGAGCACAGGAAATTAGAGACATTGCACGCAGCACTCTTGCAAAAATAATAGAGGATTTGGGTGTACACTTCTTACAATATGTTTTAAAAGAATTACAGACTACACTTGTCCGTGGATACCAGGTAAATTGCCTCGTGTGCTTTATATTCAAGTTGGGTTGGAGTTCAAATATTTGCAGCTTAAACACTATAAGTCACTTCAAGAGCCCTCCATTGAAAAAAAAGGATTTTTAAAAATTATGTAAAGCTCACAGCAAACGTTTTAAATACAGATGCTTCTCTACTTATGATGGGGTCATGTCCTGATAAACCCATCATAAAGTCAAAAAATTGTAAACTGAACCATTGTAAGTCAGGGCCATCTATATATAAAAATAAAGATCACAAGTAGGTACATAAGAAACTGTGCCTTTATGATCCAATCTGTGGATTGACAAGTGTGTTTCTTTAGCCTGTGATTATTGGCTGATATTTACCATGATGATTTTATGGCACTAGAAGCAGCATAAGGCATGCAAAAAGCTTGAGGGGCAGCACAGCATAGCAATGTAGAACTGCGCTCTGGTTTATACTCCTGACTCTACCACTTCCTGCCCATCACATCTCTGTGCCTCAGTGTCCTCCCCTGACAAACGCTGATAATACAGCACCTACACTGTACATTGGGTGGGTGAGGCGTCACTGATTTAATACATGTAAGGTATTAATACAGTAAGCTCTCAGTAAATGTGAGCTGGGTTGCTGTTGGGGGCAAAAACGTATTTGTTTCCTTCATAACACTTTATGTACCACCTCTGATTACATTCAGCATTGGCAAGCTCCTTAAATCACTGGTTGGTTTTTTAAAAGTTCAAGACTCTTCTGCCTTTCTTCATAAATCACTGGCCTGATTTAGTCACAATAAACCCTAAGCATGGTAATGTGTTTCTGAACATCTTTTGTACAGAGTGATCATTTGGTCAAGGATATAGGTAGTGATAGAAGTATGTGTCATTTATCAAAGCTTCTCCTGGTAATACCAGACATGTGAACTGAGTGCTCTCTTTGCAGTACTTCCTAGATCTTACATTTTTCTAGTGTGGTGTCCTAACCATTCATATTCGTACTGTGCATCTCATTTTAGGTCCACGTGCTGACTTTCACTGTTTACATGTTGCTGCAAGGCCTCACCAACAAGCTGCAAGTCGGGGATTTGGACTCTTGTTTAGATATAATGATTGAGGTAAGCTTTATAGAGAGAAATTTCAATTTTTTTTTAAGTGGGCAAAGGATACAAAAAAATCAGTTCACAAAATAAGAAATAATAATAGCCTACAAAAATGAAAACAATGTATTGTCTCATCTTTTACATTAGCTAAGACCCAAGTGAGATCGGCACTCTGTCATTGCCAGTGGGTCATAAATTGGTCCAATCTTCTGGAAAGAAAGTTGACATTGTGTACCAAAAGCTTTTGAAATGAGCAAAAATTTTCAATCATTTCCAAGAATCTATTTTAAATGAATTAAAAGTATATTTACCAGAGCTTTATTTATAATAGTGAAAAATAAATAATAACTTTTAAAATTAGATAATGTACTAATTTGGGAGCTAGGGTTAGGAAGAGAATAAATTGCCACACAACCTTTTGTTCATTTATTTAAAAATATTGACACTAACATTTCGAATCTCAATTTAAATATTTACATTAATTTCAAAGACATACCTGTCTGTATAGTTATATAATTTTATATGCACATCTGTGAATGTTTTTTCTTTGTTTCCCATTAGTATCACCCTTCACGTGTTTCTGTATGTGTGTGTTTTCTAGTGATTGGTCCCTAAATTGCAGTGAAAACAAGTGAATTCTAAAAAAAATTCCCACCATCTACTTTCAATCCAGTCCAACTTGCTTTCCTTTGATTTGGACACACCAGTGCCTTTTTTCCAAAGACTGCTTTTGTTGGCATATCTTGCTGAGATCACATGATTTGCCATTTGTTCTTTTTCTTTCAAAGATTTTTAACCATGAGTTGTTTGGTGCCGTTGCTGAAGAGAAGGAAGTAAAGCAGATTCTCTCCAAAGTCATGGAGGCACGAAGAAGCAAAAGTTACGATTCTTACGAAATCCTGGGCAAGTTTGTAGGAAAAGATCAGGTTGTAAAACTTATCCTTCCTTTAAAAGAGGTAAGAGCTTGGCTATGGTACAGGAGATCCTAATGTTGTAATATCATAAGTTCCTAAAAGGAGCCTTGCAGGGCAAACCATAACACTGTACGTGATCACCCACCATTTCTTCTGGTGCCCAGGGCACCAGTGCCACAGGGCCACTAAAAGGCAGCCTGAGTGCTGTAATCCAAGAGTCACAGTCCCCGACGTAAACTCTGAGATGAAAAAGGGAAGACAGTTGGAATGAATGCAGATGAATTTTACAGCTAGGTCAGGTCAGCAGCTGAGAATGTAAAGAAATCCAGAACACACAAACTGCACAGTGGCAACCTCTGGGGTTGAGATTGTGGGGAACTTTTACTTTATATGTGTATCTACATTTGAAATTTTATTAAGAATTTTTAATTAAGAAAAAAAACATATTAGCAAGACTTTGGAATCACATTGCCACTCCCATATTGAAGAGAACTGGCATTTATTGATCATATATTATGTTGTAACCACTACTGTGTTATCTTTTTTAATCTATACAACCAGCCTATGAGATTGATGGTACTTATATTTTACAGGTAAGAAAATGCAGGCTTAGGAAGGTAGAAAGGGACATGGTAAAAGAATAAAGTCAGGATTTAGTTCCAGATCTTTCTGATCCAAAGCTCACATTCTTTCCACAGTTTCATTCTGCCTCTTGGAGAGCAGGGACTATAATTTACCCACCTTCCTATTGTTTATCTGTGCCTATTGCAGGGGTGAACATTGAATAAATGTTCTTAGTTCATTTTATCATACTTTTATTTATGAAAACTAGAGCAAAAATCACTGTCTCATGACATGAATTACTCTAATTCCAAATGTTTTGGTGCTAGATGAAATTCCTAAGTATTCCTAGACTATATTTAGTTTTATCTGAGCCTGATCTAAGAATGTGAGATATGTTTTGAGGATGAAAAAGTGTCAGCAGAGTACATATGTCTGTGATGTGTATTATAAAATCCCCCAAAGTAATGAAAGTTATGAATACCATGTCTTATGCGAGATAATAGCTATGAAGTGCTGAGTGCTTTGCCAAAGTGGATGATCCTGGGTTCCCAATAAGTCAACTAGTATCAAACCCTGAGGCTTGGCCATAGCAGCACTTCATTCACGTGGTTTCCTATGAGTAGTGACTATTCATTTTGTTGATTGTGTGTGTGTGTGTGTGTGTGTGTTTGCCTATAAATTGCCACCTTTAATGCATCTGGAGGGTTGGCATTAACTTGGACTTGTCCCATCCTGTCTCTGGTGGTGTGCCCTGAGCCCTCACCTACAGAGAGCTGGGAGGGAGTGGAAGAAATCCACAGACTGCCCAGTGATTGTCTCTGGGGTTGAAGTTACCTGTAACTTTTACTTTATATGTTATACCTGTTTGAAATTTTAAGACTTTTTTTTAATTAGGAAAAAAAATTAGAAAGCAAATATTATATAAAAGAAAATTACCATTATGTTTGAAACTGTATCAAAATGCAGTTCTGGCCAGGCGCGGTGGCTCATGCCTGTAATCCTAGCACTCTGGGAGGCTGAGGCGGGAGAATCATTTGAACTCAGGAATTCGAGACCAGCCTAAGCAAGAGCGATACCCTGTCTCTATTAAAAATAGAAGGAAATTAGCTGGACAGCTAAAAATATATAGAAAAAATTATCTGGGCATGGTGGTACATGCCTGTAGTCCCAGCTACTCAGGAGGCTGAGGCAGGAGGATTGCTTGAGCCCAGGAGTTTGCGGTTGCTGTGAGCTAGGCTAATGCCATGGCACTCTAGCCCACGCAACAGAGCAAGACTCTATCTTTAAAAAAAAAGAAAAATGCAGTTCTGTGTTATCTCAGCATGACGTTTATGTCTGCCTTTAGATCTTACAGAATACCACCAGTTTAAAACTGGCCCGGAAAGTGCACGAAACCTTACGCCGAATCATAGCAGGATTAATCGTAAATCAGGAAATGACAGCAGAATCCATTCTGTTGCTCAGTTATGGTTTGGTCAGTGAAAATCTTCCCCTGTTAACAGAGAAAGAAAAGTAAGTTTAAAAACAATAAATAAATAAACTATCTTTTAGGTGCTTGTTTCTGATAAGCCATTCAGTGGGTTGTTTTCATAATCTGCTTCAGTTTAAAAAAATTATTAATATGTTCATCTGATAAGATAGTACTAGTTTGTAATATGATACATTTCAACATGAGGTTGCTTTTCTTGTGAATGAGGTAGCTGTGACAGCAGCCAATTATTTTGGCATTCTCTGTTACCATTTTGTTTTAAACATTTATTGAATTGAAGCTAGGACAGAATTTAAATATATACCTCTTATTCCAATTAAATAGAGATTTAGACTTTCAAAGATTTTTAAATACCTTATATATTAGTAAACTTCTTTTGGATTTTGCTTCTGCATTCTAAGAGAGACTCCTTGGCATTTGTTTTCAGAAGTCAGACAAAGGGTGTGTCTTCTTGCTGCTGTTCATCTTAATTTAAATGTATATTTATCAATCTGACCTCTATTTCTGAAGGTTGTACTAGTAACCATGATCAACAACCTAATAATCTCTTCTATGTCTTAGGGTTAAGGGGGAGAAAAACCAGAGCAAATGGCACATTATTTAAGGTGGGCTCTTGTCAACCTTAGAGGGCCACAGAAACTTTTTGGAATGCAGCTGACTGCTCTTTCCCTGTTTTCATTCCACGTGATTGACAGAAATCCAGTAGTCCCTGCACCAGATCCACGTCTACCACCCCAGAGCTGCCTTCTGCTCCCCCCAACTCCAGTCCGAGGAGGGCCGAAAGCCGTTGTGAGCAGGAAAACCAATATGCACATATTTATTGAGTCTGGGCTTCGGGTAAGAATTAACCTTAAAATGAGACTCACTACCTTCATGGAGTCCATACCTTTTAATCCTCTGCTGAATTTCCAGTACTGCTCACTTCCACTGGAAATGCCTTTCTGTAAATAAACTCTCTAGATATTTTTAAAGGTGCATTGGTCCATTTACTGTATATCTCTTCCTATACTTTGATGATATAACTGTCCCAGAATTAATGATTCTGACCTAATATTTATTAGGGTTTTACTGTTGCTTTGCCAATGAGCACCTCTAAACTACTTTGAATTTTTTTAAAAGATGGTGAGCTTTTAAAAATACAGATCTGATCAGTTTATTTTCCTTTTTAAAACCCTTCATTGACTCTTATTTTTCCTAGGAGGGAGTCTAGTCTTCGTTTGGGCTGCAAGATTCCTAGCCTTATAACATACCACTCCAACACTCATTCTAGCCACGCTGGTGTCCTTTCAGGTCTATAAAGTCACCACACCCTTTCCTGTACTGGGACCTCACCACCCACTCTTCCCTCTACCCAGATCCCTGCAAAGCTCTCAAAGCAACCTGCATTTGTACTTAATCATTTCCTTAGAGTCCATCTTCATGGCTAAGATCCATCAGGACAGGGATCATGTCTGTCCTGGTCATTGCTATGTCCCGTGTACTGAGCCAGTGCCTGGGATCTCAGTAGACACTGTGTAACTGTTTGGTAAATGGACTTAGCATCTCAGCTGCTCAGTGAGCTCCCACCTTCTTGACTTACTGAGACTCTCCCAGGCAGTTTCTCATTTCTTAAAAAATTTTATCATTTTAAATAGAAGTATCTTAATATTTCTTGTTTGTCTCAAAATCATTTTGCATTGACCCAACTCATCTGGTCTTATAGGCAACTCATGTTTTAAATTTTTAAATCTTCTAGCTGCTGCATCTGAGTCTGAAGACTTCCAAGATTAAGTCTTCAAGTGACCATGTGCTGGAAATGTTGGATCCTTTTGTGTCTCTCCTCATAGACTGCCTACGTTCTAAGGACGTGAAGGTGAGTGTTGGTTTGCAGTCTGTATTGGAGCATCCGTGCCTGCACAAGAGCTGTGTGTGCAGAATACCTAGAATTTATGCCCAGGCTCATGCTTCCTGACATGATTGAGTTTATAAAGGGATATATGACATGAACCACCACTATTCCCTACATTAAATTGCTTCCCAATGTAATAATCCCAAATGTTTGGATAGCCCTTAACAGTTTTAAAAGCTTTCCTAGGTACATTAATCATTTCATTTGATTCTCACAACAACTTCATGAGGTTGAATGGTGGTGTCCCCATGCCTCTCATCACCATCATCATCATCATCGTCACCATTGTCACTACTGCTACTCTGTGTTATGAATCCTAAAGATATCTCTCTCATTCTCACAACAACCCCTGAGGCATATATTCTTAATGTTTCTGTTTTATAGATGAGAAAACTAGACCTAGGGCCTAGTCACGGATCTAGGCTGTCAAACTCCAAAGCCTACAATCTCTCACTTTCTCATATCTCCTACTTTACAGATGAAGGTGCTGAGAGGTTAAGTAACGTATCTAGAGTCAAACAGGTAGTCAGTCGCAGAGCTGGGATATAAGCACAGGTCTTTCTGACTCCTAGGCTCTTTCTTCTCTGTCTTCATCTAATCCAGCCCAGTGAGGGCCCCATAGCAGCCAGAGCAGTACAGGTTATAGTAGACAGAGCTTAACTAGCTGATGCAGGTGCTCACTAAGGTTTGGCCTCAGAGGTTTGGGGATTCTCTATTCAGGCGTCCTCAAACTATGGCCCATGGGCCACAAGCAGGTGTTTTTGCCCGTTTGTTTTTTTACTTCAAAATAAGATATGTGCGGTGTGCATAGGAATTTGTTCATAGTTTTTTTTAAACTATAGTCCGGCCCTCCAGCGGTCTGAGAGACAGTGAACTGGCCCCCTGTTTAAAAAGTTTGAGGACCCCTGCATATGATCACTTGATCCCAGCATGCTCTTTCCATATCCTTTGCATAGTACTTAACTGTGATAAGCAAGAGTTAATCGTTCACATGCTTAATTTCTGAGCCAACTATCTGCTTAGATGCAGAGATGGTATCCTTTTTTTTTTGTATTTATCATACCCAGTAGAGTGCCTTGTATACCTAATATAAGCTTAGTAAGAATGGATCACATTGACGTGCCATTCTAGAAAATAGAAAAGTCATTTAAGATGTATTTTCAGAAAAGAAAAGAAATCCTAAAATTGGTCAACCCATCCAAATCATTAACCCAAATGTAGGGTAGCGATATGGTAAGTAAGCAGCTTTTCTTATTTCTTTGTGATCTACCTTCACTTGCTATCGATAAGCAGTAAGTTCTACAACAGGGCGTAGAAAACGTTCTTATCTTCTTACACTGTGGGCACGGTTCCTCCAGAGTGAGCTGGGCACAGATTCTTATTTATTCAGCTCAATTATTTATAGAGTCTGCACAGCCTGAGGTGCTGTATTTTGGGTTTGGTCACTTCACAGTTGATTGTTTTGTTTTTTCAGGTGATCACCGGTGCTTTACAATGCTTGATCTGGGTCTTAAGGTTCCCTCTGCCTTCCATAGAAACACTAGCAGAAAAGCTGACAAAACACCTTTTCCTTTTGCTGAAGGAGTATGCAAAACTTGGGGCTGCCCGGGGCCAGAACTTCCACCTGGTGGTAAATTGTTTCAAGGTGAGATGCTTTCACGTGCACTTAGAGAAAGCCAGAACCAGGGTTAACATCAAAGATAGTTTCCCCATTGCCGTTTGTGATCTTGGTCCACATTTCTTTAGAATAATTTGCTGAGGCTAGAGAGTTAGCATCCTGTGTAGAAAAGGACACCCGTGTGTTATATTAAGTCTTTATCGTTTCACTGGATCCTGATTTGTGGGTTATGCTGGCTGCTAACTTCACTATTGTAACTTGCAGTGTGTGACCATACTTGTCAAGAAAGTCAGGTCCTACCAGATAACTGAAAAACAGCTCCAAGTTCTACTGGCATATGCTGAGGAGGACATTTATGATACTTCAAGACAAGCCACGGCATTTGGTCTTCTGAAGGTAGAGTGTCACCAAAATGTTGGCTTTTATAGCTTATGAGCCTCACATCAGAAATTTAGAATAATGTGGAACATAATGTTTTGGCTAGCTGTAGACTCCTAAAATTAAGTAATTTATAAAAATTGTTAATGATTTTGATGGGTCAGTTACAAGCTAACTTATCTACTTATGAAAGTGTTTGTACATGAGCTCTGAATTACCACTTCCAGAGAATTCTGTACAAATATAGGTACTCTTTTTATTTATCATATTGAAAATTTTATTGGAAATTGGGTTTTTTGCTTATTATGGTAAAAGGTACATAATATAGAAAAAGTTCACTACTTTAACCATTTTTAAGATTATGTTCTTTTTCTCTTGAAGATTCTTTCATTGTGTTTCAAAACTGCTGGCAACTACTTTAGCATCAAGTCTACACACTTCCATCTGCAGTAAAACACACGAAATGGAAACGTCTTTTCTTTTTCTATTTCAGGCTATTTTATCAAGAAAGTTGTTGGTCCCAGAAATTGATGATGTCATGCGAAAAGTATCGAAGTTGGCAATTTCTGCTCAAAGTGAACCTGCCAGAGTCCAGTGCCGACAGGTTTGTAGAGAGAGCTTATTCTCGTAGCAAAGGTTGGGCCCTGCCATATCTGTAGAGAGATATCAACATCGGCTGAATTCCGAAGACTACTTTGTGTCATATTGTTGCTTTATTCTGAGATTCGGACATCCTAGTATCTACTGTAGGAGGTCAAGGAAGGCTTTCCTGAGTATGGACAGGTAAGCCAAAATTTGAAGGAAGAATGAGGATTAGCATTCCAGCTGAAGGGGCAGTAAAGACCTGAGGAAGGGAAGCATTGAGGTGGGTAAGAACTTAGTTTGGTTGGGAGCAAAATGCAGGTGAGTTGGCTGGAGGTGGGAAACCAGGTCAGGCAGGACTTTGTGGTCTTGTTAGAGATGTGGGGCTTGTTGTAGGAATAGTGAGGAGCTATATATCCTTAGGCAGAGGAGTGACATGATCAGATTTGTTTATACATTTGTCCATCCCTAATATGAGCACATTATTGTGCCCAAGAGGTGGTAAGATCTCAATTGGAAATATGGACTTGGGGTTGCAGGTGAGTCTGGGCTGCTGAGGAGGACAGGTAGAAGGGAGGAAGCATGTCCTTGGAAAAATGTGCTTGGCTACTGTTAGGAAAAAGGAGGACCAGCTGCTATTAAGTACTAGCTGTGTGCCTAGCACTTACATACATGACCTGTGTTTAGAACTATCCTTCAAAAGAAACAGCATCCCCATTTTATGGCTAGAGAAAAAGCAGACCTTGGAAGTTTAATGATGTCCCTTAGTTGTCACAGTTTATTAATAAAGGAGGCTGAACACTATAGTGTTTTGGAAATGTAGTCTTTGGACACAGACTAGATGTGACAGTTTATTAATAAAAGAGACTGAACACTATAGTGTTTTGAAACTGTAGCCTTTGGACACAGACTAGGCATGGAATTGTGGTATTGTCACATGAGCAGTGTTCTTATTCTCTCTGGGCCAACTTCATTCTCTCCAGCTGTAAAATGGGATACTATCACCTACTTCCTAAGGGAGCGATGAGATTTAACCGAGAAACACTTAACACAGTGCTTGGCACAGAGAAGGCTTTTAATGCATTAGTTATTATTAGCAGTATTATCACCATAGTGTTACAGGGTTTTTTTTTTTTTTTT
>VBSM01003169.1:19955493-19965727 GCA_008086735.1 Cheirogaleus medius
AAAAAAAAAAAAAAAGAATCCCATAAAAGCTCTACAAATACAGTATATAATTCTTATCTCAATGAAAATCCTATAATATTAAATTCTCCTCATAATACAGGAGTGGCATATAAAAATATTGAGAAAGTTATATTTAGAAATGTAATACTTTTACAGCTGTAGAGGTATTATAAAAACTTGGATTTGCGGGCTAGGCATGGTGGCTCATGCCTGTGATCCTGGCACTTTAGGAGGCTGGGGGAGGAGGATCACTTGAGGTCAGGAGTTTTAACAAGACCAACCTAAGCAAGAGTGAGACCCCGTCTCTACAAAAAATAGAAAAATTGCCTGTAGTCCCAACTATTTGGGAGGCTGAGGCAGGAGGATCACTGGAGCCCAGAAGTTTGAGGTTGCAGTGAGCTATGATGATGCCACTGCACTCTATCCCAGGTAACAGAGCATTTTTTCCATAAAAATATAAAATAATAAAATAAAATAAAAACTGAGATTGTGGTAGGTAGCAAATAAATAGGGATCAAAAACAAGAAAGGCTAAATTCTCAACTTCAGTAAAGACACAACAAGGCTGTACAGTTTTATGAAAGTTGGGTTCTTCAGAATAGATTGCCTTAGGGCTGGCAATCTCACAGACTGTCAGCAGACATCCTTAAGAGCTCACATATAATAAGGTCATAGCTGGATGGTCAAAGGGGAGGTGCCCCATCCCCTTTCTCTGCTATCCTTAGGTGGAGCTCTAGTATCACATGGCTGAGACTAAACACTATTTTCATTGAAAGAAATCTGAAGGTGAAATGGATGTTGAAAAAACTTTCACGTGATATGTATGAAGATTACTAACATTTTACAAACGTAAAAAATGACTTACAGCTATAACTGGAAAATGAATTTTTGTTTTATATTTATTGGTATTAGTAAATGATGCTTATGCATATTTGGCAAGGATGTCTATTACAACTAAAAAATAACTTTACTGTGGCAAACCTTAATGAAAAACTAAAGCAAGTTGATGATGTCTCCCTTAGAATTAGGTAGGAGTGTAATCACCATGTTCACCACCAGTAAGAATATCATTCATATACGCAGGACAAGAGTGTGGTGTAAAGCAACACTCACTGACACACAATCCACTGTGCTGCTCTGCACACTTCAGAGGCCACCAAGAGATGCTGCAGCAGAGATGGGCAATTTTGAGCAGTAAAAACCAAGAGTTGTAGCAAAAAGAAGTAACAAATGCTACAGGGTTCGAAAAGTTCTTTCTTAATCTGAGAGTTTAAATAGTAACAATATAGAAATACCTTGAGTCACAAAGTGCCTCTAAATAATTTAAATGATCTTGAGCAAACTGTATGAACTCTTCAATTTAGTTCAAATGTATTAATCTTTTCTAAGTAGATTCAGGTCAACAAATGAAGAAGTATAAATAACAGTATCCTTATATAATCAAACAGGACTATTTAAGAATGTTTTTCTAAGATACTAACAACTGACTTAAAGTTGAGGTGTTTCTTCTCTTAATATTTTTGAGGAACCAGATAACTTCAACATTCAGTCTCTACAACTAAGATATTTACAGTAATCAATAATTAGCTAAGAGAAACTGATCTTAATTAAAATAGTAACAAATACAGAAAAAAGATACTTCACATATAATATCACTTAACATCTATATAATTCTTTACTATACAAATTCACATAGTACTTTGATATACTTAATTTATTTCCCCATCAAAGCCAGTGGATACTGATTATCTTCATATTATTAGTAAAGATACTGGCTCTCAATAAGGTTTAGTAACTTAAGCCAACTTTTTTATTTATTTATTTTTTCAGCATACTATGGGGGTACAAATGTTAAGGTTACGTATATTGCCCTTGTCCCCCCCTTTCCCTAAGCCAACTTTTAAACAGCTAGAAACAGCAAAATCCAGCCATATACCTTAAATTATACCAAATTGCTTCTCAGTTTATGAAAAAAGTGTTACTAATATTATGTTTATTCATACAAGTTTACAAACCTTATCACTTTATTATACAAATAATTTATTCAAAAATAGTTATACTAGCTGGAAACCAGCATAACCTACAATTAGTTTATCATTCCAACACTTACTAGGAATAGTAGTAACGACTTCTCCAACCTGTAATCTGTACAAAATTGTGGTTTTTCCTGCTCCATCTAATCCCAGAATTAAAATCCTCATTTCCCGAGTTCCAAACAGGCTGGAAAAAATACTTGAGAAAAAGCCACCTAAAAAATAATAAAAGGAAAAACATATTCAACATTATTTTGTGAACTAGGTTCATAAAGCATTTAACCTTGCCCTTTGAAAGCTACATACCAAATTAAACAATACTACTTTTTCCTGGATGCATAGTTGCATATTTTTTGCTCCCAATGAAATATACCATTCAACAAGTGATTAAGGATGATATTACGTCCTAAATACTGTGTCATGCAGTTTCATAAGATATACTAAATAATAATAGAAATATGGCCACATGCCCTGGGGGAGCTCAATTACTAATCAAGATAATAGGATATCTTAGCATGATCTCCTCACTACTCCTAAAAACCAAAGGACCAGTCAGGATAGTGGGATAATGATGTCCTCAAACATGAAAAGCAATTGTACAGCGGCAGTACCACCATAACTACCTTCAATCAGAGAGTTCTCCACTAAGCAATATAACTAGCACAAGAAACTGAAACACAGAAGCCAAAAATAACAAAAACTATTTTTGATGGAAAATACATTTAAAAAAATTAAAAAGCTACATTGGATGCATCACAAAATATTCCAGAAAGCTTCCTGTACACAAGGTAGTATAAAAGCATTTGTGGCACAGTCCCTTTCCCATCAAAAGCCATTAAGAAAGATTAAAAGAAAGTTACATTAACAATATAAAAACAGTTGACAAAAGAAGTGATGCCACACTCTGTTGTTTAACAAAGAGATGGCAAGAGATGGCACAATTAAGAGCTGTGAGTCTGGAAAAATGAACACACCACGGGCTAGAGAAACTTGGGAAAGTAAAATAGAATGGGTGTGACTTGACAAAGTCCTTTCTACCCTATACAGGTAGAAAGAAGAGATGGAAAACAAAACTGACGGGCTCATGGAAGACTGAACAGCCTTCGTGATAGGGAGCAGGAACTATATATCCCCCAGAAAACCGTGGAGGGATTTAAACAAGCAGAAGAACTTGCATCTTCATTTGGAGGATGGTAAACAAGTTAAAGAATTTGCACCTTCATTTGGGCTCTAACCAGGTGGGGACATAACAATCAGCAGTACAAGAACTGAGATTAATATGTCATTCACTGACTAGAAATACCCTCCCCACCTCCTTTCTTCATCTTATGATACCCGAAAACCTACAGCAAATAAACAGACAAATACCAAGTTGGCTATAAAACATTATAAGCAACATCATCCCTCGGATTTTTCCAACTGACGCAGTCCCAGCGCTCTAGGAGAGATCAAGCTTCCACTATGGGGCCAGAGCTCATCTTTCACCCGAGAAACCTCAGCGAACCTGCGACTGACACGTTGCCAGGCTTCCCAAGACCAACTGTGCAGGGCAAGTGGAGCTGGGGATGAGGGAAAGGACTTGGGGCCGGGCTCTGTGGACCCGCGTTGCTCTGGTCCCCTAACCCCGCGGGGATGAAGGGGAAAGAGCGAGGGCGGAAGAGAATGCGTAAGGCCGGGTCCACCCCCACAGGTAAAAATCCAAGATGCGTCAAATACTCAGCGACCCGCCCTCTGACGACCTAGCTACTCTGGGCTTCCCAGGCCGGACCCTCTCCCCCTCTCCACCCCTGCCCTCGGCCGCGGCCCCTTCGAGCGCGCCCGGGCGCCCTTCTCGGACCCCTCACCCATGATGAACCGCCTGATCCTCAGAGACAGGCCCCGGCCTCAGCAGCGATTCCTGTTCAAGCGCCGCCACCTCCGTCCGCCTTGGCCTCCGGCTGCGGTTCCCAGGTTGCTTCCTCGCAAGCCTGGTCTGCCAGCAACTTCCACGTCGGACTTCGGCGGGGGCGGGCCCGAGGGGCAGCCGCGACTGCGCGCCGGAACAGCGGCCTGAGCGTCCGCGTCGCCGCTTTCGACCCACGGTCCTCGCGCGCTGGGTGTGTAGATACTGTGGACGCCAGCAGAGAAAAAAAATTCAAGGAACGGAACTCTCTCCTGATTCTGTTTTCCTGGACAGCAAGGGCTTCTGAAATAGGTACATTTTAATTTTCATTTTAAATTCTGACCCCAAAAAGTGGTGAATCCGCTAACCAGAAATGAGAGTCTAGTGTCGAGGAGACGGCCCGGCAGGACGCAGGCTCGGGGCTGCGGCTGTGCTGGGGATGTGTACTTGTTACCGAGAGCGCCTGCGGGGGCGGCCCACCTCTCCCCAGGTGCTTTCTCCCGGAAGAAAAAGGACTGCGTAATAATAAAGGAAGATCCCCGCGCCACCAATGCGGAGCAGCCTTACACCTGAGGCCACTAGCCGGTGGTTTTTGCCGGCGCGGTGGTCTGCGGGGCCAGCGTTAGAGCACTCCCCCCTTTCTTCCAGCTTACTGACCGCCTTTCTGGGATTGTCATTGTGGACTGGCTGGTCCCGATCGCGGAGACCAGGGACTTGTTCCTTCCAGGAGCGTCGGTTGGAAGTATCGCAGGTTTTGACAGGGAAGTGTGTTGAGAGGAGGAAGGAAGCACACCTGGAGGATGTCAAGAAGAGTTTCCCCTGGAGACCCTTTATTTTTTATTTTTATTTTTTGAAAGTTGAGCGTGTGTGCCTTAAAACTTCCTAAAGGTACACAGAAAAGTAAACCTTCTGTCCCTAACTCCCAGTGCCCTGGTGCTCCCCAGATGTAACCACTGTTAACACTTTCTCAGGTTTCTTTCCAGATATTATCTTTGCATATTATGTTTTTATTTATGGTAGAGATTTTCATCCATGGAACAGAAGTTTATGAACTGCCTTTTTAGGTTTGTTTTTAATTGTGTTTGAGAATTTTTCCAACTTTATTGAGGTATAACTGATAAATAAAAATTGGGTATATTTTACATTGTAAAACGTGATGTTTTGATACATGCATACATTGTGAAATAATATCACAGTCAAGCTAATTAACATATCCATCACTTCACTTAGTCATATATATTATATTTTTTGTGTGTGGCAAAAACATTTAAAATCTACTCCCAGCAGTTTTAAAGTATATACAATATACTAACTGCAGTCACCATGCTGTACAGTAGATCTCCAGAACTTATTCAGCCTGACTGGAACTTTGCAACTTTAACCAACATTTCCCCATTCCCTCATCCACAGGCCCTGGCAATCACCATTCTACTATCTACTTCTATGAGTTCCACTTTTTTCGATTCTACATGGAAGTGAAGGCCTAGTGTGGTGGCTTGCACCTGTAATCCCAGCACTTTGGGAGGATAAGGTGAGAGGATCGCTTGAGCCCAGGAGTTTGAGGCTGCAATGAGCTTTGATGGGATCACCACTAAAAAAAAAATAAAACATGCAGGACATGGTCAAGAAAAAAATTTTTTAAATACAAAAAAATAAAAAGTGAGATCATGAAGTATTTGTGTTTCTGTTTCTGGCTTATTTTGTCAGGTGTTAGTCTGAAACTGTCAGTTCTTGGCACACTCATGGCCGAAGAATGACCAGACATGCCAAAGTTAGGCAAGCACGAAAATGAGGTTTATTGAGGAGAGAAAGATAGGACTATAGGTCAAGAGCAAGAAAAAGGCTTACAGAGCTTACAGAGCATGGTACATACGCTACAGATAATGATCATCACAGCAGAACAAGCAAAAGTTAGGGAAAAGAAAGAGGTTGGCTGTGGTCTGCATCTTGTTTTATGGTGTCTGGATAGGGACCTCCCCGTGGTTCAAACATCACCACAGAACCACTTTGATTGGACAGTTGAAAGTCACATGGCCTGAGTCTTAAGTATGCATATGAGTTCTAGGTCACTATCTGGACTTTATGGTACCCATGCTGCTTGGCCTGTGGGCTAGAGAGTCCTCTGCATTATTTTGCAGCAGGCGTGCCAAGTTCTGATTGGTAGATTCATAGGGTATTCCCTCCTCCCCCAGGTATGGAGAATTAGGGTGGGACAGGACCAAGATGGGGACAATAGCATCCACTTTTGTCCCCAGGAGACTGAGAATCCCTTGCTATCTACCTAATAATTTCACTTAGCATAAATTCATCCATGTTGTCGCAAATGACAAGATTTTCTTCTTTTTCTTTTAACAGCCCAGATCTCCCCAAGGAGATTCTTCTTTTTTAAAGGTGGAATAATATTCCCTTTATTCCACCACCACGCTCAGCTAATTTTTTAATCTTTTGTAGAATCAGGGTCTCCGTTTGTTGCCTACGTTAGTCTCAAACTCATGACCCCAAGCAATCCTCCCCCTTGTCCTCCCAAACTGTCGGGATTACAGGCATGAGTCACCACACTGGGCCTTCAAAATTTTTTATTTTTCAAAACTTTGGGCTGGGCAAGGTGGCTCACATCTGTAATCTTAGCACTCTGGAAGACCGAGGCAGGAGGATTGCTTGAGGTCAGGAGTGCAAGACAAGCCTGAGCAAGAGTGAGACCCCATCTCTACTAAAAATAGAAAAATTTAGCCAGGCATGGTGGTGCGTGCCTGTGGTCCCAGCTACTCAGGAGGCTGAGGTGGGAAGATCACTTGAGCCCAAAAGTTAGAGGTTGTGGTGAGCTCTGATGACACCACGACAACAGAGGGAGACCCTGTCTCAAAAGAAAAAAAAAGTGTTAAGACATTAAAAAAAAAGATTTAATGAGCTAATACATGAAATATTTAGAATAGTTCTCAACATATAATATTCATTAAAAGTTTTATTAAAGTCTTGGGACAAATTTATAATTAACAAAGCCATAAATAGCAAACAGAAATTTAGCTAATCTTATTATTACATTTCATCTCTACCTAAACCTTGCTTCTCTTAATTTAGAACACTAAAGCAAATTTCCTACTTTTATAGGAACACAAATGCATAAAGGTCATGCTAAGGTGTTTAAAAATCAGATAACAAAACTGCCATTTCCTGTTTATTTTCTGATTCTAACTAATGGCAGCCATTACTCCGTAGGAAAGGTACATATCTTTAGGGCAGTGTTGCTTTTCAAAATATAGTCAGTCCTATTAATATTGACCTGGTATTATAGATTCCTGCTTATTAAAAAGAAGTCTTGGCAGGACGGGGTGGCTCAACGCCTGTAATCCTGGCACTCTGGGAAGCCAAGACAGCAGGATTGCTTGAGCTCAGGAGTTTGAGACCAACCTGATCAAGAGCAAGACCCCATCTCTACTAAAAATAGAATAATTAGCCAGGCTTGGTGGCACATGCCTGTAGTCCCAGCTACCCAGGAAGCTGAGACAGGAGGATTGCTTAAGCCCAGGAGTTTGA
The DNA here is from genome assembly GCA_008086735.1 of Cheirogaleus medius. Taxonomy (NCBI): domain Eukaryota; kingdom Metazoa; phylum Chordata; class Mammalia; order Primates; family Cheirogaleidae; genus Cheirogaleus; species Cheirogaleus medius. The sequence goes on from VBSM01003169.1 coordinate 19,962,942, forward strand.
GGTTGCTGTGAGCTAGGCAGACACCAGGGCACTGTGGCCCAGGAAATAGAGTGAGACTCTGTCTAAAAAAAAAAAAAAGGTCTTTGAGAAAGTAAATTAATAGAGTTATGCTAGAATTAAAACTAAATATTTAGATTGTAAATCTTTGGAATATTGTCCTTCAGGCAACCATGTAGAAATGATCTCACCTGTTAAGAGACTGCTCAAATGTCATTCTATTTTAAATTGCAACCTACCCTACATCCCTCTTATCCTCATTGTTTTTTCTTGTTTCCATCCATAGGACTCTGCTCAATATATCCTGACTTTTTAATGCAATGTCTCACCAAATATATTATAATTTACTTACTTATTACGGTTATTTATTGTCTTAGAATGTAAGATCTATGAATGCAAGTATTTTTTTCTATTTTGTTCGCTATTTTGTTTTTGCACATGGGCACTAAACAAATATTTGTTAAGTTACAAAATAAGTTTTTGAGGCCAATGCCATAAATACTAGTTTAATTCTTAACTTAAACATAGATTCTGCAACATTATTAAATAGTCAAAACTTAACCACTTGTCCTAATTTGATAGAAGGGAAACTATTATCTGCAAGTTGTTATATATGAAGAAAAACCACCAGGTGGTGGTGTTGTTTCAGACTAATTCTTATTAGATTCAGGTCAATTGGTCAACTTATTAGGTTGGTGCAAAGTAATTGTAGTTTTAGCTTTGTTGAAATTTGCCATTTGATATTGGAATACATTCTTAAATAAATGTGGTTATGTTATACATCATTTTAATATGCATTTCTCACTTTATGGGTGTTTTTTGCTGATGACTTATTACTTGCTGTTTATTTTATACTTATTTTAGATTATGGAAATGATGTTAGACAAAAAGCAAACTCGAGCAATTTTCTTATCGAGTTCAAAATGGGTTGAAGCAGCAGAAATAACTCCCAACATCAACAACGCATTTGGCCCAGGAACTGCTAATGAACATGCAGTGCAGTGGTGGTTCAAGAAGTTTTGCAAAGGAGACAAGAACCTTGAAGATGAGGAGCACAGTGGCCAGCCATTGGCAGTTGACAACAACCAATCGAGAGCAATCATCGAAGCTGATCCTCTTACAACCACACAAGAATTTGCCAAAGGACTCATCATGGACCATTCTACAGTTGTTCATCATTTGAAGCAAATTGGAAAGGTGAAAAAGTTCAATAAGTGGGTGCCTCATGAGCTGACCAAAAATTTAAAAAATCATCATTTTAAAGTGTCGTCTTCTCTTCTTGTACGAAACAATAATGAACCATTTCTCAATCGGATTATGACATGCGATGAAAAGTGGATTTTCTATGATAATTGGCAATGACCAGCTCAGTGGTTGGACTGAGAAGAAGCTCCAAAACACTTCCCAAAGCCAAACTTGCACCAAAAGAAGATCACGGTCACTGTTTGATGGTATCTGCTGCAGGTCTGATCCACTACAGCTTTCTGAATCCCTGCAAAACATCTGAGAAGTGTGCTCAGCAAATCAATAAGATGCACAAAAAACTGCAAGGCCTGTAGCCAACATTGGTCAACAGAAAGGGCCAAATTCTTCTCCACAACACCCAGTGGCACATCGCACAACCAATCCTTCAAAAGTTGAATGAATTGGGCTATGAAGTTTTGCCTCATCCGCCATATTCACCAGACCTCTCGCCAACCAACTGCCACTTCTTCAAGCATCCCAACAACTTTTTGCAGGGAAAATGTTTCCACAACCAGCAGTATGCAGAAAATGCTTTCCAAGAGTTCACTGAATCCAATAGCAAGGATTTTTATGCTACAGGAATATACAAACTTATTTCTCGTTGGCAAAAATGTGATTATAATGCTTCCTATTTTGATTAATAAAGATGTGTTTGAGCCTAGTTATAATGATTTAAAATTCACAGTCTGAAACCGCAATTATTTTTGTACCAACGTGTAACCAAATACCTTAGACTGAGTAATTTATAGATAATAGAAATTTATTTCTCACAGTTCTGTAGTCTAGGAAGTCCAAAATCAAGGTGCCTACAGATTCAGTGTCTGGTAAATACTAATCTCTGCTACCAAGATGACACCTCTTGGTCCATCCTTACATGGTGGAAGGGGAAAGGGTGGAAGGGAACAAGGCACTAGAACACTCCCTTAATCTCTTTTATAAGAGCATTAATCAATTCATGAGGGAAGAGCCCTTGTGTCTTAATCCCTTCCCAAAAGGCCCTGCTTCTAAATATTACCATATTGAGCATGGTAGTCCTCCCTTATCCAGGGATTCAGTTACCCAAGTTCAACTGTGGTCCAAAAATATTAAATGGAAAATTCCAGCTGGATGCAGTGGCTCATGCCTGTAATCACAGTGACTAGGGAGCCTGAAGTGGAAGTATCACTTGAAGCAGGAGTTCAAGTCCAGCCTAGTCAAAATACCAAGACCTCGTCTCTAAAAAAATTTTTAATTAGCCAGATGTTGTAACACATGCCTGTAGTCGCAGCTACTCAGGAGACTGAGGCAGGAGGATCTCTTGAGCAGGAGGATTTTGAGGCTGCAGTGAGCTATTTATCATGCCACTGTCCTCTAGTTTGGATTACAGAATGAGAACCCATCTGTAAAAAAATTTTAAAAATTTTTAAAAAGAGAAAAAAGACAGAAATAAACAATTCATATGTTTTAAATCATATGATGTTCTGAGTAGCATGATAAAGTCCTGTGCCGTCCTGTCTTTCTTTTTTTTTATTTATTTTTTTTATTTTTTATTTTATTTTATTTTT
>VBSM01003169.1:20017908-20029995 GCA_008086735.1 Cheirogaleus medius
CGGCCTCCCAGAGTGCTAGGATTACAGGCGTGAGCCACCACGCCCGGCCCTTTCTTTCTTTATTTTTGAGACAGGGTCTTGCTCTGTCACCTGAGCTAGAGTGTAGTGGCATCATCATAGCTCACTGCAACCTCCAACTCCTGGGCTGAAGTGATCCTCCTGCCTCAGCCTCCCGAGTAGCTGGAACTACAGGCACATGTCACCATGCCTGGCTAATTTTTGTATTTTTTGTGGAGAGGGGGTCTCTTGCTCTTTTGTTCAGGCTGGCCTCCAACTCCTGCCCTCAAGTAATCCTCCTGCCTCAGCCTCCCAAAGTGGTAGGTGGCTAGGTGTGAGCCACTGTACCCAGCCCAATTCACCTTTTTTAAAAGTTTTATTTTTTTCTTATTTATTTGTTTTAGAGACATTGTCTCGCTCTGTGACCTAGGCTAGAGTGCAGTAGCTTGATCATGGCTCACTGCAACCTTGAAATCCTGGGCTCAAGTGATCCTCTGCCCTGGCCTCCCAAAATGCTGGGATTGCAGGCATGAGCCCCCGCTGCCGGCCCACTTTTTTCATAGAAATCAGATGCTCTTCAGATAATGACTCCTTTTTTTTTTTTTCTGAAAACTTCTCATCTTTTTATCCTGAGTGTTCTAAAATTTCTTTTTCTTTCTGTCCTTTAAAAAACATTTTAATAGATTTATAGGTACAAGTTGAATTCTGTTGCATGTATATATTGTATAGTGGCGGAGTCTGGGCTTTTGGTGTACCCATCACCCAAGTAGTGTTCCTTGTACCTGGTAGGTAATTTTTCATCCCTCCCCCGACCACCTTGCCCCATCGTGAGCCTCTGATGTACCATATACCACTCTGTGTCCTTGTGCAGCCATAGTTTAGCTCCCACTTACAAGTGAGAACGTGTGAAATGTATTTTTCTGTTCCTTAGTTACTTCACTTAGGGTAATGGCCTCCAGTTTCATCCAGGTTTCTGCAAAAGACATTATTTCATTTTTTCTTATCACTGAGTGTGCTCTATGGTATCTATATACCACATTTTCTTTATCCACTCGTCAGTTGCTGGGCACTTTAGGTTGATTCCATATCTTTGAGATTGTGAATTGTGCTGTGATAAGCATACAGGTGCAGGTATATTTCTGATAACAATGATTTCTTTTCCTCTGGGTAGATACCCAGCAGTGGGATTGTAGGATTAAATGGTAGATCTACTGTAAGTTCTTTAACAAATCTCCATACAGATCTCTGTAGAGATTTTACTGATTTACATTCCCACCAACAGTGTATAAGTGTTCCTTTTTCGCCACCTTCATGCTAACATCGATTGTTTTTTGATTTTTTAATAATGGTCACCCTAATTGGGATAAGATAGTAAAATTTCTTGATTTGTGCCCCAGTGTGGGTATTTTTAAATATATTGTGCTGAGTATTTATTGGGCCTTTTAAACCTGGAGACTCATGCTTTTTAGTTGTAAGACATTTTTCTTGTTATTTCTTTGATAATTTCTTCCCCACTGTTTTCTCTGTTCTCTCATTTTGGAACTTCTAATTGTTAGACTTCATGAATTGATCCTGGAAGTCTTATCATTTTTCTTCTTTTTTTGTTCCATTTTCTGGAAGATTTTCTCAACTTCCTCTTCCAACTCCTCATTTAAATTTTCTTTTTTCTATTATATTTTAAATTTCCAAGTGTTTTATCTTGTTTTCTGACTGTTTCATTCTCATTATATCTTGTTTTTATTCTATGGATTCATTAACCTCTACTATCTCTCTAAGGATGTTAATTATACAAGAAAAGAGACCTCAGTACAGAAGAGAGCTCAATTCTCAATACAGAAAAAAGAGGTGGATTTTTATAGACAACATGCAGAATGATTCATATATGTAGTTTTAAGTTTTCTTTCATTTCCAGTATAATCTCCTTTCTTTCCAAGCCCCTCCTCTATTTTTTCCCTGTTTGCTTTTCCTTCTCTTTTATATCTGTGACTTTCTTCAAATGTCTGGTAATTCTTGTCTCTCTACTAATATGTAAGTATGGAGCACTAAAAACCATTTATGGATAGAACTTACTGACTCTAGGCTTCATTTTAAGATGGTATGGTTGGGAGGTGGCTATTTTTGGTGGGGGAATCCAAATATTATCACATAGAGAAAAATATTTCTTAGAAGAATATTCCTTCTGGGAAATTTTTAAGGAAGAAATCATTTTTAATGAAATATAAATGTTTTAATGGAAAAATAATAAAGAAGAAGAATACTCCAATCTTCTAAGGGGCATATACTTAGTTCCCAGGGTTCTCAGATCAGGTTGAGTAAGGATCTGGGGATCCCACCATTCGATAACCAGATGTTCACTAATTTTCATGCTTTCAGCTTTATACTTCACCCTGCCCTCCAACCTAAATTGGAATCATTCTATTCCAATTTATATACATACTAAAAATGATCACCTGTCAGATGAAATAGTTACCTTTCTGGATAGCCTAGGAATACACCTGCTCCATTTAAAGATTTTCAACTCCTTTCCCTGTTTCCAATCCTATGTTGACCTCGATACCTGGTGCTTCCAAATTCCAAACTTCTCAGGCAGAGGCAAATCAGCTTGGTTCTTAAGTTTCCCTTTCTGTGAACACATAGATTGAGGTTTTCTATTTGTTACTGAAAGTTTGGCACTTGTCCCTGAGGCTGCATCAGAAGAACAAAGATACGTGGTTTGAGGAGAAGGAAAGAAGAGTTTATTAATTTGCTTGCAAATGAGGACATTAGCAGACTCCTGTCTCAAAGTACCAACATCCTGCTTCTGAGTAAAAGTACAGAGCTTTTAAAGGTTCTGATCAATCCAATCTTTGGCTAAAACAATGTCATGGCCTCTGCCCAGATTAATCCCATCTCCTATGTCACAAAGAGCAAAGGACACTCCCCTGTCCCTCCCAACCACTCACCTGAGGCAGGGATGCAGGTCCTACCTCTCCAAAAGGAGTGAGGGATGTTTTAAAGAGAAATAAAACATTTTTGCTGTTTTTATAAGCCATTTCTTCTGTTACATCTTCTTGGCCACTGCAGTCATTATTCTTCCATTGGATCATCTGTGGGTCAGTTTCTATTGTCTGTTTCTCCTCTTTGTCTCATTTCTTGGCATGTCTGGTAATTTTAATCAATGCCAGATGTTGCAGACGAAAATTATAGGCAGTTTGGGAGATAGTATTTCCTCCAAAGAGGATTTTTCTTAACTTTAGCTAGAAGATAAACTAGGATCAGATCATTTTAATCTAGTCAGGGACTGAGCTAATCCAAGACTTGGTTTCAGGTGGGGCATGGTGGCCCATGCCTATAATCCCAGCACTTTGGGAGGCTGAGGCGGGGGGGGGGGATCACTTGAGGCTAGGAGTTTGAGACCACCTTGGGCAACATAGTGAGACCCCATTGCTACAGAAAAAATATATATGTATATACTATAAAGATATATATATAATGTTTCCCCCAAAATAAGACAGGGTCTTATATTTATTTTTCCTCAAGAAGGCATCCTAGGGCTTATATTCAGGGGATGTGTTATTTTCCCCTCAAAGCCTCAGCTTGCAGGATGCACAGGATGGCCAGGACCTGACAGGGGGAGCCAACCTTGTTGGTGGGGCTGCCTGCACCTTTCTGGTCATCTCTGGGATAGTAGCTGTCATGATGGGGCAGATGAGAAGGGCTGCTCATCTTCTTTACCGCTCCGTGACAAAATGCATGAGTTGTGCGGATACGCTGAATAGCCACACCCATCACTAGGTCTTATTTTCAGGATAGGGCTTATATTGAGCAAATGCTTAGAAATCATGCTAGGGCTTATTTTATGAGTAGGTCTTATTTTCAGGGAAACACGGTATACACACACACACATACACTGTGTTTCAGTCTTCATGAGGTATGATGTATTTCTTTTTTTACACTATCTCCTAGGATATAGTCCTACATATATATTATATTTAAATTTAAAGATTTTATTTTAAAAAGTCTATCATATGATTTTTAAAAATTCATAAGATAAGAACTTTGTAAATTTAGATTTCTCAAACTATATTTACTTCCCAAAGATAAGAGGAAATGTACCATGTTGTAGGAACATGGTCTTAAGCTATAGAATTAACATGGGACTTCATTCTGGAGAACAAATATTACTCCATATTAGATATAATAAAAATCATTATTTTTAAATTAAAACTAATTCCAATGTATCAATGATAGAATACAGTATTTTAATGAATTCTGTTAAATCACAAAATGGTTTCTCACTCCTGATAGATTTTTTCCATCTATGCACCCCAGAAATGATTCTCTTTGTATTTTAGGATGAAAGTTTCAGAAGCATTGATTGTATCTAATTCTGTTTCCTTCTCCTCCTTCCTTATTGCTTTGGTAGCCAGGAAATTCAAAACATCACATAATAGAAATTCAGTAATAATCAATCCCATTAATTTATTTATTCATTTATTTAAACACTCTGATTCATGATCTCTGATTTAATTTACACTCCTTTTCTATATTTGGCTTTGAAATTTTTTTCTTATCTTCATTTATCAAATATGCTTTTCGTGTATTATTTGTTGCTTTATAGTCTTCTTGGGCAGTAGTTGGGGACATAAACTATATCTATATCTATCCATCTATATCTATACACCGCTATCTGTCTATCACTTTGATTATTTTATTCATTGCCTTTTTTGTAAACTGAGTTTCCTTCAAAGACACTGATATCATTAATTTTGTGTAACATTTTTATTACATCACTGGGAAATCAACCTAATCTAATACAAGGAAGTTAGGTAATCAACATAAGAGACATTGGTGTTTCTTAGACTATTTAAAAGGAATTATTATTTTGCTATACTTAATATGTAAGACACTTTAAAATATAAGAAAAACCACTAGTTACATGCATTTGACCACAGGAAATTAATATTTCTTCTAGGTTTTCTATGCAAATTATTTTTGGAGGCAAAAACAACCCAATATTTATTATGAATATTTTTAGAAACATTTATATGTAGGGACTACATGATAGCAGGATGATGTAAAAACATTCTTGTAGAGCAAGAATGTCCTATCATGTCCTCTGAGTGGCAGAAGGAAGATGTTATTCCAACTCATAAAAATATTTTGCTATCTTATTACCTCCATACTGAATAACTTATTTAACTCATTTGACTTTGGTGGAGTACAAAGAGACTTATTTTGCTTGGAATAAAAGAGAGAACTTTTAAACTTATTTCTTGGATTGGCGTATGATTTTTGATGAGGAGACTGGGACTACCTGGGGAGTTATTTGTAGGAGAAAGGAAATCACAACTGAATTAAATAGATAAAAGAGCATTATAATGAGGCTTAAGGCATAGAAAATGTTACTGACATAACAAAATATGGTGTTGTGCTTTTTAAAAATATGTGTGGTTGAAGAGTATTACGTTTCCTCTGTGAAAGTACACCAGGTTTAGAGGAGAAAAATTTGAATTTGAATCTTCAGTCTTGGACAAGTGACTTAAATTCTTCGAGACACATTTTTTTCATTGTTATAGATAATACTCTGTCTCTCAAGACTATACTGAGGGCTAAATGGCATATTTTCCCCATAGGAAAACTATGTTTTCCCCAATTAAAAATGGCTCCAAATGCAACTCAATCCCTTGTTTTCTCAGAAGCCAAAAAAATAAGTTTTCATTCACTTAGAAATATAAACTTCTAAAGTGTAGATTAGTCAAATGATTATATTAGTATCACAATTTTATTACTCATACCTATTTAAAACTGCATATATTCAATAAATGATAGTTTATAATTATATCAGTAATATAAATATGGTGTTGGTTTAAGGAGACATGTATGGGTGTCGACAAGGGGTGGACTTGTGATGGTTGATTTTATGTGTCAACATGACTGGGCCACAGGGTGCCCAGATAACTGGCCAAACATTATTCTGGGTGGGTCTATGTTATCCAGGTGTTTCTGGATGAGATTAACATTTGAATTGGAAGACTAAGCACAGCAAATTTCCCTTTGTTATAGTGGAAAAATTCAAACTGTGTTTTTCCTTTGTTCTCACACCACGATAACAATCAACACAGAAGCCTTTTGTGACCCGATGTAGGGGAGCGACTTCTCCACCAGCAAGCAAGCAATCAGTCCTGCATCGGACATCAGCTGGGTGTCCTCCAATTCAATTCTGACACTACCTGGAGATAGCGTCAGATCCCACAGGTCTCAGTCCCAGAAGACTGCCTCCCTGCCCTCCCAGACAGCAGTCGCAAGTCCAGGCCTCCGGAACTTCTGATCAACCAGCTTCAAGCTGGGGTTCCCATGACCCCTTTTGGGGTTCAATTAATCTGTTAGAGTGGCTCACAGAACTCAGAGAAACACTTATGTTTGTTTGTTTATTACAAAGCATATTACAAAGGATACAGATGAAAAGATGCATAGGACAAGGCACGGGGAAGGGTGTGGAGCTTCCATGCCCTCCCTGGGTGCAGCACCCTCCAAGTATCTCCATGTGTTCAGCTGGCTAGAAGTTTCCTGAACCCAGTCCTCTTGGGCCTTTCATGGAGACTTCACTGGATAGGCATGATAGACCACCATGTAGAAATATGATTGGACAAAAAAGGTATGATCTAATACTAACAGACCAAGTGGGGAAACCCAACAAGGCCTATCTGTTCAGATTCTTCTTGGCCTTTATGTGCAGCATTCCTTCTTCCAGGGTATGGGGCAGGACCCCTTCTGAAATGGGATCTTATGACCTATAATCAAATGAGGTAGGTCAGAGAATTTCTTTATGGCTAGCTCCAAGACAGAAAGGTGGGGGAAGATTCCTGCTTTGAAGGTAGAAAGGACCAGGTGAAAGGAGGTCAAGAGAAGGTTAGAGAGAGAGAGAGAGAAAGAGAGAGAGAGAGAGAGAGATTGATTCTGTTTTCTGAGGCATGTTTCTGAGGCCTAAATTACTCCAACATTATAACAAAAGACTACAACAAGGGATATGGGAACTATGAGCCAAGAACCATGGACGAAAACACACACACACACACACACACACACACGATGTTATCACACCCTCCCCTAATGTGGGTGGGCCTCATTCAATCAGTCAAAAGCTTGAATAGAACAAAAAGGCTAGATAAGAAACTTCTGCCTGATTGCTTGAGCTGGGACATTGGTCTTTTCTTGCCTTTTGGCTCAGACTAAAATACTGGCTCTTCTTGAGTCTTAAGCCTGCTGATTTTCAGACTGGAACTTACACCATAAGATCTCCTAGTTCTCAGGCCTTTGAACTTGGACTGGAAGTACACCATCAATTCTCCTGGGTCTCCAGCTCATTGACTGCAGATCTTCGGACTTCTCAGCTTTCATAATCACATAAGCCAATTTCTTATAATAAATCTCTTTACACACACACACACACATACATACAGAGTCTATTTTCTGGAGAACCTGACTAATAAAGGCTGCTATAACAAAATACAACAGATTGGGTGGCTTAAACAAGAGAAATTTATTTCTCACAGTTCTAGAAGCTGAGAAGTCCAAGATCAAGGTGCCAGGCAATTTAGTTCCTAGTGAGGACTCCCTTCCTGGCATGCTGATGGCTGCCTTCTCACTCTGTCCTCGAGGTTTGATGGGGAAGTGGGGGATGGGGAGAGAGAGAGAGGGAGGCAGAGAGGGAGGACTCTTTAGTATCTTTTCTTATAAAGACACTAATCACATAGAATCAGGACCCCACCCATGCCATTACTCTAAATATAGTCACACTGGGGCTTAGGTCATGGATGAATTGGAGGAACACATACATTCAGCCCATGGAAACTTGGAAAATCTGCTTTTTTTTTAGGGCTCAAGCGATCCTCCTGCCTCAGCCTCCCGAGTAGCTGGGACTACAGGCATGTGCCACCATGCTCAGCTAATTTTTTCTATATATTTTTAGTTATTCAGCTAATTTCTTTCTATTTGTAGTAGAGACAGGGTTTCACTCTTGCTCAGGCTGGTCTCGAACTCCTGACCTTGAGCGATCCTCCTGCCTCAGCCTCCCAGAGTGCTAGGATTACAGGTGTGAGCCACTGTGCCCGGCCTATACCACTTTTTAAAGCGAACTTTAAAAATCTTGCTGACACCAATAGCCATCACTCACAATTGTGAAGTCACATCCTCAGAAATAATAACTAAGTGTTAGGTTTCTTTGCCTGCTTTTTTACTGATTTTTGTAAACCTTTCAGACTAACATTCACTGAGGTGGTTTCAGGCAAATACCTCTTCCCCAAACAGAACTTTGTTGTACAAAATAAAGTAATGGCAAGAGTATGCCATAATATGTCTTTGTAAGGATTCAAAAATAAGGAGACTGTTTTTCTGACGGTATTTTGGGTGAAAACCGCATTTGCAGTCCTTAAATATCTTTTAGTTGGATCTTGGCTCTTGGGGACACTAGCACTCCCCATGGACTTGTTGAGACACCCACCCACCCTGTGCTCACTTTGGGAGACCCATTTGATTGCTTGTTTATAAGGGGGCTTATGTTACTCTCATGAGCATCTGCAGGGCACTAATGCAGCAGGGAACAATTGTTGAGCCCTTGCTATGTGCCAGACACTCTGCTGAAGGCTTTTACATCTTATCTTACTAAATCCACACAACAACCCAGTGGTGGTACCAACGGGTATTTTGGGAGGTCTTTTGTGTCCACCAAATCTCCACCAGGACCTCAAAATAAACAATCTAAGTAAAGAACAGAACCAGCTCTAAACAAATCTCCTCACATCTCTTTCCAACCACACTGCTGCGCCTAAGCCCTTGCTATATAGAAATTCTGGAACAAGTTGCACACAGATGAAGAAAGTGAGGCCCTGCAAGGTTGCGTAATTTGCCCAAGGGTGTCACACAACTAGGGAAAGGCAGAGCTGGGATTCAGACCTGGGCTTTCTGACTAGAGAAACCCTGTTCTTAATGACCATGCTTTACAGAGGAAAGCTGGTGAAGTCAGTTGGCCCAGAAAAGACGTGGAAATTTCATTTACGGTAACAATCGTATGTAGAAGCATTATCTTTTCTATTGACTGTGCCATGTTTCCAGGACCAAAGTGCATCATCATATACAGTAAGTTCTTACTTAGCATCATCGATAGGTTCTTAGAAACTTTGACTTTAAGTGAAATGACATATAACAAAATCAGTTAGACCAAAGGCTCATTGTTATAAACAACAGTCAAGTTCCTACGGCGTATTTCTGGTCCCAAAACATCACCAAACTTCTGATTAAAGACCAAAACACTTCTCATATTACACATTGAAGTAAATGTGAGCTACATATATGTTTAAGAAAAAGTAATAAAAACAAGTAAGATCATTATTTCCCCAGTTATTCCAGTTCAGGATCTTGGGTCCCAGCTCTTTCGAGGCTGAGGCAGGAGGATCACTTGAGCCCAGGAGCTGGAGGCTGCAGTGAACTATGATCGCACCACTGAACTCCAGCCTGGATGACAGAGCAAGACTCTGTCTCAAAAAAAAAATGTCCATTTGTTTATTATTGAGCAAACACTTATTGGGGCTTGCTGAGCGCCAGGCACTGAGCATTCAATAGGCACAGGACAGATGAGGTCCCAGTCTCATGGAGCTCATTTTCTAGAAGGGAGAGACAGATCATAACAAAAGAAATGAACAAAAAAGTCCTAAGTACTCTGCAGAAAATTAAAACGGGGGGCCATGAAATCGAGATGGTGGAGGGGGTCTGTTTTATATCTGGTGGGCAGGGAAGGCCTCTGAAGAGATGGCCTCTGTGTTGAGACCTGCAGAATGAACCTGTCTCGTGAGAAGCTGGGACAGTGTGCAGGTGAGAAAGAGTTTGGAACAGAAAGGGAGGGGGATTTTGTGGTGAGAGAAAGAACGAACTGAGACGGCCGGGAGGTCGGGACTGGAGTGTGACTTGATCCCAAGGGCAATGATAAAGGTTTGAAAGAACATTGAAAGATTTTACAAAAGGGAATGACATGATCTCAATACTGAGGTCAGTTTCATCCCCTGCCTGGTCATTTTGTCACTTTTGCTATTCTCTCTTCTCCCTTCCTGCCACCCCAGGTATTGATTCACTGATAGCTCTCACTGCTCATGAATGCTTATGACTTTTCATTTTATACTATGATTCTCTTCCCTTGGAGAAAACTCAGCAAGCACAAAGTCCTCCTTAAATTTTTCATGGTAATGTGAATAATTGATCCAGCATCCTTTCTGCCTGTGTAGATGGCTCATGATGGATTTAACAGACGGACCCTCCAGTCTTGACCTGTGACATTTGCCAGTAAATTTTCCAGATTTCACACCAGCTCTTACCTCTTTCTTAGGGATCGGCCCCTTTAGAGTTCAAACTGCAAGCTTAGCAATAAAAATAGAAACCCAGGGCACTGACACCTGAGCCATAACTCATGTCAGGTCACATCCTGCTGCCCAGTGCCACTGTTTTTCCACTGTGAAACACTACTTGACCAGATTCTCAAAATAGCACTGCCTCTTTTTAGCATGCCAGCATCTCACTTGTGTTATCTGGCCCTCCCGAGCGGCCAGCAAGAATTCTCAGGTCCTAGACCTTGGAGTCCCTCTGCCTCTGTGCCAGACCAGACTTAGCAATCAAGGCACAATGTCGGGGACCTGCAAGCAATTGGACCTTTGGGACAGCAAATGGGAATGCAGACGCTCGGAGCCGGCCAGCTCCCTGTCTCCACCCATGGCAAGAGATCCTGGTGTCAGGCACAGGAGTGTTCTGAGTTGGGGATACAAGGTCAGCGGTCAGGGTTTATGGTGTGCTCTAAACCCCGACTAACCGGCTCCCATGTTGTACTTGCTGTCACTTGTAAATTGCAGAGCCGATTTAGGGAGGTTGTGGATTTTTCAATTCTCTAATTTTTACTAGAGATAGTATAACCTAGTAAAAGTGCATGAGCTTCAAAATCAGACAGTTCTGGGTTCAAAACTAGCTCTGCTACTTATTATCCAGAGGACTGTGCACATAAGATTATAAAGCACTCAATAAACACATATGAAATGAAAGTGTTGAATATATGTCTGTGAATTTGTTTCCCCAGCAGTAAAATGTTGTTGTGGGGACTAAGTGATGAATGCATGGTTGGCATATAAAAGGTACTCCACAAATTAGAGCTGCCACTTTATTTTTTCTCAGAAGAAAACTTAGAGTTCTTCTTACCAGAATTCATTTTATAGTCCCATTGCCAGATTTATTTGTTCAACAAATAAATAGTTATTAAATAGGCACTGTGTTAAGTACTGGGGAGACATGTTGCATAAGACACTGTCCAGGGCTTCGATCTAGAAATATCCATTCATTCAGTCATTCATTGAATACATATGTATTCACTGCCTATTAATCAGGTACTGAGCTCACAGTCATCTACCGTGTTTCCCCGAAAATAAGACAGGGTCTTATATTTATTTTTCCTCAAGAAGACATCCTAGGGCTTATTTTCAGAGGATGTGTTAATTTTTTTAAGTACGGTACAGCAATCTACATTTATTCAAATATAGTTAAGTCTTCTTCTTCTGGAACATCATCAAAACTCTCCAAACCCCAAATTCCATCCTGAATTTCTTGCGACTCTATTTCCTTTAGAACCATTGACCCCAATCTCTCACGTAAAGCAATAGAGCTATCATGGGGCAGATGAGAAGGGCTGCTCGTAGTCTTTACTGCTCTGCGATGAAATGCATGGGTTGTGCAGATACGCTATGTAGCCACGCCCATCACTAGGTCTTATTTTCGGGGTAGGGCTTATATTGCGCAAATGCTTAGAAATCCTGCTAGGGCTTATTTTATGGGTAGGTCTTATTTTCAGGAAACATGGTACCTTCAAAATATTTCTTATATGTATCTACTAGCCTCTATCTTCATCGCCATCGCGCATGCGGACCACAGCTGCAGCCTCCTACCTGTGCTCCTTGCTTCCATACTGGACTTTTAAACCATTTCACAGCCAGAGTGGTCATTCAAAACTGTAAAAGACTGTGATCAGGGCCGGGCGTGGTGGCTCACGCCTGTAATTCTAGCACTCTGGGAGGCTGAGGC
>VBSM01003169.1:20030095-20049772 GCA_008086735.1 Cheirogaleus medius
AAAAAAAAAAAGATTATGATCAGATCATGCCGTTCCTTTGTTAAAACATACAATTTCGTTTAGAATAAAATGCAAACTTCTTACCTTGGCCACAAGGCCCCACATGACCTGGCTTCTTCCTACGTTTTCAACACCTGCTCAGCCCACCCCTCTCACTCTCCACCTGTGTCCCACAGCCTGACGGTTTCTAGAACCAGTCAAGCTCTTTCCCTCCTCAGGGCCTTTGCATATGCTGTCGCCTCAGTCTAAAATGCCATCTCCTAGGCGCTTTGGATCACAGGCATCTTCTTACCCTTCATGTATCAGCCTGAAGGTCACCTCCTCAGAGAGGTCATCCCTAATGACCATCGTTTATTCCCTAACACAGCTTCCTTCCTGTGCTTTTTACAGTTTGCATTTGTTATTTTTATTTGTTTGCTTCCTTATTTATTGTTTGTCTCCCCTATAAAAAAAAACATAAGAATATAGGTTCTTATAAGAAACTAAGAATGTAGACCCAATGAGGGAAGGAACCTCATCTCCTATTCATTGCTGCTTCTTCGTTGCCCAAGACTATGCCTGCCACATAGTAGGTGTGCAGTAAAGATCTGTTACGTGGAGGAGTGAATGGATGAATTTCTGCTGTTTGAAAACCTCCAGGGAGTATACGGTCTTACCACCCTGAACGCGCCCAACTTCATCTGAAAACCTTCAGGGATAGAAATTCTGAATCTCAGGTTGGCATGCTCTAGGACAGATAATCTTTTAATGTGAAAGTTATTTTTATGTTGGGCTAAACTTTTAAAAAAGTTGATAGAATGCAGCCTGGACAGAAGAAGGGAGAGTCAGTTTCCTCTAGAAGAGAAGTGAGGACACTCCAAGGAACAGAGCATTTAAGAACTCAGTTGTATTTAGGATGAGTTTCCTCTCCACTGTCCACTAAGACCTGGTGGCGAGGAGGACGGCCACTGGAGTCAGGTGCCTGGGTTCACATCCCTCCGCCACCACCGTGAGCTGCGTGACGTGGGCAAGAGATAATGGCTCCAAGTCCCCTTGAGGGATAAAAGGACCCCTGAATCTGCTACAGAGTAAGTGCTCAGTACGTGTCAAATTAATAATTATTCTTTTACATTTAAAAAATAATTTTTAAATTAATTTTTTTTTTAGAGACAGGCTCTCACTCTGTCGCCCAGGCTGGAGTATAGTGGCAGAGTCGTAGCTCACTGTAACCTTGAACTCCAGGGCTCAAGCAATCCTCCTACCTCAGCCTCCCAAGTAGCTGGGACTACAGGAATGCTCCACCATGCCTGGATAATTTGTTTTATTTTTAAATATTTTTGTAGAAATGGGGGTCTTACTATGTTTCCCAGGCTAGATTCCAATTCCTGGCCTCAAGCCATCCTCCCTCCTCAGCCTCCCAAAGGGCTGAGAATACAAGTGTGAGCCACAGCACCTGGCCAATTATTCTTTTTATTCCACTAAAATGATTTTTGGGGGTGCATCATCTCCTGTTCAAAAGACATCAATAGCCAAGGCCCGGCACTGTGCTTGGCAACGAGAGATGCAGCATGGAGGAGTGCGGCGGTTCTCAGACTGCGCCTGCGTGGGAGTCAGCCTCAGGGCTGGCTAGAACAGAGGGCTGCATCCCACCGCAGGTTGCTGATGCACTCGGTCTGGTGGGGCTTAAGAATTTGCATTTCTAACAGTTTCCAGGTGATGCTGCCATTGGTGATCCAACACTCTGAGAATGACTGACATGGGTTAGGTACACTCGCTCTGATGCCTGACTGAATCCAAATCCTCATCACACCTCCTCACTGGACATATGATCTCGAGCAAGTTGCTTAATCCTTCTGGCCTCAGTTCCCTCATTTGAAAACAGAGATAATAATAGAACCTTCCTCACAGAGGTTGTATGAGGTTTAAATGAGGCTTCACATGAATAAGCATTGATTGTTATCTGTTAATCTATACCAATTAAAATGAATTCATAGCAGCGCTATCTAATAGACCTTCCTGGAATTATGGAAATGTTCTGTTTGTGCTGTTTAATTCAGTAGCCGGTAGCTACAATGGCCATTGAGCATTTGAAATGTGGCTGGCACCATTGAAAGTCTGAATATTTCTTATTAATGTCAGTTAAATAGCCATATGTAGCTAGTGGCTACCATGTTGGAGAGCACAGATGTCTACTTAGAGCTACTCCCCAACACGTGGATAGTGCCGCTTTGTGGCAGCTCTTTGGAAAGCTAGTAATACAGTGTTACCTAAAGACCTGGGAGTGCGTGGATCTTGCACTTTCTAACAGTGTGACCTTGAGCAAGTAGCTCCATTCTCAGCAACATGGCCTCATATATAAAATGGGAATAATAGCACTGCCCTGACTTTCTCAGAAACGCTCTGTGTATTTGAATGTGCTAATTAAAGTACTGTAATAAGCCCAATACACTTACAAGGATTTCTTTAAAGCTTGATTTCACATCTTCAGATTTTCTTTTCTATGATCTGCTTTAAGGACAAGGGCCTTATCGTCTTCAGCCTTCTATGTCCACAGTGCTCAATACATAGTAGGTCCTCATAAATGTTTGCTCCATTAAATGCACGACTGTGATCCCCGCACTTTGGGAGGCCCAGGTGGGAGGATAACTTGAAACCAGGAGTTTGAGACCAGTCTGGGCAACACAGTGAGACCCCATCTCTACAAAATATTTTTAAAAAGAAGAAAAATGCAGCCTCCATACTTAATGTCTTCTAATTTGGCCTATAACATATAGGAGCTCTAGGACATATAGTGAAAAGGAGGAAATATCTATATTATTTTAATTAAACACTCAATATGCTTTAAAAAGTTATTATCCAAATGTCTTTTAAAAGTAATATTTAGGCCAGGTGCAGTAGCTCACACCTGTAATCCCAGCACTTTGGGAGGCTAACCGCATGAGTATGGCTGGGCATTCATTCATTCATTCAACAAACATCTTTTGAGTACACACTAGGAGCCAGGCACTTTTCTAGGTGATGGTAGTACAGTAGTGAACAAAACAGAGAAAAACTTTGCCTATATTGTGTTTACATTCTAGTGGATGATATTTAAAGACTTTGTAAAATATATGTGCAAGTTTTAAAACTGTATCAGGCTAATGATATTGTTGTTGTGTTTATTATGCTATTCTTTTTTCTCTTTTCTACATATTGGAAGCATTTTCTAATTTTCTTCTTTAAAGTAGGTCTGTCCTTACATCTGCTGCTTACTGAGCCAACACACAGGCTTTGCTGGGCAAAAGAACAACTAAATGTTTAAGTTACGCCTTCAGGAACATTAGCCCTTGGTGTGATGTTCTCACGGGATCAGTGATGGCCCAGTGGAGGCCCCACACTGCACACCCTGGAGCATCCTGTCCAGAGGGCCAGACGATCCCAGTCCCGGGACTGGATCCGAGTCCCAGGACTCGATGTTCACATCTCAGATTTTACTGAGTCGTCAGGCATCACCATTTCATCTTGTGACTCTGAAGCATTTCTTTCAGTCTTACGAAGTTTTCTGGATTTATCCGGACCCCCATTGTTTGTAATTAATCTTCTTCTGTTCCTGCGAGACTCACCTGGACAATTACCCTGCCCCTTTGGAGGCTCTGATGAAAATAACTAAAATGTAAATCCTGAAAAGAGGCTTCTAGGTCAGAGTAGTGAGGAGCGTGGGGGCTGGGGGCGGAGCAAGGCTCATGCTGTGACGGGTGGTGTCACTGCAGGCGGAGCAGTGACAGTGGGTCCTCTTCCGTGCCCTGTGCCATGGCCATCGTGGCCCTCCTTTTCACACTGAGTCCCTCCCTTCTTGTTTCCTCCTGCTCCTCCTCTCTCCCATGGTCCCACACGCTTTGTCTCTTAGGTCTGTAAAAAAGAGGGGAAGACGACTGTATTCCTCAAGATATCAAGGGCAAGGATCTCATCTGACTTGGGAATAAACCAACAGGTATATGAAAAAGTGTCAACGTCACTAATCATCAGGGGAATGCAAGTCAAAACCACAATGAGATATCACACCTGTTAAGATGACTATGACCAAAAAGTCAAATGATTAGTGTTGACCAGGGTGCGGAGAAAAGGGAACTCTTGTGCACTGTGGGTGGGATTGTAGTTTGGTACAGCCATTAAGGAAAACAGTGTAGAAGTTCCTCAAGAAACTAAAAATAGGACTACCATATGATTCAGCAGTCCAACTTCTGGGTATGTATCCAAATGAATTGAAATCAGTATTTCAAATTGATATCTATACTCTCATGTTCATTGCAGTATTATTCACAATATTATTCATTAAGATATGGAAACAAGTGTCCATTGATAGATGAATGGATAAAGAAAATGTTGTGTGTTATACACACACACAATGGAATATTATTCAGCCTTAAAAAAGAAGGAAATCCTACCATTTGAGACAACATGGACGAAACTGGAGGATGTTATGCTAAGTGAAATAAGCCAGGCACAGAAAGACAAATACTACATGATCTCAGATGTAGAATCTAAAGAAGTTGAACTCATAAATATAGAGAGTAGAAAGGTGGTTGCCAGGGCTGGGGTGTGGGAGAAATGAGATTTTGGTCAAAGGATACAAACTTTCAGTTATTAGAAGAGTAAATTCTAGAGATCTAATGTACAGCATGGTCACTATAGTTAATAATAATACATTGTATACTTGAAATATTCTAAGACAGTAGATCTTAAGTGTTCTCACCACACACAAAAAAAGGTAACTATATGAGGTGATGGCTATGTTAATTAGCTTGATTGTGGTCATCACTTCACAATGTATATGTAGATCAAAGTATCTACATGGTACACCTTAGACATACAGTTTTTATTTGTCAACTATACCTCAATAAAGCTGGAGAGGAGAGAGAACAAATCCATGAATAAACATAATTACTGGGTATAAATAAGTGTTATGTTTTGTTTTTGTTTGTTTGTTTGTTTGTTTACCACAGCACTAAGTTTCATTAGGGATTTCATTAAGGTTAAATTTCTACAAATGAGGGAGTCCTAGTTAGAGGGCACAAAAGCCCACGAAGCCTTCTCAGATCTCATAGTGAACCACTGACTCAGGTTCTTTGGTAGGATCACAGCCTTGTTCCAGGTACAAATTGTTATAAGGATACTGGTTTGGCCCCGCAGGCTGGTAGGAGGGGTACTTCTCCCCAACCCAGAACATGAGTATCATGAAGGCCATGAACCAAAGAGTTGCTTACACATGATATTCCAAGAAACAGGTATGGGAGATGTGTCTACGCAGTTTCTGATATACATGTCTTGGCATTGGCTCACCCTAGTTCAACCTCAGGTCTGGGTGGTCCCAGTCATACCATGGGTCCCTCTCGTGCTATGAGTGGTCAGGGAGCTTCAGGTAGTCACCATACGCCATGCCATCATCCGGGTAAGGCTCGTAGTCTTCTACATGCATGTTATACTTCTTGGTGGCAGTAGCCCATTCTTCTGATGTGTTATGATAGGGCCCCAGTAGCATGTCCTTGGTCATGTGGAAGGCTGTCTGTGGACCCAAAGGCACCATGTTCCAGGCTGCCCTTTGCAGCCATCAGACTCCCAGGACCTTAGTCCTGGCTACCACCATCTTCACCTTCTTCATGTTTTCCAAGAAATGTTATGTTAATAGGCACAAAGGTAAACTCATCAAGAGGAATGGTTTTTCTTCTGTTGTCTTTAAAGGAAAAGGAAGATGTCAGTTGTTTGCCAGTATCTGTCAAAGGCTTGAGCCAGGACAGAGTCTAGAAATAAGGAGATATTTTACACAATAATAGCACCACTGAGCTACCTGTGCTAAATACAATAGCACATAGTGCTGATAATATTGGGTGACGTCTCTGCTTCTCTTCTTTTTTTCTTTTCACATTCTTTAATGCATTCTCCATGCTGACAGTTTTCTCACTTTGCTAATAGCTCTATGCAAAATGCAGCCATTAGCAATGAAGGGCTTTGCTACTAGATGAAGAGACAATATGATGCAGTTTAAGACTGTGGATCCACACTGTCCAATAGAAATAGAAGGAAAGCCATGAATATAATTGCAAATTTTCTAGTAGCCATATTAAAAAATAAAAGGAATAGATGAAACTCATTTTAATAATGTCTTATTTAACCCTGTGTATCCAAAATATTATCATTTCAACATGTAATCAATAGAAAAATTATTGAGATATTTTACATGGTATTTCATCCTAAGTCTTTAAAATCTAGTGTGCATTTTATACTCAGAGCACATCTCAATTCTGACCGGCCACATTTCACAGGCTCAGCAGACACATGGGTACCATATTGGACAGGGCAGCCAGAAGAACTAAGTGTTAATCTTGGGAAAATTACATGATCTCTTTGTGCTTCAGTTTCCTCATCCATAAACTGGGGGAAATTATAGTATCAACCTTGTTTAGAATCATTATGGGGATTAAATGAGCCCTTAAAACATTGCCTGGCACAGAGTTGGTGCCCAGTAAACGTTAACCTCTTATTATCATTGGATATGATTTTAACTTCAACCTTGTAATGATCAACACAATCTTTCGGTAAGATCCTATTCTGGGATTTCTAAATAAGAACCATATATCCAATATCTTGAGATGATGAAAGTCATACGCCACTTCAAAATTCCTGCCTCACTTCAAAGCTTAGCAGGGGAGGTTTGGTCTTAAACCGTGCTTTCACAGCTGGGTAACCTGTAACTTGACAAACTTCTCTACACCATTAAGTCTGCAAATAGAGTCTTACTGAATTTTCAAAATAAGCAGTATCATATTTTTATTAGGATATAAAATTAGGTTCACAGCTATAAGATTTTCCCACACTTGCTTTTTGGTGATCTCCTAAGATATTAAAACCATACTTCACTAGGGTAAGAAGATAGCACTTGCCTTTTCGAAACTATGGCTTACAGCCACAAATCCATATTAATACCACAGGATATATCTGTGGGCCTAAGCATCATGATAAATAAATTGTGAGCTTACCGTCCAGCTGGGGAGAAAAATGTTCATCAAATAAGCACACATATAGTCTTGGCCACTGGCATAATTGCAGTTATGAAGAGGAACAGTTGCTCAGAGAACCTTTGAGGAAGGGATTTGATTTGGTCAGGGACATTTTACCCAAGGAGGTGTGGTGAAGCTGAGAGCTGGAGGATGGGAGAAGTTGACCAAGTGGAGAGGGGAGGGAACGGCATGCCAGGCAAAGGAGGAGCAGGAACAGAAGTGCTGGGCTGGCAGGACTTTGGCAAGGGGAAGAGATAGAAAGAGTGCAGCATTCAAACAGAGAATGAGGATGGGGTCTGAGGTGTGGCTGAAGTAGGTAGGACCAGAAACAGCAGGTTCTTGATGGCTGTTAAGGAATTTATATTTACATGAAGAGTATTGGGAAGCCGTCACTAGGTCTCTAAAAACTTGGGGATGCTTTTCTTTGCTGGGTCAAACCTCACTTAGATTCTTCATAATGGTGATGAAATAAAAATGTCAGTGCACCAAGAAATAGAGACCAGGTATAGGGTTTCACATTCCTTGTATTCCTTATCCAGTGCAACCCAACACAAAAGCCACATTAACCCTGCCTCTGGTCCTCCCTTTAGCTCTTCTTCTCCAGTTATCCAAGCAATTCTGAGTCTCTATTATGGTGTTTCTCTCTTGGTGTTTGGGAGAGGAGTTGGACTATAGCTTAGATGCAAACCGTTGAAGGGATCAACTGTTCCAGAAAAGGAAGCAAAGCTCTTACATGTTTTAAGTCAGACCAATCAGTCTCACTTGTGGGTAAGAGACAAAGAGGAAAGAAATCATCAGATTTGCCTCTTGAAAAGACAACTAAATATAATGGGGAAAAAGGGTTAGAGGGGATTAAGAGAAGATGCAGAGACAAGAATACTATTTGCTATAGTCCAGGCAAGAGGTGATACTAAACATGAAGTCACATAGACAGATTTGAAAGATAGAAGGTAAACACAACTGGACTTGGTAATGGATTGGATATAGAAGGTCTGGAAGAGGCAGATGTCAGTAATAACTCCTAGACTTTTAAGCTGTGTACCTGGATGGATGGCTATACCCTTCTTCAAGATACAGAGCCCTGAGAGAACAAGATTTGAGGGAAAAGACTATGTGTTCAATTGTCAACTTGTGAAATTTGAGATGTCTTAAAGCTATCCAAGAGAAGATGTGGCATAAGCAGTGGATGTTAGGGTCTAGACTAGAGACATATATTCTCCTGGTAATAAATGCGCAGTGTGACATTAACAATTTCCCTCTAGTTTCTGGACCACATATGATATAGAGTCCTAACCCTCGAATGTCTTACTTAAAATGGTAACATTGGGTGAAATCTCACTGGCTCAATGCTTGTTCTAAGTAAGATGAAGGTGATATCAGACACTCAAATCCAGTCCAGGTCAAGATTCTACCATGTGTCAGACATGACAGTTACAAATATGAGTTACCCATAGGCTTTGTCCTTGAGGAGATCACAGCTGAGCGGCAGAATGTTCAGCCTTAAATTATAGAAGCTAGATTTTATCTATATCTTGTCTCCTCCATTGTAATTCTTGCCTGAAAATTGTCCCTTTCCTTTCAGAGGAAGAGCTCATAAACAATTTGAGAGCAGAGACTATGTCATTTTTATATTTTATGCTCCTTGGACCCAGCACACTGCCTGGCATATAGCATTTCTTTAATAAATATTTGAATGAATGAAGGGCATGCTTCCATTTTCCTCTTAGAACAGGGTCTTTTCCTATAAGTATTTGTCTGTTAGCTCTAGGTAAAGATGGAAGATGAAACATACAATAATCTCCACTCTCTTCTAAAAGCCCCTCTAAAAAGACAGCAAAGGGTTAAAGAACAGGTGCAAACCAACAAGGACAAAGACAAAGAATGATAAGACTTTAGCAATAGCACTTTGGAAGTTTGAATGTCCATTGGTAATTACTAACTGACTTTAGCAGATCTAAGAAAACAGAAACTCATGCTAGAAGTAGAGAAATCTAAGAATTACACAACAGTATCAGTTATGTGAGAAAATGAGGCTGAAAATTGGTAGATCATTTAAAAGACTGTTTTTAGGAAATATTTTGATTCTTAGTACCTAGAATGGTGCTTGACTTATAATAGGCACTTAATAAATACTTGTTAAGTGGATGCAGGGATAAATGAAATTCAGCTATGTAAAAATCTTGCATAACTAGAAACCTTTTATTCTGCCTGTGCACTAAATGGATAATTTGCCTGGCGTGTCAGTTATCTGTTGTTGCATAAAAAAATACCCCAAAACTTAGTGACTTAAAACAACAACTATTTATTTGGTTCTATAGCCAATTTGGGCTATTCTCAGCTGGGTTCATTAGTGTATCTGAGGTCAGCTGCTAGTCAGCTAGGTGGCTTTGCTTTTTGGGGATTAGCTGGTTGTCAGCTGGGGTGACAAGGACGACTGGGCCATACATCTCTCATCATCCACCACACTGGCCCAGGCTAGTTCACGTAGTGGTGGCAACTTCCAAGAGCAGCAAGAGAAGCACCAAGGCCTCTTGAGGCCCAGGCTTGGAACTTGCTTGGAACTTCTGCCACGTTCTACTGATCAAAGCAAGTCACAAAGCCAAGCCCAGATTCAAGGGGCCGAGCAAAGGTGTAAGGAGGGGACAGATTCTACCTCTTTATAGGAAGAGCTGCAAAGTATTATGGTTATATTTTCAGCATAGCTAGGCATAGAATTTTTTTTTTTTTTTTTTTTTTTTGAGACAGAGTCCCACTCTGTTGCCCGGGCCAGAGTGCCATGGCGTCAGCCTCGCTCACAGCAATCTCAAACTCCTGGGCTCAAGCAATCCTACTGCCTCAGCCTCCCGAGTAGCTGGGACTACAGGCATATGCCACCATGCCTGGCTAATTTTTTCTGTATATTTTTAGTTGTCCAGCTAATTTCTTTCTATTTTTTTAGTAGAGACGGGGTCTTGCTCAGGCTGGTCTCGAACTGCCAAGCTCAAATGATCCTCGCACCTCGGCCTCCCAGAGTGCTACGTTTACAGGCGTGGGCCACCACACCCAGCCAAGAATTCTTGAGTGGAATAAATTTTCTTTCAGAATTTTCAAAGACATTGCTTCCTTTTTGTCTTGTTTCTTAGTTTCTAGTATTGCTATTGAAAACTCTGACACCATTCTGATTTTGGGCTGTTTATATGTAATCTATTTTTGGTTTTGTTTTTACCACTTCTGGAAGCTTTGGGGATAGTCTCTTTATCAAAAAAGTACTAAAATTTTATAGTAATGTGACTTGGAATGGGCCCATTCATATCCGCAGAGCACAGTGCTTGATGGATACTTCCAACTTGGAAGCTCAAGTGCTTCAAGCCGGAAAATGTTCTTGAAATATTTACTTGATCCTTTTGCTCCTTTCATTTTCTGTGTTATTTCTGAACTCTTATTATTTAGGTATTAGAGCTCCTATATTGGCCCCCTAATTTTATTATCTTTTCTCTCCTGTTTTTCATCTCTTTCTTTTTGCCATATTTTCTGGAAGATTTCCTCAAATTTGTCATCCAACACTTATATTGAATATCAGAGAAAACAAATAAATAAATGTAGGCCTGGCCTCACAGGGAAATACCTGAAAATTATCACACACCTGCCTGGGGACTGATGCTCTTTAAAGTCAGTCAATTGTTGCCTCTCCTTCTATGATGAAGACCTCTGCCTCTGCCTTTTTCTACTCCTGCAAACTCATTCTGCAGGTTGAGTTTCGCCATGGGTCTCAGAAGCGCCCATGGGTACTACTGGAAACTCTTACACCTAAGAAAGAAGGAATATAACATAAACTCAGAAAATGTGAGGAAGAGGTAAAGGGGAAAGTAGACAAAACAGAAGAGATGAGTTCATGAATCAAAACGCTTTGAGTCAATGACAGAAATTCTGCTCAGAGTAACTTGAGCAAAACAAAGAAATCTTTTTTGCTCATGTCATTGAAGAATTCATCTATTTATTTAGTTTTTAACAATATTTATCAAATGCTCACTATTTTCCAGGTCCTGTTTTAGGCCTGTGAGATACATTAGTGAGCAAAACAGACCAAGATTCCTGCCCTTGTTGGAGCTGATATTAGAAAGAGATGCTTTTATCTTATTTTTGACTTCTGCATTTCCTGACTCTACCTAGTGTATTGGCTGTAGATTGGCTCTCTAACGTCCACTCTTATGCCTTCATTTATAGTTTGAAATGGGAATTTGGAGGTCTACTAATTACCTCTGCATACCTTTGATTAACTTTTCCCTTAATTATTCTGGCAGCTTGATTTGTATCCCATTGGAAGGAGAAAAGAGAGATTAGTTCCATGCAAAAGTTTATGATTTTAAAGCAGCCTAAGCCAACCAAATTCAGAAAATGAGTTTTGAAGAAAGTGATTTCATGGCTTAAAAGGTGCAGCTATTGCTTCAATGTGAGACCCCAAAAAAGACAATGTTAGGTTGTGCCTAGTTCGTGCTTTTTGAAGGAGAGGCTTGAGTTGACATTTAACACATGATTAGATTGACCTGCACACTAATGTGAAGAAGAATCTGTATCAATAGATTCAATAATGCCAGCTGAAAAGTCTCACTAATTTACCTGAGTATGATTTCCCAAATTTGGCCCTATGAGTAGAGTTGACTTTTTTCATGTTGTACACATCTTTTTAAAAAAGCATCATATTGATTTCTCCTTTTATTATATTTAACTCCCATCCTTTAAGCTCACAGCATTTTTAGTTCATTTCAAAATATTTTTCAAGTCACCTTTGCAAATTCTACAACACAAAGTTCTGAAAATGTCCCTAGGATAACCACGGTAGTCCCTTCTCAAGAAAGAGTGACCCTGTGTAAGTAACTCTCTATGCCTCAGTTTCCTCATCTGTCAAAGAATAACAACAATAGTACCTATCTCAGAGGGTTGCTATAGGAAGTAAATCAGTTAATGCATATAAAGTGTTCAGAATGGTTTCGGTATATAGTAATTATTCAAAAAGTATTAGTGATTACTTTATTATTAATATCAATACTGTTGTTATTATGTGAGAGCTGAGTGGTTGGAAGGAGAGATTCCTGGCCCAGTGTTCTCTTGGAATGATATGAGAAAGAGAGAGTAATTTATATTTGAGAGTTCTGTTTCTTGCAGGATGAATGAATGTGCTATAGTGCCCTTTCTGTACCTACCAGAGACTCATGGAAACCTCAAACTCTGCCCTCGAGACTGTTCTAGGGTACACAGAGTCACCAAGCAGACAGAGATTCCTTGAGATTCTAACCACTTGCCATTTAAACCCATAGATGCAAAAGATAATACCCTCCACCCTTATATGGAACCCAAAGTAGACAGGACTTGTTATCCACCCTGCATCCTAATACTAAGAGGCCAAACTAAATCAAGGGCAGCGTGGTCATGATCCAGTAAGCGATGTAGTTGACATGGCATGGAACAATCTCACCAAGCAGGCCCTGCTCAGCTTCTTATTTAAAGAAGTTTAGGCCATGCAGTTTCTAGGGCTGATCCTCTTGAGTGGCAACCCCTGCCTAGTGCCCATCACCCTGGGTGTGATTTATGCACGGCTGAAAGCATGCCAGCTAATTCTCTTTGAGCCTAAGTCTCGTCCCAGCATGTCATTTGAAGATGGCTTATGGGCACAGAGCTCATCTCTGGAATGCTGAAAGAGCTCAATATTTGCCCAATGGGCACTGCACCAAAGGCGGCCTCAGCTTTTTACACTTTGATGGCTGCTTCGAGGTAGGATTTTACAAATCTATCTGCTGTACGCTTACCCATGGAAACAAACTCCTCGGCTTCAGAAGGGCAAGCCAATTCACAAATGCCCCTTCCCTAATCCGAATGAATTCTCCATTCCTGATTCCCAAGCCCAATCCTTTCATGTTACTCCCCTAAGTTAACTATGACTGAAGAAGGCTCAAAAAGCTTCAGAGAAAATTGAAATTAATTTTGAAGTAAGGGATTATCTCAACTGAATTGGAGGAGGGCCATTCCTTTCAGCAGCTGGTGCCGTGTTTTCACATATACATAAAAGTATTGTGCAGAAATGTCAATGCTACAAATCTGGGGGCAGGACACAAGGTAGATTGAACCAATTGGGAGATATTTTTCATGCCATCTCAAAGTAACTCACAGATGCCTGACAGCTGCAGCTGTCCAGGCCCCTCGCGGTGGCATTGCTCTATGACTCAGAGGGATGTTTATGCCAGAGAATGCTGCCACTGCTACACTACCCCAGAGATGTCCCCAGGAGAAAATAATTTGGAGCAAATGAGTGGGAAAGGAAGGTCCCTGGGCCGATTTAGTCAAACCCAGACCCATATCTGAGTGTAATTAGCAGAATATAGAAAAGTAGAACTTCATGGGCTTTGGAGTCAGATTCAGCCACAATTCTTAGCTCCGGTCACTCTATATTCATTCAGTCAGTCATTTTTCCACTCACTCACTCATTCAACTAATATTTATTGAGGACCTACTATGTGCTAGACACTGCACGAGGTGCTTGGGATATAATGACAAGCAGGACTGGCTACATAATTTAGCAAAAGAGAAAAGCAGGGCCCTCTGTTAAAAAATTATGAAGAATTTCAAGATGGCGAAGGCAGAGTGTTAAACCAAGCATGTGGCCCTTCTGAGCGCAGAGCCTCCGTGACTGCACTGTGTGCCCAGGAAGCCAGTCTTTACTAGAGGACTCAGGAGAGAAGAAACCTTGTCCCTATGGAGCTGAATTTCTGGGGAGAAATTCATTAATCACACTAATTAATCTAAAGTTAGGACTATGACAAGGGCCATGAGAGAAAGGAGCATGGTCTACAAATTCCATAAGAGGAGGATTTGATTAGCCAAGAGACCAGGAAAGGTTTCCCCAAGAGAGTGATATATAGAATGAGATATGTAGGATGAGAGCTGATCTTTGAGGGATTCCCTCATCCCAAAACCCATGGACAGAGATGAGCCTGCAAAGAAGAAACAGGAGAAAATGTTTGTGTAGGAAGAAAACCAGGAAAGGGTTGGGTCTTGGGAGCCAACGCAGGGGACTGTTTTGGGAAGCACAGAAGATCCACTCAGTTGGCCCTGGCCAGTGGCCTCATGTGTCAACACAGTTACTCTCCCAAAGCTTTAGTGGGATTCCCAGCGCACAGGTCATTTCGATTCCTTTCTAGTAATTGTCTCTGTTTGAAAGCAGGCTCATCTTCTCCCAAACAGATGACCCAATTCTCAATTTTGGTGCATATTTCAGACAGGGAAGTTGAGGCACAGAGAAGCCAAGTTGACGGGACTCCTCTCCTAGGAGTGAGATGATAATCTTCAAGGGAAAGGTGTGTGAACACACAAGGGTGAAGCCACCCAGGCCTCACCTCCAGCTCCTGCCACATCTTCTCACTCTCATTCATTATACACCCACCTTCTCTATTCTTTCAGTCCCAGGATGTAGCACAGCCTTTCCTACCCACAGCCTTTGTAATGCTGATCCCTTTCTGGAACATTCTTCTTCATGCTTACGCATGGGCTTGGCCTTTTTTGATTCTTACTTGTTCTTCTGATCTCACTTTAACCAATACTGCCTTAAAGAATGCACCCACCCCCCAACAACAGTAGATGCTCTGTTTGCCTCTTTTATGTTATCACAAATATAATATGTAAATAAATGGCAACTATGAAATGTCATTATTCTCATAGCCCCTCCTCTTTTCTTGATGCCATTTATCTTACTCTACGTGTCTACTTGCTAATGAAGGTGCCTCCTTTCACTGCAGACTCCCAGCAGGCAGGTCCTGTGTCTGTCTGGGCTCCCACTGCATACCAGTCACCGGGTACACTGAAGTTACTAAAAGAATGAACATAGATCCCACTACAAAGTCATGGGAGCCCCAAGAATGTTCCAGTCCAAGCTTGACTCAGAGAGGAAAATGTTCATTAAGATTATTTAAGCCTCCATTTATAATAACTTCTGTAGGTGCCTCTCAATTCCACAGATCTCCCATCACCACAGCAGCCCACATATCAAAAGGGGGATTTTCTGAAGCTTGAGTGCAGTCTCTTCATTGCAGTAATGGTACGTGTGTGTGTACATGTGTGTGCATGCAAGTAGGGAAAGTGCCTACAATCCATCAGACACGACATGATGTCAAGATCAACATTGTGCTCTGAAGTCTTCCTGTGACTTACAATTTACATACCAGTCAGGCTGGAATCCCAAGGAGAGACAGGGGTGTGGTAGGGCTGGTATAGGGAATTTGAGCATCTGGGATCGATCATGGAAACGTGTGGCCATTCAAGAGCGGTTACCTTAGAGAAGTTCACATCAGATTCCTAACAAAAAACAGGAAGAAGAGCAGATTCCAAGTGTTCTGCCCCTCTGAGTTCACGCTCACTTGATCTTAGCCCAAAGGCCAAGAGATGATGCCAATACTGTTTGAATATTAGGCCTCTTTATGAATAGTACTGGGCTTCTGCAGCATCTCTTTTCTGCAATCTGCACTTGTGGATGCTCTTCAACAAATTTAGAAGTAGAGGAATTGGAAATCCTATGACTAAGTTCACAAGGGCAAGGACCTGGGGCATTTTATGCACCATCGTGTATCCAGTGGTTCACAAAGTGCCTGGCTGACAGGTGTCCAGTAGATATCAGTAGAGAGGAAGTGCTGATAAGGAGGTGGGGAAGTGAGACAGGGAAGGGAAGGAAGCCGATCAAGCATGTTACTGAGTGACTGAGACAATCTCACTGGGGAGATCTGGGAGACCGAGTCAAACACTTCACATATTTATCTCCCTCCCCCAAGCTGGGGCATCTATACTTCAACTCCCATCCACCTGCCCCCCCCCCATGGCCAAGGAAAGGCCTTTAAGTGGAGCCAGTAAGACCCTGGAAGCATGTTCTGGAATGGCTGGTGCCCAGGGGACATGGGTGGAGCACCAGCAGGGTTTGCTGCCAGGAAGAGAAAGGAAAGAAGGGTCAGAATGAAGAAAAGATAAGGATGAGCTGTGTGTGTGTGTTCATGTGTGTAGAGTAATGAGATATATTAACAAACACCTTTAAATAATGAATAGAAAGGCCTCACAATCATCAACTCTATACAATCCTTCTCTCTATCTGCAATAGCACTTTTAGATTTATGAATTTTTAAAGATCGTTGTTTTTCTTACATGCACTTCCAAATAGAGCAACACATTATAAAGTATTTGTAAATAAAAATGGATTAATTTGCTGCTGCACTGAAGGAAAAAAAGGAAAAGAAAAATGAATGGATTCATAGGAGAGAAAATTGCCTAAAGGGCTAATAAACATATTCAATCTCATTAGATATCAGAGAAATTCATATTAAAATAATGAGATACCATTTGGGGGAAAAATATTTGAAGGCATATTTAAAAGATTGATAACACCCAGTGCTAACAAG
The DNA here is from genome assembly GCA_008086735.1 of Cheirogaleus medius. NCBI lineage: Eukaryota > Metazoa > Chordata > Mammalia > Primates > Cheirogaleidae > Cheirogaleus > Cheirogaleus medius. Next base: position 20,046,519 of record VBSM01003169.1, read on the forward strand.
GATATGGAGCAATGGATATTGCCATATATTGCTGTTAGGAATTTGAGTTACTATAAGTTTGAGAAAAGAAATGTATTTGAATACATTAAAATTAAAAATATGCATACATTTTTACCTAGGAATTGTTCTTTCTGGAGTCTCACCTAAATAAATGAAAGCCTTAGAACATAAGAATATTTATACAAGGATGCTTACTGCAGCGTTATTTGGGAAAAATATTGGAAGCAACCTGAATGTCCTATGATATAGAAAAAATGGAAAATTTGTGGTATATCTGCACTATTAAAAATAATGAATTAGTGCTGTATGTATGGACTTTGAATAATCATGAAATAGTGAGGGAAATAAACAACTTGCACTATAATGTGTATAGTTCAATTCATTCTAATTTTTTAAAAGGAAAAAGTACAAGGCTTACATATATACAAATACATTTGTACGAGACAGAGAAAGGCGTGCAAGTATATACTTCAACTCACACCTTAGTTACCTTGAGGTTGGAGGAGGGTGCCTGGTGAGATTTGTAGTGGGTGGGGGCATGGCAGATGAGATTTTTTTTATTGTATTGTTTGGCTCGTGGCAAAAAAGCAGATATTTCTTTTGAGGTTTGTAAAGAAAATCAAATAAAGTGTTAAGAAAAAGACCCCTCCATGTTGGTGAATACAGAGAAACTGATATGTCGACAGACAATTGGGGCCTTGAGAATCAGCAGAATAGCTGTGGAGAGGGTGGAATGGATTATACTCACTTTGGGAATAGCTACCTCTCTCCTCTCCCTGACTTCCTTCCTTTAAAAAAAAACACACACAAATAGGCCAGGTGCGGTGGCTCACACCTGTAATCCTAGCACTCTGGGAGGCCGAGGTGGGCGGATCACTCAAGGTCAGGAGTTCAAAACCAGCTTGAGCAAGAGCGAGACCCCGTCTCTACTAAAAATAGAAAGAAATTAATTGACCAACTAAAAATATATAGAAAAACTTAGCAGGGCATGGTGGCACATGCCTGTAGTCCCAGCTACTCAGGAGGCTGAGGCAGAAGGATTGCTTGAGACCAGGAGTTTGAGGTTGCTGTGAGCTAGGCTGACACCACGGCACTGTAGCCTAGGCAACACAGTGAGACTCTGTCTCAAAAAAAAAGCCACAAATATGTCCCAGCAGCACTATAGAAAATCTGGGTGGCTAAAAATTAGCAAGTTGTTAAGCAAACCATAAAGGACTAAGTAACAGTGCAATGGAGTAGTAAAGGCCAGAACCACAGTACCTGCTGGTGTGTATTTGAGTTCTGGCTCTGCTGGCTGCTAGCTGTGGCTGTAAGCACATTCCTTATCTTTGAGCTTTAGTGTCTTCATCTAGAAATAGCCATAGCAGTAGTGTCTAGCTCATAGATTTGCTCTGAGGATTAAATGAGATATGCATATCATTATGATGACTACTACCACTTTACAACTTATAAAATGAATGAGTGAATGAATATATGAATGGAGAACTCTACAAGATACTGTTAAGTGAAAGGGCAGAATAGGACATGTGTGCTTGATCTTAACTATGTAAAAATCACACAATGATTAAAATTAAAAGATCATAAAATTTTATAAATGCCAGTAAATATTTTAACATTGAATTATTTATCTCTTTAATTTTATTGCAACTTTACTTTAAAGGTGGTTAATTGTCTAATTATGTAATAGCTTAAGTTTAGAGTCTACTCTTTGACAATAAAAAATAATGTTTTGCAGTATGCTTGGGACAAGTATTTGTTCTATCTCCCCCATGCTCTCTACAGACACACACACACACACACACACACACACACACACTCTCACCTACCAGAATAGCCCCATAGTCCCCAGGCTGCTCATCAAACTTGTGGCTGGCACTTGCAGTCTTACCAAAATATAGGGTCATCTAGGATGTCTTGCCAGAAGGACCAAGGCCCAGGCTGGCTGAGGCATTTGGAGCAGATTCACTCAAGATGGAGATTGAAAGGCAAGGAACACACAGGTACTGTGCACCTATGCAGAAAAACTCTACAAGCCTGGTCAAACAAACCAACAAACAAAGAAGCCCCAGTTCCTTAGCAGAGCAATTGAGACCCCTCAGAACCTGGCCCATCTGCTTTGCAGTCTCCAAGCCAGGCACTGCCCAAGGCCCTACCAGGCACCTCTTGCTGCAGCCAAACCAGCCCTCCTGCCAGTCCCTGGTCGAATGGCCCGGTACACATGCCTCCATGCCCTTGCCCGGGCTGCTTCCTCTGTCAGGAACATCTTCCACACCCTTCAGGCTTCTCTGGAAAACTCCCTGATCATTCTTTTCTCTCCTTTCCACAGAAGGTGGAATCACTATCTGCTGTACACGACACGGGGTGTATTTCTCCTCCAGAGCACCTACCACGCTGGGCTGGAACTGTTGGGTCTTATAATGTCATGCCCCTAACTAGAATATCATCTCTACTCATTTTTGGATTCTCTCACCCAGCACAGTAAAAATAGCAGGCATCCAAAACCTGACCTGTTGATTGGCAAGAACTGCAAAATACATGGAGAGTGAAAACAGGAAAAAATCACTCAGTGACATACAAGGACAACTGAATCCAGCATCTCATTAGTATACAGCCAACTCTAACATAGAATTAAGTATAAACCTATGTGTTCAGATGTCACCCAGAGAAACACAAAAAGAACTGTGATAATAATTTCACCTAATTTTATCTCTGCTTTCCACAAGCTCAAACATAGTAATATACACCTCTTTGATGTCAATTGTTTTCTTCCCTATTTTACTCTTCTTTTCTTTTCCATCCTTTTCATTCCTGAATGAATTGACCACATTGGACCATAGATTTTGTCAAACACATTTTGATCAAGCACCTAGTATTTGCTTAGCCTTGTGCTGTGGGAATACAAGCGTTCACAAGCTGTAATTTCTTCAGCATTCAGGTTTAGAATCTTGGGTCCAGCACTTACCGGCAAAATAAGCTTTGGCAAAAACACTTTACCTCTCTGACCCACAGTTTCCTCATCTGTAAAATGAATCATTTCTCTAGTGTTATCATCATCTCTCAACAGCATTTGGCATCCTTGGCCTTCCTTCCTTTAAAATCTTTCTTCTCTTCAGCTTCTACGTCATTCTCTACATTTTTCTTTTTAGCTCACAAGTTCTCTACTTCTCAGTCTCCTTTTATTACCTCTGGTCTGTCTCTAAATTTGGAGAATCTCAGAGTTTGTTCCTGGGACCACTCTCTCTCTCTTTTTTTTT
>VBSM01003169.1:20049872-20074347 GCA_008086735.1 Cheirogaleus medius
TCCTGGGCTCAAGCGATCCTCCTGCCTCAGCCTCCCAAGTAGCTGGGACTACAATCAACATGCCAATGATTTCCAAATTAGTATCTCCAGCTCTGAACTCTTCCCTGAATGAATTCTAGACACACATTTCCTGATTCACAGATGGCCATCTTCTTGTACCCTCACAGGGCAGAGAGCAGAGAGAGAGAGAGAGAGAGAGCAAGCTCTCCTGTCTCCTCTCATAAGGGCACTAATCCCATTCTTGAGGGCTCCACCCTCATGACCTAATCACCTCCCAAAGGCCCCACCTCCTCATACCATCACATTGGGGGTTGGGATTTCAACATATGAATTACAGAGGGGCATACACATTTAGTTCATAACACTACTCCTGTGCTCAGAACCTTCCAACAACTTTCCTTTATACTGAGAATAGACCCCAAGTCTTTCCCAACCTACAAAGTGTTGCAGGATCTCGTCCCCAAACAAAACACCCACCTCATTTTGTAACTCCCCCTTGTCTCCCACTAAACTCTAGTCACACTGACTTCCTGCAGTGCCCTAACCTTGCTCCCATATAGGGACTTTGCATTCTCTGTTTCCTCTGCCAGAAATGGTCATTCTCTGGGGGTGGGGAGTGTGGACGAGGTTGTAACACCAGTAAATCCAGAAAGGGGAGGTTCCATACATACCCATCTTTGCATGGAGTTGCATTTGAAAAAGCAAAACTCAACAACCCTCCCCCCAAAATTCTAAAAGTCTTCCACTTTTTGCTTGCATCTCTCAAAGAACAATTCAAAAGAACTAAATGTATATTTCACAGCAGCACGGATTAAAATCCTCTCTCCTGTCCAATCTACCTCCTTTGTACTCTGCAGTTGTAAACCTTTCTCCTCCATCTCCAGATCTTTCTCTAACATCCATTCCCATCCTGCCTCCTCCATCCTCCATTTATTTCTTCTTGGGATTCACCCTTTCTTCTTTGGATTCCATAAGCAAGAATCTTTCCTCTTCAGGGATTTGGGGGGAGGGAGGATTCCCTTTGGCAGGCCAGGGAGGAAAGGGAAGCTGTGGATACTCTCACATGACTTTTTATTTGGTTCCATCACAAGGATGTTTGGCAACTTGTAGGAAAGAATGTGTCAGAGTCAAATGGAGGAGGAGACACCAAATTAGGAATAGAAAGGCACATGGCAAGTGGGTTTGCCAGGGTAGAGGGGAAGAAGGACTGACCCATCAACCTGATTATAACTTAAAATACCTTCTCTACTGTATTGATATGTGTATTGGATGCTACTCATGCGGTAGAATTTGCACAGCTGCTAAATGAATTCTATCAGGAATATGAGGTGATTTGCTATCTTTGGAGAAGATGTCATTGCTTAAATTTTAAAGTGCCACACACAAAAGTAAATTATTGAAGAATCAAATCAAGAACAGGCATTTCACTGGCTTTTGCTGAAAACGTAGGAACAAGCTCATTGTTGGGAAGGGGAAATACGATGAGAGACCCAGGGTGTTAGCTAGCTTATATTTTCTCTGAGGTTTAGAATATAGTCTTGGAGCCCGACAATCTGGAGTCAAATCTCATGTCCACCACTTACTAGCTGTGTGACCTTGGGAAAAATATTTAAACTTTTATTCCTGAGTTTTTTCATCTGTAAAATGAGGATAATAACATAGGATTGTTGTACTCAATAAATTGTTGTACCAGTAATATTATCACATTATCCCTGAGATGGAGAGTTGAGAATGGTTTTCTTCTCCTTCTTCTTTTTTTTTTTTTTGAGATAGTCTCACTCTGTCACCCATGCTAGATTGCAGTGGCATCATCCTAGCTGACTACAACCTCCAACTCCTGGGCTCAAGCCATCCTCCTGCCTCTGTCTCCCAAGTAGCTGGGACTACAGGTGGGAGCTACCACGCCCAGCTAATTGTTCTATTTTTAGTAGAAATGGGGCTCAGGCTGGTCTTGAACTCCTGACCTTAAGTGCTCCTCTCTCCTCAGTCTCCCAGAGTTCTAAGATTATAGGACTGAGCCACTGTGCCCAGCTGGTTTTCTTCTTCTTCTTCTTCTTCTTCTTCTTCGTCTTCGTCTTCGTCTTCGTCTTCGTCTTCGTCTTCGTCTCAGTCTCAGTCTCAGTCTCAGTCTCAGTCTCAGTCTCAGTCTGTTACCTGGGCTAGAGAGCCGTGGCATCAACCTAGCTCAGAGCAACCTCAAACTCCTGGGCTCAAACAATCCTTCTGTCTCAGCCTCCCGAGTATCTGGGACTACAGGCATACACCACCATGCCCAGCTAATTTTTTCTATATATTTTTAGTTGGTCAATTAATTTCTTTCTATTTTTAGTAGAGATAGGGTCTCACTCTTGCTCAGGCTGGTTTCAAACTCCTGACCTTGAGCAATCCTCCAGCCTCAGGCTCCCAGAGTGCTAGGATTACAGGCGTGAGCCACCTCGCCCAGCCTGGTTTTCTTCTTATATTAAACATTTTGATGATATAGAATTTGAACATTATAATTAAATCTGAATCGGATGAGGAAAAAAAGCAGAGGCATTGTTGGAAGAAATTTCATTTGACTGAGTTGGCATTAGGTGGGATAATAGAATCATAATATGTTACAAGCAAAGGGAGCACTACAGATTTTTGGCTAGGTATTCACTGAAACCATTAGCACTTCGTATATCAGAAGCTAAACCTGTGAGTGAGGCAGTTTGAGCCTATATTTATAACTGCTCTGCAAGTCTGCTGCTGAGATGAAAGATCCTTGTTCATTTGGGAACTTAGTCAAGTTCAGGCAAATGGAAGGAAAGGGAGAAAGACTCTAGTTAACTGTTGCTAATCTAAGACAGGGCTTGGGATCGATGTCTTAACTTGTCAAAAAGATGTTTTCCAGAGCGGCTACCAAGTAATGTCGAACTTGGAGGGACGTAAATATTGTCAAACTAAGTATTATATTGCTTGTTTATTCTTTTTAAAGTATTTTCTTCTATTATTATTTTAAAGTTATTCTCCTGTATCTGTATCTGTTATGGGAAAGGCTTGAAGGCTTCAATATTCTTGAATTGCTTACCTGCAAGGAAAACTGGCTTTGGGCATGTGTTCTTGGTAATACTAGTTTTCCTTTTCTAAAGTAAACTCCCACCGGTACCCAGAGCAGTGCTATGATGACAAAATTGGCTAAAACCAAGCGTAACTAGAGTTATTAAGACTTTGTTACTGTACCTGTCACCAGCTAACTCAGACTAACTGTAGATGTCGTCCATCCTGCCTGATGTTTCCCCAGGCAGACCACTGTATATGTCCCAGGAAAACAGGGCCAGATGAATTTTGGAACATTGTGGCATTTTTGGAGAAAGATAAAGCAAAGGAGTGGAGAGACCCCCTCCTTCACTTGCCTGTCGATTGGGGTTTCACAGTTGCATCAGATTCTGGGCACTTGAAACACTTTACTCTCATCTGCAATAGGATAAGGCAAAGAGAGGTTCTTTGTTCAGGGTTCAAGTGCTCTCGTGACCATCCCAAAATAACTCTGAGTGTAATACAGTAGGGCCTCACGTAGCTACACCCACAAGCCTTGGACCTGTCATCATTATCACCCCAATCGTTCTCTCCTCCCCTCTTAGGCAAGCCGGGGCAGTTGAATAAAATTTTCCGTCAATACTCAGAGTTGCATAAACCCCCTATTTTTGCTTTTCTAAATCCACTAGGAGTCTCCCTGTCAGTTAAAGACAAAAGTATATAAGCTGGACTCATCAAGTACTTCTCTTCCAAATAAGTTTTCCTAGTGGAAAACGGTTCTCCACTCAGATTCCAATCAGATCAAACCAATCTTCCCAGTTGGTTTCTTTTCATCGAAAAATCTTGTTTTCATAATTTGCCAGATTTTGCAAGAATTATGACATTTTCAAGCAGCCTTTTATTCATGAGGCATGTGTGCCACCATTCAGCGTGTATTAATTCCATTAGCCAAGTTATTGTGCTGAGTTGAGCATTAAAGAAATCTGATCGTTTCCTTGGTCTCTATTTTGGAAGATGCTGGAGCTTTATCCTTGGTGACAGCATGTAAACAATATTTAAACAAGGCTAACAAAGAGAAAGGGTTGAGATAGGAAGGTAAAACTGCAAACATTTTGTTTTAAATTATATCGAGATGCAGAAGAGATGAAAAATAGGACATTACTTTAAAACTGGGCAGTTCTTAGAGTTATTGTAACAACACAGAAAAGCAGCACATAAAATACACCCATATAGAACAGCATGAAATTGACACAGAAAGGAAGGAAATACACCAAGAACATTGAATGCTTGGGTAAGGGAATTTGGAATGATTTACTTTTTCTTTTCTATACTGCATGGAATGTTTACATTTCTATAGTTTTTCTATATCTTATGCATATCTACATGACTTTACATAATCTTTGCCATTTTATACAAGTGCTTTTTGTGGAAAAAATTACTAGATGAGGAAGTGTCTATATAAACCAAAGGTTTTTTTTTTTTTAAAAGTATAAACCATTTTTATTTTAGAAATGTATAAAATTTAAATAATAAATATTACATAGATAATACTTTACCATTTTTTTATTTTCCTTTGAAAATTATTTTTGTTGGTTTTATTTTATCTTGGTTACAAATGGTGCATGGTATAAAAAATAAAAACTGTTAATACTTTAATGAACAATCCTCCATATCATTAATAAGTAATAAAACAGGGTTATATTATAATACTGTTCTGCAACTTGCTTATTTCCCTTGCTATATCTCTAACATATTAGTTCATGTCAATATGTGTAACTCTATTCATTTTGATGGCTATAAGTGCTTTTGTATGTGTCACTTCATTGTGTAGCAAATACATATATAATATATTTATTCAGACCCCTCATTATTGAACACTGTGCTAATTTTCTTCTTTGGTCTTTTCTTTCTTTCTTTCTTAGATAGAATCTCACTCTGTCGCCCAGGCTGGAGTGCAGTGACGTCATCATAGCTCACTGCAACCTCTAATTCCTGAGCTCAGACAACCCTTCTGCCTCCCAAATCACCGAGACTGCAGGGACATACTACCACACCTGGCTAATTTTTCTATGTTTTGTAGAGACAGGGTCTTGCTATGTTGCCCAGGCTGACCTTGAATTCCTGGCCTCAAGGGATCCTCCCACCTCAGCCACCTGAATAGCTGGTATTATAGGCATGAGCCACTGTGCCCAGCCTCATTTTCTTACTAATTTCAAACAGTATCACAGTGAATATCCTTGTATGTAACCTTTATCATCTTGTACACAGAGTTTTGTAGAGTAAACTTTTAGAAATGGGGATGTAACTTTCCAAATCAGAATGGGGCATAGTTTAGATAGCATTTCCAACTTATCACAACCACAGGATAATGATTTATAGATCCTGTAAACGCCTGTATATCCTGCAGACTACACTGACCCTACATTTTGTTGGAAAGATGCAAAGTGTGACGTCTTTTCAGTTTCTTCACCAGTAGATGGCACCTCGTCTTCCTTTCCGTTTGACTAAAATCCCCCCTAACTTCAGTGCATTCCCAGCATGTCACTGAGCCTGCAGGAACACAGCAATGACTACATCACATACAAATGCTCCTGTCTCATTCCTCTCATCCCATGTTTGTATTGTTCTGGTTCCAGGACGCTGATACTTTAAGCCCAAGGCTCTAACTTGAGCAGGAAGAGTTTATTTTGGGATGAAGAATCTTCCCCCATAGGAAGGCCTCTCAACCAGTGTCTCTTCCTCTGTCTTTAGAAACTAGGAAATTCTGGAGGAGAAAACTGGTTTTCTAAATCTGCACAATTGCTTCTTTCTTTCAGAAAATATCAGACTCATGCGTTGGTGGTCATGTTTGCTCAATTTTCAGAGGGGAACGCAGAGTTACCAGGATATTAAGGGGTCATGTTGAGAATGATTTTAGGCAATTATGCTTAAGAAAATGACCCTATAAATCTGTAGAGTTGATGGGATAAATATATACATAGTATCTATTTCATCAAAACTATAAATACACATGTTTAAAATGGCCAAAGAGGAAGGAAGAAACCACAATCCGTAATTTTTTTTTTTTTTTTGAGACAGAGTCTCACTGTGTTGCCCAGGCTAGAGTGCCATGGCGTCAGCCTAGCTCACAGCAACCCTCAAACTCCTGGGCTCAAGTGATTCTTCTGCCTCAGCCTCCCAAGTAGCTGGGACTACAGGCATGCGTGACCATGCCCCGCTAATTTTTTTATATATATTTTTAGTTGGCCAATGGATTTGTTTCTATTTTTAGTAGAGACGGGGTCTCGCTCTTGCTCAAGCTGGTTTTGAACTCCTGACCTCAAGCAATCCTCCTGCCTCGGCCTCCCAGAGTGCTAGGATTACAGGCGTGAGCCACTGTGCCCCGCCCACAGTCTGTATTTTAAAAAAATGTGATGACACATCATTTTGTTTTGGAGTTGAAACAACACTCCACATGCAGGTGTCAGTTTTCTTTAAAAAATAATCAGAAAAGCTCAATGTAAGAGATTACTATTCTGTCTTTAAAAAAAAAAAACATTTGATCAAAGTGAATATAAATTTTTCCTACAAAAAAACATTAGTATGACCTTGAATAAAACCTTCAAGAGAAATATGGGAGAGACCTGGTCATTCATGATCTGCCCTTTCTATAAATAGGGCAACGTCTCAACAGAGCTCTTGTCCCGAAGAACTATTCAAACACATTAGATTCTCTCAGAGTAGATAAAGATAAGCTTTTGGGTTTGGCAGGAAAGGACAAATAACAATAACAATTTATGATAAATGTGGCCATGTAGCACTGTGAAAATTCTTCTTTGGTGCCTCTGGGGGAGATTTGATGCTATGACATATAAGGTTTCTTACCATCACCATAACCTGCAAATGTATAGTCCTTAAAAAATATCTAGACATCCTTCCCCTCTTCTTTCCCTCTCAAACCCAAATAGAGAATTTAATGTTAGGGTCTATTGTAACAGAATATTTCATAAACAATTAGATGATAGGAACCAATAACATACAAAAATCTCCCTTTTGTTCTAAGTTAGCTGAATACATTATTAGGCTGACCCTTTTCCCCTAGAATATCATGACATTGATACTGGGGGGAAAATAAATAGTAAATTTTTTAATTTTAAAAAGTTATACAATGTAGAATTATTTACTCCCTTATTTATGCAAACACATTTTCTTCTTTTTTAGCTACAATATTGTGTTGTTTCAAAATCTCTTTGTTCAAGGCCGGGCGAGGTAGCTCACGCCTGTAATCCTAGCACTCTGGGAGGCCGAGGCTGGTGGATTGCTCAAGGTCAGGAGTTCGAAACCAGCCTGAGCAAGAGCGAGACCCCCGTCTCTACTAAAAATAGAAAGAAATTAATTGGCCAACTAAAAATATATAGAAAAAATTAGACGGGCATGGTGGCACGTGCCTGTAGTCCTAGCTACTCAGGAGGCCGAGGCAGAAGGATTGCTTGAGCCCAGGACTTTGTAGTTGCTATGAGTTAGGCTGACGCCACAGCACTCTAGCCCAGGCAACACAGTGAGACTCTGTCTCAGAAAAAAAAACCAACAAAATAAAACTCCTTGTTCAGTCTAAGTTTGATTCAGTACCAAAATTCCATCTTAGTTTAACTTGAGATTTTAAAGGAAGATATATGCTAACTTTGGTAGGAAATGGGGAAGAAATTGATTTTTGTATGACTTAGGAACAGAATATGATACTCATTGCTCAGGTTCATATTAAGCTTTTTAAAAATAATCACAAAATTGTTTCCTACAGGATTCCTTTTATGTCAACTTTGTTGGTATATTTAGTGATAGTTATTAGATCATTAGCTACTTGACAAAGAAGCTGATGTGCCAATGAACAGGCACAAATAAAGAATAGGCCTTTTGAAATTATCAGGTTAGTGAAATGGTATTATATTTACAGTGGCCTTTCAGAACTACTTCCATTCTATAAAGTACGCTATAGAAATAATGTCTCTGGATCAATCAGCTACAGCCACTCAGTCCTTAAAAGTCTAAAATGGGTAAATGATTTGATAGACATTCTTCCAAAGAAGACTTACAAATGAAATTTGTTTTTGCCTTCTGTGAAATGGTGATGATAATTTTTCAAGGATATTGTAAGAATTAAATGGAATTATGTATGCAGAATGTAAAGATCAAATAAAATAATGTATGCAAAATGTTCAGTACAATGTTTAACTCACAATAAGTGGTCAAGAAATAGCAGATCTTACTATTTTAATGATCTTTACCTTCACTTAACTGACTGGCAAAATGAACCTTCTCCTTTTATTCCCTAAAAAAAACCAAACTTACTGACGCCCCTGCACCCTGGACTACTCTTAAGCACACTGGCCGCCTTCCCCTACCAATTGAATTATAGGCTTATCAAGAGTATTGTTTGTTCCCAAATCTGTTTATGCTGGTTATTCTTGTTACTGGAATTTAATTAAATATTAAGTAAAGGGATGAAATATGAATGTGGAGAATTGTTTCTATGAAAACTAGGTTGAATGCATGAATAAACTTAAATTGCAAAAAAAAAAGTCAAAGTAGGTGTAATAAAGCAACTAACAGTAACAGACTTAGGAAATTGTAAAAATCTAGAAGACTTCTGGGCACAGATTAATTTAAATATGCCTTTAAGTTTTTACTCTACTTTTATTCTTTTTTTTTTTTGGCTCTACTTTTGAGAAACAAATATTGGATGTCATTTATGTAATAAAGATAACAAGGATCTCTAATCAGCATATCTAACAAAGAAAAGGATTGGGTCTTACATCAAAAGATTGATGACTGCATGGGCATCTATAGAGTTAACATTAAAAATGGTACCTATCATTTTTTTTTATTATCAGATATTTTTGATTAACCTACCATCTTATAAAAAGGGGCTTTTACTAATTAACCTCCTCCCTCTTTAGGACCTTTCTAGAAAAAGTTTAGAATTCCCTAATTAGAATTATAGAACAGACACAAACTGCATGGAGGTTGGCCAAAGTCCTGTATGGAGGGCTCAAGATGACATGGAAACTGTAGGATTTTAAAAATGCTATTGGTCCAGCCTGGTCAATATAGCTAAACCCTGTCTCTACAAAAAATAAAAAAAATAGTTGGTGTGGTGGCATGCACCTGTAGTCCTAGTCATTTGAGAGGTGGAGGCAAGAGGATCTCTTGAGCCCAGAGTTTGAGGCTGCAGTGAGCTATAATTGCACCACTGCACTCCAGCTTGGGGGGCAGAGCAAGACCCTGTCTTTAAAATAAAATAAAATAAAATAAAATAAAATAAATAAAATTAAAAAATTAAAAAAATAAAAATGCTGTTGGAGACTTAGGTCATTTATGTAAAACACATTGAGAATATGAATCTGTCGATCTTGTACTTGGGAATATGTCCCAGGAGGCAAGTCATATACAAGCAAAGATATACGCATGTAATTTATGATAATCTCCCTTTGTCCCTGAGAAAGGCAATGACCATGGTGTTATTGAGGAAACAGACTTAGTAGAGCTTGGAGGATGATGGAGTCCATGAGGAGTCCAATTTTCCAGCTTAGATGATTGGGTTGAAGATGGACTATTAATGCTGATAAGGAAGACAGGAGAAATGATAGCCATGCTGTGTGGCTAATGCAACTTTTTTTTTTTTTTTTTTTTTTGAGACAGAGTCTCACTCTGTTGCCTGGGCTAGAGTGCCGTGGCGTCAGCCTAGCTCGCAGCAACCTCAAACTCCTGGGCTCAAGCAATCCTTCTGCCTCAGCCTCCCAAGTAACTGGGACTACAGGCATGCGCCACCATGCTCAGCTAATTTTTTCTATATATTTTTAGTTGGCCAATTAACTTCTTTCTATCTGTAGTAGAGACCAGGTCTCACTCTTGCTCAGGCTGGTTTCGTTTCGAACTCCTGACCTCGAGCGACCTGCCCGCCTCGGCCTCCCAGAGTGCCAGGATTACAGGCGTGAGCCGCCATGCCCGGCCGGCTAATGCAACTTTGACTCTCTAAGAGATCCTTTATGCAGGTGGAAACATACTCTTCTTCAACCAACAAAACAAATCATATTTGGCTTCTTGAATAGTCTCATGGTGTCACCAGCAAACCATCATAGACCAACAATGACAAGACGGCATCAGCAACAGTGAGCTGGTATTGAAAAGGTGCTCAATCCATCCCACCACGTGAGGATAATACTGTGGTAAACTGCCATGAGCTGAACTGTTTACTTGTGTGTCTCCCCAGAAAACTGTAAGTTTCTTGAAGGTAACACTAGGTCTTCCTCCCTGTTGAATATGCAGTGATGACACTGTGCTAGGCCCAGAGGATGTGCTCAATAAATGGGGGTTGAGTTGAGTTGAATTGAAGTCCCCTAAGGATTTGCCATAGAGTCCTTCCATTGGTTATCTTGAAAGACTGTAACTGAATCAAATGACAAGTAAGAGATGCTTCCTATGCATAGAAGGATTAGGGTGCTATGTAAGCTTTTGTATGCCAAAAAGATTATTCCAAAGTTTACTTGGGAATACACAATAGGTATTAAATTTATTACTACATATTCATAAACCTAGCTTTTTTAAACTTTTAAATGCAGTTTACAAATCTAATTATTATATTTTTACTTCTGGCCAAATTTAGCCATCACTTTTAAGGAGATATAGTAATACTGTTCCATTAACAAACCTAGTTAGCTAAAGCTAAATTATCTTGCTAAAATAGTATAATACTCTAATAGGCTAGATTTTATAAACTTAATATACTTGTTTTCTTTTAAAAATCTTACTTTTGTGAGTTAAATGAATCATTAATTACTTAACTCTCATGTGTGTTTGCAAGTGTATAAAATAAAATTCTCTGAGATGTGCTAATGCTGCCCATAACCTAAGTAAGATTTCAACTTAAAATACAAGTCTAAATTAATTACTCGATTACACCTTTTATTTTTATTTTTTTATTTATTTATTGAGTCAGGGTCTCACTCTGATGCCCAGAATGGAGTGAAATGGTGCCATCATAGCTCACTGTAGCCTCAAACTCCTGGGCTTGAACAATCCTCCTGCCTCAGCCTCCTGAGTAGCTGGTACTACAGATATACACCACCACACCTGACTAATTTTTTTAAAAATTTGGTTTTTTTAGAGATGAGGTCTCATTATGTTGCCCAGGCTGGTCTCAAACTCCTAGCCTCAGAGGATCCTTTCACCTCAGCCTCCCAAATTGCTGGGATCACAGGCATGAGCCACCACATCCGGCCAATTGCCACTGTGCTCGACAGTCATCCTGAGCTCCTCTTTCTAGCCACTGTGTTTGGGGTTTGAAACTTGCAAGGGGTTTGTCCTCTAACTTGCAGTACCTAATTCTCTATTTTCACGAGTCTGCAACTCCAGACCAACTCCAAACCAGGCTGATCACTTGCTTGCATTTTGTGTTTCTTCAGCTCTTAAGCAATGTGCATAGGTTTCTCATATCAGAGACTTTTAGATTTGAATATATATAAATGTTTTTCCATTTAACTTGAAATACCTTGAACGTCATGGGGTCCTAAGATATGACAGTGCTTTCTATTTTGCTTGATGAACACTAAGGATGATATAGTTTTCAAGAATATTTAAAATGATACCTATGACTTTTTCTTACTTGTGATCCTAACCCATGAAATCATTCTATTGATACATCCTTGAAAACTAATATGCTAAGACTCTTGGCCGGGCGCGGTGGCTCTCGCCTGTAATCTTAGCACTCTGGGAGGCCTAGGCGGGCGGATAGTTTGAGCTCAGGAGTTCAAGACCAGCCTGAGCAAGAGTGAGACCCTGTCTCTACTAAAAATAGAAAGAAATTAGTTGGCCAACTAAAAATATATAGAAAAAGTTAGCCGGGCATGGCGGCACATGCCTGTAGTCCCAGCTACTCGGGAGGCTGAGGCAGAAGGATCACTTGAGCCCAGGAGTTTGAGGTTGCTGTGAGCTAGGCTGACGCCACAGCACTCTAACCCAGGCAACAGAGTGCGCCTCTGTCTCAAAAAAAAAAAAAAAGACTCTTATTTGTGAACCCTTCTCCTTCATAATTAATAGATAGACACTCTGAAAGTCCATTGCAGACTTTGCTAATTGATCACTACATTTTCCTCATTTAACCCAAATATGATTTAGAGTCAAATATTGTTGCAGGTTGCCACTACAGAGACCAAGTTAGAAAACCTCTGTCACCTTCTTTGCCATGCTAAGGGAGCAATAAACAACTCAGGCCAGAAGAAATATGTTTTCAAACAAAAGATGTTCACCTAAATGTATTTGAGGAAGTATAGTTTAGTGGTTAAGATCACGGATTCTAGGAAACATAACCTGTTTTCAAACACTGGCTCTACCTCTTTCTAACTGTGAGCTTTGGAAAATTATTTAATCTCCTTGTTCCTCAGTGCTCTCATCTTAAAATGAAGATAACGATGGTACCCATCACATAGTGTTTTATGAGTATTAAATAAGATGATACATAAAAAATGTGTAGCAGGATACTCTGGACACCGTAAATGTTTTCTAAATGATGATAATGATTTTCCTGAACTTTCTGGGAGAGAGCTGAGAGAGGTAGCACATCTTCAACCATTAGGCAAAATAAGGGCACCGTGGGTCATTAGCAGCAGTCAGGGCAGCTGAGCAGGCCTAGGGTCTTTTCAAACAAAGGCACAGGGCAGAAAATAAATCAGAGCCCCAGAATCTCATCACACAAGCTACAAATAGCAGCTACAGCTGCAGACCAAGGGCTGGCCTTTACATGTCCGCCGTGCAAAAGGACTCCTGGTGACACACTGATCTTTTCCGTCACACCCACACAGGGTCAGCAATCACGCATAGAATAAACTCTGAATATTAAAGAGCCATTTTTAGTAGAGTATAGCTTGATAATGCAGACTGGATGGGAACCAGAGCATGGTGAATTTGGTATACTGATTAGATGCTCCTGTATGTGCCATAGATCTGAGGTCTCCAATGCCCCAGCCGCAGTCGGGTACCAGTCCCCAGCTTGTAAGGAGCTGGGGCACGCGTCACCGCTTGAGCTCCTCCTCTTCCCCACCCAGCATCCCCGATCTGTGGAAAAATTATCTTCCATGAAATTTAGGAACTGGGGCTGCACAGCAGGAGGTGAGCGGCGGGCGAGTGAAGCTTCATCTGTATTTACAGCCACTCCGCATCACCACATCACTGCCTGAGCTCCGCCTCACAACCCGCCTCCCCCAACCGTCGAAAAATTACCTTTCATGAAACCGGTCCCTGGTGACAAAAAGGTTGGGACCTGTGCCCTAGATGATTCTGGATCATTAAGCTGCCAATTAACAACCCCTTCCATCTGGTGAACGCTTACCATATTCAGACACTGTGCCAAGGACTCCACATGTGTTAGCTCATTTAATCCTCTGTGTTTCCATGGGGCAGATATCATTATTGTCCCAATCTAATCTTAGAAGAGGGCCAGCAAAAGATGGGGAAATAATGTTCAGAGAGGTTAAATAATTTACCTAGCATTCCAAGATTCTAAGTGTAAAGCCACGGCATAAATCCAAGCCCGTCTGACTTCAGCATCTCGTCTCTTAAACACTTTGCTGTGCTGCCTTGAAATTATAATGACATCTTGCTCACAAGTCATTTCATGTGTTTATTTCTTGTTACCTCAAATAGTTCCCTTGGGGAGGGGCGGAGTGCTGCACTTGCTTGTTTTGTATCTCTAAGCTTTCAACACATAGCAGAAGGTGGGTAGATACTCCCAGATAGATTCTGACCAATGTTATGATGGAATAGGAGAGAGGGAGAAATTGATCAGGTCCCAATGACATAACTTCAAAGTCTTCTAAAAAAAAAAAAAAGTCTTGCCTCTCAGCCTGTTTACATTTTTTTCAATTCCAAATTACTATTTACTATAAGCTATGAACGATCAAGATGATTAGGACAAGATCCTGCCTCAAGAATACTCTAGTTTAGACTAGGTATTGCAAATTCAAATGCCTGCCTGGCTAGGCAGTTAACACAAATGAGTGAAGTGGCCCGAGAAGCAAACTGGTGTGGTCTCTGTTGAATTCCATCTTATTGTTTCTACCTGAACTCATCATTGCCAAAAAACGTCAGAAATTTGTATTTTATATAATTTTTATATTTTTAATATGAAACAAGTTTATGAGCCAAACAAAACTTACTTGCAAACTGGATTTAGCTCATTAGGCCTCTAGGTTGAGATCTTTGTTTTAAACAAGAAGACATACACATAAATAGGAACAACAGGAGGTAGACAAGGGTGTAATTACTATCCAAGGAGGAAACATAAAGTGTTCAGAGAGGTCAGAAATTGTTTCCAGCTGGAGTTTCAGAGAAAGTTTTGTGAAGAAAGTCACCTTTGAGTTTATTCTTCTAAAAGGGGTCAACTTTGGAACCACTGTGATCACGGATCAAGGTTAGGGACCTCTGAATTACACTGTACTTTGATTTTTGTGTTTTATTTTGTTTTTTCATTTCTTACTGAAAGTAAATCTATTGTAACGTGATCTATATTCACCAGACTTAGGAAAATGTTTGTGCTTTTCTGATAAGCACTATAAGCTAGATTAAAACTTAATAGAGTCCATAAATTAAGGGAGATTTTAAAGCAAAGGAACTGTCACTACTTCTAGCCTACTGCATGGCGTGTGGTAGGACATGAAGCTTAAAAGAACATCTGAGTCTTGGAATGGATCCAGCAAAGGCACCAGGACTAATTTGGGAGATGAAGGGTATGTCTTATGAGGAGAGGCTTAGAGGGCTTAACATGCTTTAGCTTTAAAATAAGGCGGGTGAGCAGAGTTCTATTGATAGCCTGCAAGACTTCCAGTATGAACTTGTACTTGGTTAAGATAAAACTCAAAGTCACACTAAGGAATTTCAAGAAGGTAGTTTTTTTCTTTTTCATTTCAAGAATGATGAGCCGAGGAACATTTTGTGCAAGAAACTTTTAAAAAATGGAATGGATTTTCATAAGGTATTTGGGGGGACATCTTCAATTTTATCCACACGCATTCCCTGAAGTGCTGAATTTAAAGATCAACTATTCATAATATCAGTTTATAATGTAGTAGACAGAAACATCACTGTTCTGGTGGCTACAAGTGCGCATAGCGCAAATTTCACACACACACACACACACACTCATGCACAAAGAAACAGAGAGAGAGACTTCACTTAGTCATTACTTAACACAACCTTGCTAAAGTTTTACAAATTCACGAAACCTTCACCACATGTACCTCTTGTTCTTTCTTGTTTCACACATAATGAGGCAATTCCTGGCAGGGAGAAATGGTAGACCTAAGAATGTTAGTAATAATAATTCTGTGGTGTCATCCTTCAAATCTTAAATTACTTGACAACCTACTTTTTATTTTTACTTATTTCATTATGGATCCTAGACCTCTGCTTTTCATGACTTAGTTAAAACTCAAAAATCTCCACAAAATATGCATGGGAAAAAACTGGAAGGAAATATAACAATTTTAGCAATTGTTATTGTCTCTAATTGATTAACATTTTAATATTCAATATATAGAATATTCAAGTTCAGAAGTGGAGGTTCAAGATCAAGGTCAGAGGTAGGGCCTGGGAGTCATTCACACAGTAATAGCTGAAAATGTGAGAGGGGATTAGCTCACCCAGGGAGAGAATGTACACAGGGAGCAGAAAGCCAGGAGCTGAATCTTGGGGACATTCTCCCGCACGGGCCCAGGCAATGGAAGGGAGGGAAGCAGGAGAAAAGGCAGTCTGGCTACTGCCACTTAGATCCAGGAGCCCCTTCCCCTGTCACTGTCTTCTTCCAAAATGGTCATCTGAACAGAAATCTTAAGTTTGTTCACATACCTTTTGTTATTGACTGAATTGGGTCCCTCCCATAATTAATATGTTGAAGCCCTAACCCCCAATATGATGATATTTGGAGATGAGGCCTTTGGGAGGTGATCAGGTTTAAAAGAAGTCACGAAGGTGGGCTCTCGTGATGGGATTAATGCCCTATTAAGATGATATACCAGGCCGGGCGCAGTGGCTCATGCCTGTAATCCTAGCACTCTGGGAGGGCGAGGCTTGATCTCAGGAGTTTGAGACCAGCCTGAGCAAGAGCGAGACCCCCTCTCTACTAAAAATAGAAAAACATAGCGAGGCGTGGTGGCGCGTGCCTGTGGTCCCAGCTACTTGGGGGGCTGAGGCAGTGAGCTATAATGATACCACTGCACTCTAGCCAGGTGACAGAGCAAGACTCTGTCTCCAAAAAGCAAAAGAAGATATACCAGAGAGCTCTCTCCCTGTCTCTCTCTTTCATGCGAGGACACAGAGAAAAGGAGGTGGTCTACAAGCCAGGAAGAGGCCCTCACCAGAGCCTGACCACACTGGTACCCCAATCTCAGACTTTCAGATGCCAGAACTGTGAGAAAGAAATTTCTGTTGTTTAAGCCACCCAGTCTATGGTATTTTATTATGGCATCCCCAGCTGACTAATATAACATCTTCTAAAAAATTTTTTGGTTAAATTTTTACACATTTCCAAACTGATATTCAAAATTGTCTATCATAAGCTTAAATGGTTGCAAAGACTGTAATTTTCAGCATTCTGTAAAAGTTGACATTAAATATAAAACTATACTTATTTTAAATATCTCCCATGAAATAAAAATGTCATAGTGATATGAAACCCACCATAATATATTACAGATATATAAATAAGCCCTTTAACCACTGAAAATTTAACATTATTCCCTTCTCTCCCTGAATAAATATTTTCATTCTACTTACAGGATTCTATTTCCATTTAATATAAAGTTTTGTCTTAAAAGTTTTTAAAATTTCCACCTTACATTTTTCTGTCTCAAAAGATATACAAGTTCAAATTTTAAAAACATTTTTTCTATGTGACTGCAAAGCTTTGCAATTTAAAAATAATGTATTTGGAATTAAGTTATTGCTATGAATATTTATACACAATTGATTAAAACAAGAGAAAAGATAATACTGATAAATAATTATTAAGCACAAAATAATATTTTATTAGAAATGCATCTATTAAGTAGAAAATGATTTTTCCCAGTTTATTTTATTTTATTTCATTTTATTTTTTTGAGACAGGGTCTCTCTCTGTTGCCAGGCTCTAGAGTACAGTGGCATCATCATATATCACTGCAACCTCAAATTCCCTGCTGACCTCCAGTAATCCTCCCGCCTTGACCTCCCAAAGTGCTAGGATTACAGGTGTGAGCCACCACGCCGGCCTCATGGTTGAATATTATTTACTGTCAGAAGAAGGTGACGGAGTTCAGCATCAATATCAGACAAAATAGATTTTAATTCAAAAGTTGTTTCAAGGGACAAAAAATGTCATTATATATTAATAAAAGTGTTAATTCATCAAAAAGATGTAGTAATTATAAACATGTACTTACCAAACAGCAGAGCCCCAAAATATAGAAGCAAACATTGACAGAATTGATGGGAGAAATAGACAGTTCTGCATAATAGTTGGGAACTTCCACACTCCACATTCAATAATGTATAAAACATCCAGACAGAAGATCAGTTAGGAAATAGAGAACTTGAACACCATTATAAACCAACTAGACCTAACAGACATATATAGAACATTCTACTCAACAACAGCAGAATATACATTCTTCTCACACACACATTGAACACTCTTCAGGGTAGACTATATGTTAGGTCAGAAAACAAGTCTCAGTAACGGTTCAAAACTTTAAATCACACATATTTTCTCTAACCATAATGAAATGAAGCCAGAAATCGGTAACAGAAGGAAAACCAGAAAATTCACAAATACGTGGAAATAAAACAACACACTCTTACTCAACACTCAACACAACAACCAGTGGTCAAGGAAGAAATCACAAGGGAAATCAGAAAATCTTAAGAAATGAATGAAAGCAAAGACACAAATATCAATACTTATGAGATGCAGTGAAAGGAGTGCTAAGGTTGAAAGGTATAGCAATAAACATCTACATTAAAAAAGAAGAAAGATTTCAAATTAATAACTTAACTTTATACATTATGGAACTAGAAGAAGAATATCAAAATAGATCCAAAGCTAGTAGAAAGAAGTAATAAAGATTAGGGGAGAGATAAATGAAATAGAGAATAGAAAAACAATAGAAAGAGTTAATAAAGCCAAAAGTTTGTTCTTTGAAAAGATCAACAAAATTGACAAACCTTTAACTAGACTGACAAAGAATAAAAGAAAGAAAATACAAATAACTAAAATCAGAAATGAAAGTGGAAATATTACCAACCTTACAGAAAGAAAGAATTATAAGAGAATACTACAAACAGCTGTATAACAAATAGGATACCCTAGATGAAATGTACAAATTCCTAGAAATATTCAAATTACCAAACAGACTCAAGAAGAAGTATAAAATCTGAACAGACCTACAACAAATAAAGACACTGAATCAATAATCAAAAACTTCCCAACAAAGAAAGAACCAGATGGCTTCCCTGGTGAATTCCACCAAATATTTGAAAAAAAATTAACAGCAATCTTTCTCAAATTTTTTCAAAAAAAATAGAAGAGGAAGGAACACTTCCTAACTAGTTTTATGAGGTCAGTATTATTCTGATACCAAAGCCAAATAAAGACACTACAAGAAAAGAAAACTATAGACCAATATGCCTTGTGAATATAGATGAAAAAACCTAAACAAAATACTAGCAAACTGAATCCAACAGCATATTAAAAGGATTATATCCCATGACCAAGTGAGCTTTATCCCAGCAACACAAAGGTGGCTTAACATAAGAAAATCAAGCAATGTTACACCTCATTAATATAATGAAGGGAAAAAACCCACACGATCATCTCAATCGTTGCAGAAAATGCATCTGACAAAATCCAACACCTTTTCATGACTAGGAAAAAAAAAACTCCTGGCAAAACATAATACTCAATGATGAAAGGCAGAAAGCTTTTCCCTTAAAATCAAGGAAATGAGAAGATGCTCACTTTTACAACTGCTATTCAACATTACATATACATATATATATATACATACACACACATTATATATATATATTCCTAAGAAAATGCACAAATGGCCAACAGGCCCATGAAAAGATGTTCTATGGCATTAGTCATTAGAGAAATGCAAATCAAAATGATAATGAGATCCAATCCCCTCTAGGATGATTATAATAAAGAATAAAAAAAGAAAAATAAGTGTTGGTGACGATATGGAGAAATTAGAATCTTCTTACTTTGCTGGTGGGAATGTAAATGGTGCAGCTGCTATGAAAAACAGTTTGGCAGTTCCTCAAAAAGTTAAATATAGAATTGCCATATGACCCAGCAATTGCACTCCTATGTACATATCCAGAAGGATTGAAATCAGGTACTCAAACAAATACACGTGCACGCATGTTCACAGAAGCACTATTCACAAAAAGTGGAAATAGCCCAGATGTCCATCAATGGTGAATGGATAAATAAGTTGTGGTATATCCATACAATACACTATTATACAACCATTAAAAAGAATAACATATGGATATATACCACATTGTGAATGAACCTCAAACACATTATGTTAAGTGAAAAAAGCCAGACACAAAGGGTCACATATTGTAAGATTCCATTTATATGAAATATCCAGAATAGGTAAATCCACAGAGACAGAAAACATACTGAGAGTTCTCGGGGGCTATGCAGAGGGGTGAATGGGGAGTAACTGCTTAATGAGAACTGAGTTTCTTTCTGGGACAATGAAAATGTCCTGAAGTTAGATAGAGGTGGTGATTATACAACATTCTGCATATACTAAATGCCACTGAATTGTTCACTTTAAAATAGTTAATTTCTTGTTATATGAATTTCACTTCAATAAAAAACAAATTTAAAAAAGAAAACAATGACAAGAAAATCTTAATTCCTTGGGAATTAAGAAGTGTCCTTTTAAATCATTCCTGGATCAATAAGAAAACTTAAAACCAAATTGCAGATTGTTCAGTAATTAATAAAATGTGAGTACATTAAATCAAAAAATCTACGTAATATAGCTAAAGCTGTAGGCTGTAAATAAGGTCTAAGCTATTATAAATCCTCAATATAAAAAAACAACAAAAACAACAACAACAAACTTGACCAAAAGAAATTAGGAAGAGAAAACATAATAAAACCATAAACTAGTTTTTTCAAAGCACCAATAAAAATAGTTACCCTGGAAAAACTTATTAATGGAAAGAGGGAAAATAAAAATATTTATTAGGAATGAAAAAGGACTATAGTCCTATATATGGATATTTTAAAGTTAGTAGGATAGATTCTTAAAACTGAGCTTGCTGGTATATATTATATGCATAGTTTAAATCTTATGAGATTTGTGCTAGACTATTTTCTCAGAAGGTTGCCTAAGCTTTGATCAGCAATGTATAAGACTGCCTATTTTCTCATATCCTGAATGTTATCATTAAAAAAACAAAAAGTTGTCAACTTAAAGGATGAGAAATTATTACTCATTATTTGTTTCCATTTTCCCAAATAGTTTAGCAATATTTCATGTTTATTGGTGGTTTCTATTTCTTCTTCCGTGAATTGCTTTTTTCAAATCCTTTGCTCTATTTTGTATTACTGGTATGAACTCTGTCTATAATATGTGTTTCAAATAACCTTTTCTCCTTTCTTTTTTTACTTTTTGATTTTATGATGTCTTGTGCTGTAAAAGAATTTTTAAAGCATTATTTATTCAAATCTGTCATCCTTTCTTCTATGGCTTCTGGATTTTCCATCTTACTTTTTAAAAGGTCTCTCCACTTAGGGTTATTCAAATACTTTCAATTTTCTTCACATGTGTTTATTGTTTTATTTTTTAAATTTAAAACTTTATTTTTTCTAGAATTCCTTTTTCTGTATTCTTTGAATTAGTGGTCTAAAGTTGTTTATTTCCACCTTCGCCCCCAGATTAACAGAGAGTCATACCAACACTGTTCCCTGTTATTTTACCATGATGTTGATTGCAGTATTAATCATGGTGGTCAAACACTGAAAACAACCTGACTGCCCATCAAAAGGGACATAATTGAGAAAATACGATACACTATAGCACATTCATATCTCAAACAATTATTTAGCTATTAAAACATTTGAGTTATGTAACTAGGAAAAATCTGGGGAAAAAAATTTAAAAAAATAAAACATTTGAGTTAGGTCTACATATATTAACATGGAGGGTTGTCTATGACAGGTTAAATGGAAAAAGCAAGTTGAAGAATAATATAAATAGTATTATCACATTCATAAAAAAATAGATGAAGAACTGCCTATGTATGAACATATAAATTTGTGTGTACTTGTATGAGCACAGAGGAAAGTTAAACCCTAACTCACACCTTGCAGTGAGAACAAGGTTGGAGAGAGGGTGAGACTGTTGGTTTGTTATTTATACTTCTCCGTACTCTTGATTGATGCAGGGAACATTATTGCTTTTATTTTGAAAGGTGTGACAGAGATTGACACTTGCCTATCCAACATCCATTCTCTACCATTCTCTGCATCCGTTCTCCTCAGTAACAGAACCCCAATTTTTATTTTTATTTATTTTTTATTAACCATTTTTATTATAAAATTTATTTTTAACTTTTTTCTTTTTTAGGGCCGGAGTGGCACGATCATAGATTACCGTAACCTCAAACTCCTGGGCTCAGGTGATCCTCCTGCTTCAGCCTCCTGAGTAGCTGGGACTATAAGCATGTGCTACCACGCCGGGCTAACATAGAGTCAGGGGTCTCACTATGTTGCCCAGGCTGGTCTTGAACTCCTGGCTTCCAGCCATCCTCCTGCCTCAAGGTCCCAGAGTGCTGGGATTACAGGTATGAGCTACCATGCCCAGCCTTGGAACCCCAGTTTTTAGCTGAGCCCATTCCACTGAGAATGAAAGGCTGCATTTCCCAGCTTCTCTTGTGGCCAGATATAGCTATGTAATCAAGTTCTGGCCTGTGGGATGTCATCAATATATTGGCTGGGACTTCAAATAAGGTCCCTTGAAATGAAGAAAGTAAGTTCTTTTTTCTTCTTTCCTGCTGCCCGGAATATGGATGCAATGGCTAGAATATTAGCACCCATATCAGACCATGAGGTACCTGGAGGATGGTAGAGCAGGAAGAAGGAGTCTGGATTCCTGATGACACTGTGGGACCACTGTAACGACTCTAGCTTTCGGACTTGCTTTATGGGAGGGAGAAATAACTTCTATCTTGATTCAGCTGTTGTTATTTTGTGGTTTTGTGTTATATTTGGTCAAATCTCATCTTCAATAATACAAAAAGGAAAAATCCAATCAAGTATTTAATAAAAGAATAAAAAAAAGAGCCCTGTTGACCATTCCCCCACCCCTTTCCTGAGAGCACAGCTAAGGAGTATGCAACATTCTAGATGAATGTATAGGATCTGAAATAGGCATTATGTGTTCCTAAAACAATGCAGTCCTGGAAAAATCACACAGATCTACTTATCATCTTAATTTAAAATTCTATCTTAACCATCTGACACACTGTACAACTATTTATCCTAGAATTTGTCCTACTTCCAATTTCTCCAGTAATATTTTATCTTTTTATAATCAAGCCCTTTATTACCAAAAAACTCCCCAGGTCATAAAATACTTTCTCCATGGATTGCAATATTTCCTGGCACATGTTCACTTCAGTAAAATGATCAGTGTATCAGAAACCCAGTGGGGTTTCTGCAGAAGCTAACGATGGCATGGTACCTCTTTTGTGGCATGTGTGAAATCTGCCCATCACTATAAACATTCTTTTGCAACATGATACTCTGCCCTATGTCCATTTCATATGTGGTGTTTTGCGTGCTGGAAATGATGAGAAAAAAAATGATTCTTTTTTAGGAACTTCCTGAATAGAATCACAATGTTAAACCTAGAAGGAGCCTCAGAGGTCATTTAATTCTTTATTTTATACAAGAGGAAACTGAGGCCCAGAAAGGCCTCCTGACTGTCTTAGAGTAACTCAGCTGGTTAATGATAGGTCCAGAAATAGAACCCAAGGGACTGACTTCAGATTCTAGGTTCTTTAATTTGTTTCTATTAATTGGCATTCCCATAGTGGACTCAGGAAAGCTACTTTTCTTTCTTTCAAGCTACTCCTTACTTTGTACGACAGATGTGCTGTTTTCTGGCTGACATTAATTACCTGTTTAGCATCTAAGAGCACAGGAATATTTTTTTAAAGTACAACAATATGCTCAGTAGTATTACGTGGTTGAGAAGAGGCTTTCTTTATGGAAGACATTCATTGGCCGTCTTGACTGGCCTTGCTCCCCCTCCCTGCCACATAGCTAAAGCATGATGCTATGGAGTTCTAAGTCAAGTTTCCACCCTTATATGAAAAGTTAGCTTGGCACAGAGTTTGGTAGAGCTAAGTCTGCCCAGCTGCGCTCTCGGCCACAAGGGAAATTAAATGAGACAGTGTGGCTAGTGCAGTCCAAATCATAGTCTCTTCAAAATTTTCTTGAAAACACACACCAATGAAGGCATGTGGGTAGTTGTGTTTTCATAAAAACTAATTTTAGTCCTAATGCATGCGAATGAAGAAAGTAAGGAGTCTTTTTTAGTTTGTCTACTTGGTAGTTCATATTTCTCCATCAGTTCCAGGAGAGTTTTGGGGAGAAATTGACCAAATCCCATACATTCTACCAATATCTTCAGGTAGATTTTTGTACCCATTTGCCATCTTGAATCAAAACAATGGCTGCTGGTCTGTCTGACTTTCTTTGCTCAGGCCCCATATATTTTTAAGCGTACAATCCAGTGGTGTTTAATATATTCATAAAGTTGTACAACTATCACCACTATATAATTCCAGAACATTTTCATCATGACCAAAAAAATTCCATATCCAGTAACAGTCACTTCCAATTCCACCTCCCTTGGCCCTGTCAACCACTGTCTACTTTCTGACTCTGTGGATTTGCCTATCCTGGATATTTCGTATACATGCAATTATAAATCATGGGGTCTATTGTTTTATAGTTTATTTTTGTGTGCCTGTATTCTTTCACTTAGCATAATGTTCTCAAGTTTCATCCATGTTTTGCATATATCATTGCCTCATTCTTTTATATACCCTGTAATTTTTAATTAATTAAGTTATTTATTTATTTATAGTAGAGACAGGGTCTCACTCTTGCTCAGGCTGGTCTCGAACTCCTGACTTCAAGGGATCCTCCCACCTTGGCCTCCCAGAGTGCTAGGATAAAAGACATGAACCACCGTGCCCAGCCGCTCTATAATTTTTTAAAAGGATGTTTCTTGAAAAAAGGCAAATGTTAAGTATTCCTTAATGGAAACATTTGCTATCGCTGGAGGAGAAAATGAGATAAGATATTTAACTTAGGGCTTGGTGTGGTGGCTCACGCCTGTAATCCTAGCACTCTGGGAGGCCGAGGCAGGCG
>VBSM01003169.1:20074447-20098925 GCA_008086735.1 Cheirogaleus medius
AAAAAAAAAAAAAAAAAAGATATTTAACTTAGAAATTTGGCTTGACAAATTAACATTGACATGTCAATAAAAAAATAAGAAAATATTTGAAACCCAATAATTAAAAACTGATGAAAATGAAAAGCTAATTGGAGCATTCAAATTATCATCTGAATGCAGAGATTTTTCTTTCTAATCTCAGTGAAAATTAAAGCATAGTTTGGATTGGCATATTATGACTTTTTAATTTAATTTTTTACCATCCAGCAAACTTTTTGCACGCCTGAGTCAGCACAAGCATCTGTCAGACAGAGAGAGAGGAGCGAGGAGCACGAGGCTGCGCTGAATTTAGAAAGTTAGAGGTGTTCTCATCAGCCACATGAGATGGGCAAGAGATTCCTTCCAGTAGGCGAGAGAGCAGAGTGCAGACAACAGATGGGAGAAAGGTCCCCGTAGCTGTCAAGTTCCTGCATCCTTGTGGAGAAGGAAGGGAGGTGCCAACATGATTGATGTTCAGGGCGGTATAAAAGCACTGGGTTTCTCCCCAACTGCTTGTCACACTGACCTGCACCATCTCCCGACTGCCTGTGGGGTTTCTGTCAACTAGTCCTGAAGGGGAGAAAACTCTTTGGAGAATAACATCTTACTGTGGCCATGCCAGAACCCACTAAGAAAGAGGGTAAGACTCACCCCAAAATCTTTCTGTTGTACTTTTTAATCAAGCATGTTTATGTTGGTATTTATTTGCAAATATCCAATTTCTTAAACAGACTATAAAATAATAGAATCATTGTGATTTAAGGAAAAGATCCTTTAGAGTAAAAAGATCAGAGGATAAATACAGCGAGACTATAATAAATGAAAAATTTCTGATAGTTTATAAAGGAATATTGACTAAAATTACCAAATAATAATTTTATCATTCAATTGCAAGGAATCCTTAAAGTGTCATTTCAGGATGTTAATTGCTCACAGAGAGCAGATTGCATTTTCAAGTATATTTTCTTAGGTTTGATCACAGATTTTTCACCATGTATTTGCAATTTGCAGGGAGCGGGGGCTTGGAACGATTTCTTAAATGGTTAATAGATTTGATCAAGGTTTCAAAAAAGAACTTGTGACATTATTTCCAGTTTGCTATATTTTTTTATTAAAATACATTTAAAATATATACGCGAAGGCATTCTTTGCTTTTATCAGTGTTTTTCGCGCTTCACTATTAAATTCTTACATGGAAAGAAAACCAAACACCTGGATAAAAGAAAATATCTCTAAATATCACTGATTTCATGAGTTTTATTGTAGATAATTTCATAATATGTAGCATTTTAAAAATAATTAAACTGAAAATTTGAAAATATTCTTCATTAGCAGAAATGTTTTCTCTAATAAAGTTTCTCCTTTCTATAAAAAAGACACAATCAATATTTTAAAGCTACTGATCAATAACATAAGTAAATTGGGATTGGTAATTACAAAAACAACTAATAAAAACATTGAGTTTAATTTTTAATGTAAATATCTTTTAAAAATATTACTTCATTCATATTCATTAGCACTTAACAAATCTTTGTTTCTCACTTCTGCAAATAAAAGAAAAAGATTTGCAGGGCACATAATAGATTTTTCATTTTTAATTCTTAAAAATATCTTTAACCGTTATTTTGAAGAACCCTGAAAAAAATGCTACACATTGAACCCAAAGTTGAAATACTAACCAAATTATCAAAAGTCTTTTAAATATATTTTCTTTATGTAATTAAGTAACCAGTGTTGACAGGCTGTGGTGATCAGTTTACAGGTTGGCCTTACTTAGTGGCAGAGGGCATTGATGGATGAAGTCTTCCACCCGAAATAACCACACCAAATGCATGCATTAATATGGGAACTTAATCCTGACTGCCAGGCAGGGAGTCCACCCCCTGCTAAAGTGTCTTATTTGTAATGCAAATGATTTACATGTGTATTAAGTGTCCTTTTTGTCTGATCTGTCACTTGACTAACCTCTTCAAGGCTTACTTGGATGAAATGCATTCTATATTTCCTGAGAGCAGAATATTGTTTTAATTATACTGAATTTAGTGGACAAATTTGCACTCGTTGTTTTGAAGCACAATTGCAAATGACAGGAAAGCTGAAAAACGAATAAATAAGGTGACAGATTATAGAGCCTGTAAAGCTAATTAAATTATTCTGATTGCTAGATGGGATGAAGTTTTACTTTTTGTTTGACAACTCGTTCTGATTCATTCTACTTTTAGGGAGAATGAAATTTTCGAGTTACAAAGAGGAAAATACATCTTTAACTTCAGTCACCTCCCCTCCAAATAGATATATATATATATTTCTTTTTGAAAAGATCTGCAGGGATACTAATGTCCCCATTGTCCTCTTTTGCTGTAAAAGCACTGTTGATTTACATAGGACTCTCCCTCCTGCCACAGTAATTTTATACCCATAGATTCTTTGGTTAGTTTAAATTTGGATGGTAGGGAGTGGGGGCAAAAAGAGAGTTACTGATATATTTAAAATCCACTGAGGAAGTACAGAGATTTTTGTTCCCTGACCAGCAGAACTGATTCTTAAAGGAACTGCACCTTCAAGAGTTTTCCTTAGTGAACTCATTTCATTTCAACATTGTTTACATCAGAAGAGTAAGGAGTATGGCAATTCAGGAACTATTCTGGTCCTTTCACCTTCTCCTGTAATTTCATTTTCACTGGGGCTGGTTTTGTTCCATGTAAACATCCATCTGAAAGATATCCCCAAGAATAAAACATTCTTCAGAGTCATTTCAAACCATCTGCAGAAACCCTCTCGAACAACAGGTTCCTCCAGCCTCTATGGGTCATCTGAGCTCTTTTCCCAGCTGAGAAAACCATGCCCAGAAGAACATGACCCCTTGCTGTGAATCTTGATAGCATACATGGGCCGGTTTGACCCTCCTAGGATCCAGGAGGATCTGGTGACTCTTCAAAAGAGAGTGAGTTTTCAGCACCTAAAGGTCCAAAGAATGTCTCACCTAACTGCCTCCCAACCTACAGTGGCTTAATTCTGGGAGTTTTCATCTTGGCTCTTGGGAGAGCTGGTTCTTGTAAGGAGGAGGAGGAGGAAGACAGGTGTAACTTTGGACCTTCAGGAGGAAGTCCAGTGGAAGTAATTGGTCAACAGATCTTATTTAAACCCTTGAAAATATTTTGGGTAGCTCGGTGACTCCTTTTGGAGAAGGAAACCATTATTTTTAAGGAGTAACCACTTCCCATTGTTCTACTTATTTATTTATTTATTTTTTTTTTTGAGACAGAGTCTCACTCTGTTGCCCGGGCTAGAGTGCTGTGGCGTCAGCCTAGCTCACAGCAACCTCAAATTCCTGGGCTCAAGCAATCCTTCTGCCTCAGCCTCCCAAGTAGCTGGGACTACAGCCATGCGCCACCATGCCTGGCTAATTTTTTATATATATACTTTTAGTTGTCTAACTAATTTCTTTCTATTTTTTCAGTAGAGACGGGGTCTCGCTCTTGCTCAGGCTGGTCTCGAACTCCTAAGCTCAAATGATCCTCCCACCTTGGCCTCCCAGAGTGCTAGGATTACAGGCGTGAGCCACCACACCTGGCCCTTTCTACCTTTGTCAGTTATGTATGTATTCTTTGAGAACTATATTATTTGTACTGTCAGTTCCAGAAAAAAGGCTCATTTTACACTTTGGATTCACGTAGAAACCCAAGGCCTAGTAAAATGAGGTTATTCTAATCAAATAGTGAGATGTGGAAAGAAGCTTCAGATTTGTGGGATCTCCCAAAATGCCTTGCTGATTTATTTATTGACTATTAATTGAACACTAGTAAGTGCCCTACAGTTAATTGCCCCTGGATCCTACTGTGTAAAGAAATCACCATCCACTGGAAATTTCTCTTTTCCAGTCAAAAAGAAATTTTATCAATATAAAATTAGAAAATTGCCATAGATTGTCTTCTGTGGTAGAATCTCTATTAATAGTTTTAAAATATCAATATTAAAATCATCAATATCAATATTAAAATAATGAATAGCTATTAAACCCACAAAAATGTTTTTCTCAGAATTTTATCTCTGCAGTAGGTAATGATTTAAAACCATAAAGCCTGGTTCTTTAACATCTTGAGACAATTGTTAACTATCAGATTCTATGAAACTCAGCTAAATTCTCTTCTAAAACACTGCGTCGAGGCCTTAACATGAATTAACATAAACTTTTGTTATGTGATATACCAGGCCCTATCATATTTTATGCATTTGTCAGAAAAAAGCAAAAGTTCCTCCTTGATGCTTGTGTGTCATTCAAAAAACCTGAGGAGAGTCACAGTAGTTTCCTCATCTTCCATGTAAGATCCTTTCTTGAAAACTCAATCATACGACCAAACAGAGGTTCTCTTGTGACCATAATTTTAAGGAGCCATTCTGATAACTTTGGGAATCAAAAGCACGGAGTTGTTGTGACAGATTCTCTTGGTGTGTCAATATATACGATATCTACCACATTCATATTGGTATTTTTCAGTAGGAATAGCTGAGAACATGGTAACAGAGAACATGGTAACTTTCAATCCATAGGAGTTTTCCCCTTTCTATATCTTTCTACATCCCCTTTCGAAATCCCTAGAGATTTCATTATATTTTCAAGTTCTGCTTGGCCTAAAACCTGCCTAAACATAGAGCACCATTCATTACCTCTTGCCTATTTCTAAGTATTTCTCAGGGCTTAGTCATCTTCAGGAAAGGAGCTCCCATGGTGGGAAACCTCCCTCTCATATTTATTCTTTGACCTTCAGTTTCTACCTGCATGAGACTGGATGGCCTATTTCAAACACCAAAATAAATGTGTCTTTGGAAAGTCATCTTCTATATAGAATACTACCTTTACCTCAACTTGGGGAAAAGTTAACAATTTATACAGAAAATAAGAGAAAAGAAGGGAGAGGAGGAAGGAGGCATTGTATCAAGGATGATGATTTCCCCTCCTGACGTTGAATGGTTCTTTAGGCCAAGTTGAAGATTTGGATGAGGAATAAAGAAGTTATATGAACAAATGCCACAATATTTTTTCTCCCTGAAAAAATGGCCATGCTCTACTGGAGATCCATGGCATAGATTTGAGCTATCTGTTGCAAGAAGGAATACTCTTAGGGTAAATGCATGCCAGAGGAGCTTAATACTTGGCAGAATCATTCTTTTTCAGTAGACTGCTTTTATGACTGTTCGTACTGCACCTGTTAGGAAGATAAATAAAGGACTGGCCAATTCTTTCCTCTCAAGCACCCTAAATATATCGCTTTAAAAAAACTTTGGAAAAACAAGCTGTATCCTTGCTTCTCACCCAGTTTGTCTAAAGCGGTTTCCCTCTTGTTCCCAGGCCTTTCAAACAGCAGTGAAGTCAGGGGTAAGGAAGTTGGTGAAATGATCAAAGGTGGAGGTTAGGCTCATTAGCTGTCTGAGGGACCCAGGAGAAAGGGGAAAATGAAACATGTATGATCCTTTATTCTGTCAATGGCTCACTTTATTTAGGCCATGAAACAGCCTTGAAACATTTTATTTTAGGCTTCTTATGCACACACAATTCATAGAGTTTCCTTATTTATAGCAATTTCCAAGTATCCTCGAATGCGACATGAATGTTAGAATAAACTATACAGGCTGAAGTTGCTTTTAAAAAATGCCTGGGCCCCAAAATAAATAAATGGTCTCTTTAAAGGCTTGAATAAATATAAAGTGATGTTTTCACAGTACTTTTGTAAACAAATACATTCTCCTTTTCAATTTTAGAGGATCAGAGAAGGAAGCTGCTATGAAATTACTACTATTGAGTTTTACAGCCCTAGGAAGCATTTTTGCTTAACATTCTTATGCCTGTTTTATTTAAAATTTATTTTTAGGCTCTTTACGGATGCACAGAAGAATTTTTATTTTATTAATAATTACTATTTTTATCTGTCGTCGTCCTTAATTAGTCTGTGAAAACTATATTAAGAGACACAAAATACTCCTGGCAGCCAGCGACTTCAGTGGTAATTCTAAACTTCATCTCTAGACATGCTTGAGTGTGTTAGATAATAAAGAACAGGATTAAAGTTCTAGCAATTTTAAGTAGAAAAATTTTAATTTCATGTATGTAACTGAGGGGATATGGCCATGTCCTCTTTGTTTTTATTCCATGCCAATTCTTGATAGAAATACATGTCTTTTCTGGAATTATTGATTGGTTGAGAGCATTGCATTCTTAGGAAACTCAACAAATACACAGAAAAGTAGCTACTGAATTAGTGTTCTGAGTTCATCATAAAGGAGCTACTGTTTACTCAAGAGCAGTTTCCTAAAATTTGACAGCATGGTGATTAAGGAAGATGAAACTAAAAATGAAGAGAACACTTTGTCACTTAATTTCCTGCATGTATGTAAATTATAACCAGGGAGAACAGGGCTCTGTCTTTGCAGCTTTTTGCAAAGACAGCCCCCCAAAATCAAAGCAATTATATCATCTTATCGCACTCAAGTTGGCGCTGCATGGATAGATAGGTCCAGTTCTAATTTACAGAGGGTACATTTGTTTTACGCAACAAGCCAAATTTCAGGATGTTCCCATTCAAGAGACAGAGTATTTATGGGCTTTTATGTACATTTCCAGAGTAAACTTTTAGATCCCATCAGATTGGGGTGTGAATTAGTTGATTTGGCAGAGAGAAAGACCAGGATTATTCGATCTCATGCTTCTTTCTTTCTCTAAAATGAGTTCACAAAAAGCTAACTGTAATCTGACTTTCATTCTGTCTTTCAAGTCTAAATCCACTTTGATAAGACTTGCCCTTTTATACTCCCTTAGGAATCCTTTTCAGGCCAATTTGGCACATCAGTGCAATATCTAAAATTATGTTTAATAATATATCAGGTGTTATATCTTATCATTTTGTTTTATTCACTTTTTGACTTATATTTAACTATTTAATGTAAATAGTTTTCTTCTCCAAAATTGTCCAAATCTTTCTCTAAATTCCATCAGATCTCTTTTAAAATTCCTCAGGAGTTCTTCGCTCGCATCGGGTAATGGCCTTCACCTTCTAAAAAATTTCATATATCTTAGAACAGAATGCTCTACTTAAAACTAAAAATTCATATATATGAATAATTCTGCATTTGTCTTTGGGATTGTTCTGCATATAGTATGTATTTTGGCTTTTTCTTTATGTATATTAAGTAATACGCATTATTAAACAGTGACATAAACAAAGTATATTATTCATAGAACATTCTAGACAGTTCAAATTCCAGCTGTACCATATACTAAGTTACTTACACTTTGTATGCCTCAGTTTCCACATCTGTAAAATGTGAATAAAAAAGTACCTAATTCATTGGGTCTTAGTAATAATTAACTGAAATAAATCAGGTAAAGTGCTCAGAACAGGGCCTAACATATAGTGAGATCTCAAGTATTTTCCTTCTAGAACAGTGAACTCAGAAATCTTGATTGGCATAGGTATAAAATGCCTCATCCTTAATATAAACTTTGAGGGCATTTCCACCAACGTAAGGTACATAATGACTACCACTTACCTCCTTGCGTTATGGTAATATTTATAATACATTCCAAAGAGGTTGCTACTATTATCATAACCATCATTGCCACCATTGTATTTCCATTTTTTACTCGTAGTGAAACATCTTAGCTTTCACCTACAGAAGCTCAGATCGAACAAAAGGTCTATACTCCAGGGCCTCTCTTGTGTTCCCACTGAAATGCACCATATCCAGCTTGGGGTTCTCTAGTTGTCAGACATAAGGTGATAATTGGTTGGGTTGTTTCTTCACCATTCCATTGTGGGGGCATGGTCTTTCCCACTCAGATGAAGAATCACCCTGTAGAAGTAACTATATCTGCCACCAAGGGTTTCGAGGCTTGAGTTTGTGGGACATTGAGATTTCTCTCCCTACCAGGGGTGCATTTTGGCCGGTAGGGTCTTCCTTGGTCTGAGTTTTCCTGAGATATCCCCATAGAGAACTCTCCATGACCACATATGGATATGGTGGGTGATTGATTGAGTGCCACTGTGTTTACTGCAATGGAATTTTATTTTTATGACCCCACCTGGCATCTGGCCTCTCCTTCCTCTATTTTTAAAAAGTCACCCAGTGTGAGGCCCAGCAATGGCTTGGGGCAAGGCCTTTAAGGGATATATCCTATAACCCTATAACCGTAAATAAATAACCATATATAAATAGGTGATACGGACCCTGGGCAAAGGTACAGGAAAGGACTAAAGGGGAAAATTGTTAACAATTCAAATCACTTTTGCAATAATTTCCTTTTGTCCTGTGCTAAAATGTTAAACTCCTCCAATATGAGTAAAACTCCTCCCAGTAACCTTATCTATGCCATCCCAACCCCCATTTGATTCTTTAAAACATGGTAACAATAATGAGGAAGATAAGTCATAAGATCTTAGCAAAATACCTTGTTTTCCTCTAGCCCCATGTTAACAATGAGAAGCTATTTGTTGCCATGTAATAATGACCATATTTTAATCCTCTTCCTGTGTGGAATGACATCCTGAGTCAAAACATGCATAATTAGAAGGGTAAAAGAACAAATTGACCAGGAGAGGAAAAAAACCCTGTGGATTCGGAGAAATTCCATAAAGCTGAATAATGAGTCATTTATCATCTAAATAGTCAATGTACAATTAGATTTCATCTATTCAGAACCTTAGAGTACAGTCTGGAAACATTTGGCCATACTAAATAAATATGGATTAAATTGATTAAATCATCCTGAATAGCCGCATTCTCTGCAGAGCTAAGAGTTAATTTTGTTATGTAACCTCGCAACCTTATTATTTCAACCAATTTGGATAGAAACATTCCTAAAATGCAATATATTATTCCTTGCTTTTAAAAATCAGTGAATATAATTTAACTTTGTCTTAAATTATAGATATCCTGAGAGCCCAGGAATTATTTACTTTGGTGTTATGTGGGTTCGTACTGATTGGTATTTTGAATTTGTGTGCAGATTTTTGTAGCTTTCCTGCTTCATTCCTTGCTCGAAGGTTGCTGTCTTCTTTAGCACTCTTGTCAGTCAGCTTGTGAAGCTGCTCCCCTCAATCCCCTTTGTTGTTCATTGACTCCACTCCAGGTAATTAATTTGGCTAAGTTGGGTTGAGCAAGCACGACTTTAGGAGGAGCTGGGTGCCTAATACACAACATTTAAGAAGGTGGTCACTTTCTGGGTCATGCAAATACAGGGTGAGCACCTGAGAAGGAGCCCCTCCCTAAATCTTGCTCCTTAGGCACTCTGCTAGCCTGCCCTAGCCCCAGGCCCTGGCTTTACTGAGGACCTAGCGGGCTCTCCCGTGGGTAAAGCATGGGAACTCCTAGTGCATGGAGCTTGAGGACCTTGAACCAAATCCATTTTGCTCTTCAGAAGCCCTTATGATTTGCTGGTCAGAAGCCATTATCTGGATAAGTGAGGTTGTGAGGTAGCTGAACTCTGCATGGGGAGGTGTTGCTAGACAGTCATGTCCTCTAGTCTCTGTTTTGATGTGCTTAGGAAAATAAGTCATTGTCTTCAGAATCAATTTATGGTTTTTATTTTGATGATTCATTCATTTTTGTCCATCAAGGCTGCAAATATTTCCCAAATGATGTATATGATGAGTATTTTGTTTTTTAAGAAAAAAGCACACACAAAATCTTTTTCTAAAGATTTGCAATAAATTCTAAACCAATGGTTCTCAAACTTTTTGGACTCAGATCCATTTGCACTCACTCAATAATTATTGAAGAAACTAAAGAGCCGTTTGTTTATGTGAGTAAATATTACATATACTAACTTTAATTTCTAATATAATAAATATTGTATTATAATGTAATATTTACTATATTAAAAATTAAAATTGTGTATTATCATATACTATTTACTATGGTAGAAATTAAAATTGATAAATGTTTAAAACACAAGAATACACAAGCACGCATTCTTTTTTTTTTTTGAGATAGAGTCTTACTCTGTTGCCCGGGCTAGAGTGCCGTGGCATCAGCCTAGCTCACAGCAACCTCAGACTCCTGGGCTCAAGCGATCCTCCTGCCTCAGCCTCCTTAGTAGCTGGGACTACAGGCATGTACCACCATGCCCGGCTAATTTTTTTTCTATATATTTTTAGTTGTCCAGCTAATTTCTTTCTATTTTTAGTAGAGACGAGGGTCTCACTCTTGCTCAGGATGGTCTCGAACCTCTGAGCTCAAACTATCCGCCCACCTCGGCCTCCCAGAGTGCTAGGATTACAGGTGTGAGCCACCTCCACCAGCCCACAAGCACACATTCTATTAGGTGTCAGAACATTGATATTATTACACGTTATATATTGTCTGGAAAACTCCGCTGTATATTTATGAGTTAATGTGAATGAAAAAAAGGCAAATAATGTCTTAGCATTACTAGTATGAAAATCATTTTAACCTCTTGGACTCCCTAAAATGGTCTTAGGAGCTCTCGGGAGTCCCAGCCCATAGTTTGAGAAGCACTATTATAAATCTATTTAGAATTGTCTCTAAAAAAATCTATAATTCCCTTAAATCCCAAGGTATAAAATATCCATACCTATAGCCTATAATGAATAGAGTGGGGGACAAAATAGGCAAATAAATGTGAAAACGTTAAATTCAACATTGATTCATGTCCAAAACCTGTATCATAAGCAATATGGCCAATAAAAATGCACTGTTATTTGTATTTGCTGATTTTAGGGGGTACATTTATGACTAATATAATCTCTGTCTTATGAATGTACCCATGCAAACAATATTTTATGTTAAGAAAGTTTGCATTGTGCTATTGACGAGTAAGGTCCAGGCTAGAGTATGGACAGAGTGCCAGACCCCACCATCAACAGGGGAAATGCCTGACAGTGTTTATTTCCTATTTAATCTAAAAATAAAGATAATTTGCTATACTACCACAAGTGACAATACAGGAATTGGCCAAGTAGAGCCTTTTTCATCATGATGTTTACAAAACATAAAGCATTCACATTTTATTTCAAACCTAGACTTTTACTTTGAGAATAAGAAATTATAATTAGGAATAGCATACAATTTTCTCCTATGCCTCACATTACCAAAGGATGGTTTTAGAATATTTGTTTTTCAAAATTTTTCCCCAAAAAAGTGACAGAAAGAAAGCCACAAAAAAAAAGCCACAAATAATCATAACACTCCATAACAACTTATTTTGTGTTCTACCTGTCTTTTCTATGCTTATATAATGTATTTGTGTGATATAATTATGATCTCCGTGCTATCAAAAAGCTAAATTAAATTGCACACGAGGGCCCACCAAATGTTATTAACTAGGTCAAATAATGCAATATTTGAGACAGTGAGCCCATGGGAAGGAGAGAACCGAGTTGTTTATGTCCTTTTAGTATGCAGACACGGACATATAAGGAGAGATAAGATTTTAATGAATTTTAAGACATAGTTTTTTTTCCCTCTTTTAGTTACTGACCACGGAACTCCTATCATGGAAAATAGAAATGGACTGTGCTGGAGAGAGCCAGACCATTTATGGAGTTACTGGGTTCCTAGTCTTTCGGCAGCAGCACAAAGGCCACACATGGGGCTGTGTATTTAATAGCCACCACCAGTGCCCGTCAGTTAGAATGCCCTGGCACGGGCTGTGCAGGCATGCCATTGGCGGCATACCTGTGCTTTTTACAGTAGGTGATCATAGGAAAAATCCACCAGAAATAGATCAAGCCCTTTGAAAGCATTTCAGTGCTGCAGAGGGCGAGAAAGTCTATATCTGTGAATTAGAAACAATCAAAGAACAGCCGCCCTCGCCTAAGGAGGAAGGGGCTAGCTTTAGTTGTTGGTTTACAATCTAGTGCATTGGGTTGTCCATGAAAATACTTCCTTGGGCTTATTTTTTTTTTCAAAGAATATTCTGATTTCTTCTTTTTATTAAAAAAGTAGGAAAACAGGGCCCGGTACGGTGGCTCACACCTGTAATCCTAGCACTCTGGGAGGCCGAGGCTGGTAGATCGCTCAAGGTCAGGAGTTCAAAACCAGCCTGAGCAAAAGCGAGACCCCATCTCTACTAAAAATAGAAAGAAATTAATTGGCCGACTAAAAATACATAGAAAAAATTAGCCGGGCATGGTGGCGCATGCCTGTTGTCCCAGCTACTCGGGATGCTGAGGCAGTAGGATTGCTTGAGCCCAGGAATTTGAGGTTGCTGTTAGCTAGGCTGATGCCATGGCACTCTAGCCTGGGTGACAGAGTGAGACTCTGTCTCAAAAAAAAAAAAAAAAGTAGGAAAACAGATGCTTCTTAAGTCCATCCTGTTGACATGTTGTCTAAGAGAGACGTTGTGGAGCGGGGTTTGGGGGAGAGGAGAATGAAGAGAGAAGGACAAAAAAACCAACTGTATTCACCTGGCAGGAAAGTACCACAGAATGTGCCCTTCAGCCTTTAAATAGGCAGAAGTATAACAGGACCTCACTTCAATAAATAACCATTTGCTTGTTTAAGAGTTAGAGAGTTTACCAGAAGGCAGGCGCCTCCTGACCATTAAGACTCAGCTAAGCTAGTTGACAATAGTTGGCACCCTGGACTGAGGGTTACTTGCTGAGAAACTGGTAGGACAGGTTCCTTGAGTCAAGTTGCTTTGCTGCTTTTCTAGCCCAGATTTTAAAAGGAGGGGATTCCTTAGAAAGGTGAGGGGTGTAATATTCCCGAGAGCCAAAAACGCTAGCCCTAATTGCTCTCCTGCCCTTGTTAAGAAATGCAAGACGTGTGTTGACAGTGAGAAGAAATCTAAATGATGGGGTTTGGGCGGATGCCTCCCGAGCCTTCGGCCAGCGGGAGGGAAATCAATGCAAGACATAGTGTTCCCTGCGGGTAACGCAGGTGGAGAAAGCTGCCCCTGGAGTGCCAGGGGACAGTTCTGGATTCCTTGGCAGCAAGGAGAAGGGGCTTTCGTGTGGCAGGACAGCCTGCCAGTCAACTATATTTATGGAGCACCTGCTGCATGGAATTTGAAAAAGAGGAGGAGAAGGGCCTTGTCCTCAAGAAGCTTATGATTAAAAGGAGAAGGAAAGTGCCCAGCTACTGTAAACCCTGGAGATTCCCATCCACATTGGAAAGGGGGGTGGGGGGAACTGGCCATATTTGGGCAGTGGGCCAAGCCTTGTTACTAGAAGTGTGGGGTGTAGGGAGCCTTTTAGAAATGCAGAATCTTGAACCCTGCTGCTGCAGCCCCCATAGTCAGCATTTGCAGTTTACTCGGATCCCTAAGTGATTCATATGCACACAGCAGTTTGAGAAGCTCTAAAAGATCCATGCAAGGAGTGAGTCTCGAATGTTTTAAGAAAGCAGAGTGACCTGGCTCAGTGGCTACATTGATACTAAAGGGCAGTTCATCTACCTGTAGGTTTCTTAAACACAGGGATCTTATCTCATCACAGCCGGTTTTGTAACGCCCTTGCCCTGTTAAGTTCATAATGGGAGCTCCATGGACTCTAGTTACACGAATGCTCCCGCATATGGCCCCTGTGCAGTGAGGT
This sequence comes from Cheirogaleus medius, assembly GCA_008086735.1. Lineage (NCBI taxonomy): Eukaryota > Metazoa > Chordata > Mammalia > Primates > Cheirogaleidae > Cheirogaleus > Cheirogaleus medius. The sequence goes on from VBSM01003169.1 coordinate 20,088,019, forward strand.
GTCGTGCAAATTGCTGGTAATGAATGATTCTCATAGAGGCAGCCGGGCATGACAGAAACTGCCAGAGTCAAAGGTATGAGTCGGAGTGCGAGCGATGCCTCAGCTGTTCCTTCAAGGTGATAGGAGATTCCTTGGGGCCCTGAGACTCGCCTGTAATGGTTCATTTTCCATGTAGGTCATGTGCAGCTTGGTCTTCACCACTCCTGGTTTCCCATCTCTCCAGTTTAAGGACAGCTGGAATTCTTTGTTTCAAATGCTCTGAAAATGACCGAGGGTTCATTTTCTCTTATCCTTTCTGTCCCACCATGGCTGATTGATCGATCTACTTTTCTCCCTTGTGCAAACTACAATGTATATAAATTTCATCAAACTCAATGACTGTTCCCACTTTACAGTGGAGGTGTGAGGGGCCCACTTCTTCCGGGGTACAATCCCTCAGCCCCTACCCCAATTCCAAACGTGTTCTAACACAGTGCAGCCCACAGACCTGGAAGTAAGACAAAGCCTTAGCCGGTGGCATGTGCAGAAAGACATGAGTGTCTTCTTCACAGACATCAGAATAAAAACAGGATAGTAATGATAATAACCATGAAGAGATAAAGCATGTTCCCTGCCCCTGTTAACTCATTCATTCCTGCCAATGACCCTTGAGATAGGCTATGCTATTATTTCCATCTCATAGATGAGGAAATTGAGGTACATCCCACTCCTACAGATAAGGCAGCATCCATATGAGGCTATGTGATCTTGACAATAAGACCAATCCATTCAGCAGGGAAAATGAATAATCACTCTGAGACGTCCATCAGCTCACTTCCTCTGCCACAGTCAGTGAACTTGAGCCTCTGAGAAGGGAAGCGCAGGCCCATGCTGCAGAGCCCTGGCTATGGGTCCGGCAGGCTTGGGCAGGGCCTGGCTCCACCCTTCATGAGCTGTGGAACCTCACAGGGGTCTCAGTTCATATCTGCAAAACAGGGAAAATTGCACTACCAAGTCCATAGAGTTCTAAGGATTATAAGAATTAATGTATACTAAGTCCTGCTTGTAGTGGGTGCCAATAAGTAGTTGCTATTTATTTATTCCTTTACTGGCTATAATGTAATGGGATTTCTGTGATTTTAAAAAGGAAAAGTTCTGGTTCTGCCCACTTACCAGGCAGGCATACATTTTCCTATTTTCACTCCTTGCAACCATCCTACAAAGGTGTAGTAGCCTGTAACGTTTGTGTAGTTCCAACTATCTGATACAGTTGGCTATTAATGACCCATGTTCTATGGATTTGGTGGAAGTTGAATTACGCCCTTTCAATTCTCATTTTGGTTTGATTTTGGACCTGTTACACAGACCATGGGGGCTAGAGACACAGCGGAAATGGAGAATTTACATTTGAGACATATTTACAGGTTCAGTGCCCAAGGTGATTCTCTTTTATTTATTTGATTAGAATTCACCTTTGGCCTTACTTGGATTTTAAGCGACCATGGCTTCCCTTACAAAATGGGCCTTTATGACACAGATGCTGACAAAGTATGGTCAATTTGATAGTTCATACACAATCACCACTTCTTAAGCACAATCTTCTTAATTCTTTTGTATCAATTCACTGTGCATTTAATGTGTTTTCAGCAAGAAAATGAGATACCAGGTAGATAGGAAAGGAATGAAAGATCCCTGTCTTTGTTTAGTTGGGGAGAAAGAGAAACATAAATACACTAAGACTACTAGAAAATAATTAAATTGCAGTGAATAAAGAGTGTATTATTATAACATCCAGAATGCTAGGAGAATAAGAAAGGAGAACACAATGAAATAATTAGCTCTGAGCACCTTGAGAAAAACGTCAAAAAGATAGACAAAGATTGCCAAGGGGTAACAATGCCATTACTGCTGTTAATTATAGAGCTCTTTCCACACACCAGGAACGGTGTGCGTTGTGCATTTTACAAAGGATTAGCGCCCTGAGAGGTCATTTTATTATTCTTATTTCACAGATGAGGAAACCGAGGCTGTTAGAGATTAAGGAATCGCCCTAGACTACACAGCCGATAAGGCATAGAGTCAGGCTGCAGAACTAAGTCTGTGTGACTCCATCACATGTAGAGAGAAAGCATGAGGTCTGTTGGGGAGCAGGACACCACTCTTCTCAGTGGCAGAAAGGTCAGAGGTAAACAGAGAAACCATCTCTAGAGCAGAGGGACCACAGGAGTGTAATAAGAGAAGGGAGAGAAAGGACGTGCCCGCCAACGATGGCTTTGACTGCTAGCCTGGGGAGTGTAGACCTAACCAGATAGGTACCAGAGACCCGCTCAGGTAGAATGACAGTTGTAGGATAAATAACTTCTGCAGCTGTGGGGAAAAGAGACTGGAGGGCAGAGAAACTTGTCTGTACAGAGAGCCAGGGAGATGTCCTCAAGCCTTGCAACGACAATGGCTCAGTCCAAAAGATAGTGTGTCAAAGAAATTGGCTTCTCACTCCCCGTATTCTGATACCCGGGTGCTGCAATAACTCGTTCAAAGCCAGAAGGTCACTGTTAGATTTTCATTTCTGCACTCAGATCTTTGAAAATAAAATACTCTGGCTGAAGATTTTGTCTTCTGATTGACAAAGGTGCTAATGATTTTTTCCATGATGTGATGAAGAAACGAAAGCATTTCTGACAATGCCATCTAAGGGACACTTGTGTTTTCACCTTGTCTGTAAATTACATCACATCCTGCCATGTTATCTTCTGCTAGCCTGTGAAGTTATAGGTTTTCTCTCCTTTGATCATATATCTTTTCTCCCTCATTAGTAAATATTAGTATATTTATTTATGGTCATATGAGTGAAAATAATTTTAAAAAGTAAATAAATCAGAATTTATACCAGCACACAAAAAAAATAGTGATGGAAAAAGACATTGTTCCATCCTGGCAGGCCTGCATCACACGGTTCTTGATTTCTGTTATGGTGCAATCCACTCATTTTCCTATCCTCATTCCAGCCTGCCTAGAATAAACAAGGGCACTTAGCCTACACATAAGGGTGACTGTTCTGCCACACTGCTTGTTGTGAGACGTTGCTCTCCCTGCTCAGAAAGAGTCACTTGTGGAAAAAATGTGGAAAATCCCAAACACTGACAAAGTTCTTGGATCCCACAATGTGTCTATAATACAAAAGCTTTTCTTTATATTTTATTTAATACTCAAGTGTAAAATAATTTAAAAAGAGATCACCTTCATTTACTGCCTCTTTCCACCTTGGAGATGAAGCAGCTGGTTCACTCACATGTCACTAATTCCCAGTTCTGGGCATCCACAAGGATTTAGCAGGGGAAATTCTATGCTCTTTGGTCATTAGTATGCTTTTAGCTACCTGGAAATCATATATTCAAAAAAAACCAGAAGTTTTTTTTTCTTTAAAAAAACAGACTTCATAGCCAGACTGCTCTATGATAACGGAATATCCAAAGCCTGGTATAAAACTTTAGAACCAGAGCTTTGAAAATTTTGGATAAGTTAGGTGGAAATCTACTACAGGTATGTGCACTTCCAGAAAGAACTGTGCGAGGGGTTAATTCTGTTTCCTAGTGAACAGCAGCTTGTCTTGTAATCCAATGACATGTTGCAGAGCCAGAGGATTTTGAGGTTATTGTCATTCAGAAGTGTCTCTCATGAGGGCAGGACAATGTCGGAGACACTGAGGTGTCCTTGCTCTCTGGGAAAAGGGGGTCTCATTTCTGCACCAACTTTGCCCACCTTAGTCTCTACGGGGTGTGCTTGCCACCCAGTGTCTCACTTTTGTATGGGACCATGTACAAACAGTAGTGTGGCTTGGGTCTCTTGATGCCATGGGACAATCCTTTTCTTGCTCCAGTGTCCTTTGTGAGCATACACAGGTAAGACGGCTGCCTGGAGTGGAGAGCAGCCTGGTGCTGTGGAAAGTAGCTCTTCTCTGTGACAAGTGACCCTAATGCTTCTGTTACTCTTTTCATTTCTAGAAAATGAAGTCCCAGCCCCAGCCCCACCCCCAGCCCCCGAAGGTGAGTAGAAACACTGCCTCACGTGTTTGGGCTGCAAATACAGAGCCACCATCCCAGCATGACTTGGCCTCCACTGATGCCGTGAGCTTTAACCTAACTCCTGCTGAGAAGTTGGATGGTGACAGTTGTGATAAGTTGATAATAAAAATAATACATTGTATTTATGTAATCCTCTCATGTTACTTTAATTTTGATGGCACTTCATATACATTATGGGAAAGGATTCTTACAAAACCTTCCAAGTTGTGCAACAGTTGTTGCTATGCCCGTGTTTTATAGTGTGGAGGCTGAGCCTCCAGGGGGCTCAAGGATTTGTAGGGAAGGCCCTTGTGAGAGTGGGGAGTGGATCCCACCTCCACCCTGGAGGATCAGCCGCCCCTTCCCACCTTGAACTACATCACTATTGAGTACCTCCGGAAACTCCCTGGGGAGTTTCCAGAAAGCTTTGGTGGCTTCTGAGGCTAATATCAGGACCAGCTTCTTTGTTCTTAATGCCATATTGTCCACCAACTGGCAACGATAAAATGAATAAAGAGAGGAAGTGAAATCCTTGGCAGGCAGACACAGTACCCAGTGACAGATGACATGTGAAGCCTGTAGATCTAAGGAAGAAGACAGGATTGGGAGAATAACAAGCCCAAGTAGACTGTTGAACTCCCAGCATGGCCCACTATAGTCATTTGTCTGCCCCACCACATAGTCCCCAAGATGGAAGCAACCAAAATCATGTGTATTTTTTCATGAAGACCCCAAAGTGCCATTTCTCATCACTCTTCCTCCTTGAAGAGTGATGAGAAACCAGCATCCATTCCAGAATTCTTCCCTGGGTATTTAGCACATGTACAACTCTGCTCTAACCCTTCAGAAGACACAGAGTTAGCTACCACATACTTATGGATAGCAAGGTGCAAACATATTGTACCAGGTGTAGTGGCAAACTCTAAACAGAAAACATTTCCCTGTATTCAGTTTGTTTGCAGCCAAGTAGAAAATAAAATACAGCCTGGAGAGCAATTCAATTAAATTAAATCCAACCACTACATGAAAACATTAGGCAATACTATAAGAAACCTCCCAGTGTAGTAGTATGTGATTAAATGCAGTTACTTGAATTGACAATGTGGTATGAAACCAGGGAGCAGGAGGTCACTGCAGACTGGTCCAGTCTAGGTAAAAGCAAGAGTTTAATAAGGCCTTAGTTTCTGATCATCTTTTCACATGGAAAAATTTATAAGGAAATTATAAAGTTCTTCCACCCTGGAAATCATTTTTCAGGAGGGCATTTTAAGAAATCTAACTGCACACAGGAGCCCTTTTGTCCAGCTAAGAATACTAGATTCACACACTCAAACCACTAAATAGTACAGAAGAGTATTGCTATATGTCAAAACGAAAAAATCAGGTGGGGTGCGGTGGTTTACACTTATAATCCTAGTGCTTTGGGAGGCTGAAGTGGGAAGATCGCTTGAGCCCAGGAGTTTGAGGTTGCAGTGAGCTATGATTGCACACTGCACTTCAGTCTGGGCAACAGAATCAGACCCTGTCTCTGGAAAAAAAAAAAAAATGAGGGAAACGGGCTCAGTGCCACATGAGTTCAAACAGGGGCATGCTCAGATTTAGTTTTCTTTAGATCTTGATCTTGAAACCAGTGTAGATGTGTGACATTCTTCTTAGGATCTTCTTCTTCCTTGGTATGTTTCCTCTTTCATGTACAGATTTCTTTTGACCAGCATTGGGTACATTGAGAACCTACCAGCCATTACAGATAAAACTTTCCCTTCTGTTCTTCAGATCAGTTACTGTCACTGAGCCACTATAAAGTTTCCCTTTTTAGGCCATATTTTATATTCATTGTACAATATTGACCTCATATTGCTAAAATATCTACTCTTAAACTCTGCTAAAATTGTCCTAGTTAACTAAGATTTGAATCTCTGTCAGTCAAAAAAATTCTTGCTTGAAATAATTCTTTTCTTACATATACCACAGTTAGATACTATTTGCAGGTATCTAACCTAGTATGATTCTGAACACAGAGAAATACAAACTAGATGTCCTCGACTGATAGAATCTGATGTTACTGCTCATTTTGCATTTGTTGCCACTAAACCCAACCCAGAAGATTCACATGTACACCAAAACATTTTCTTTGAAACTACACACACACAATTACATATTTTATACCTTACTATAATATCTAGAAGTCCAAACTATTGAGACCACTACACGGGTCAAACATCTTTAAAAAGTCTCTTTTTGAGGTCTAAAATAACGTAAACCACATTTTATACTCAATTCTACACCAGCATGTTATCTAGCATGATCCCAGCATAGCTGAATGTATCTTAACAAAATTTGTATTGAGTGTTTTGATGCATACTTTCCCCCAAAATGGTCATATTTATTTATTGCTTTTATTAAAAGTTTACTGTGACTCTAAATTATAATTCCCAAGTTCATAATTCATGTGTAGCATAATGAGTGTGTGGTATCATTTATGATCTGTTCTGTTGTCATTTATTTCCTGTCTCCCCCCTCCACCTCATTGCTCATTACACAATAAAATGCTTTAAGACACTTTAAAAAATGTGCTTATACTTTCCACACAGAACCAAATAAAGAGAAGGAGGCCGGAACTACACCAGCAAAAGGTGAGTTGGAGGAAGGGAGAGTAAGTCTGAATTCAACAAAATCAGAAGCAGGAAGAGGTCAGTAATGATTGCCATGGTGGCCCCATAGAATTTCTCTGCATTATCTATCATCAGTGCGGTTTGGGGTTCTTTGCATCTTATCTACAAGACCCAAGCAGCATAATGACAAGCGGTGCTTCACTAAGTTTCCATTACACACATTTCTAAAACAAAAACCACAGTGACAAAAATATCACAAGCACTTGTTGAGATGCCAGCAAATTAATTGGTAGTTTCCAAGTGCATGCTAAGGAAAAGAGGTGTTTGATCTTCGTGGAATTACACCAATTGGGAAAATTATCCAAATTACCCAGGTTTTTACGAATGTTATGTTATTATACGAAGTGTTCCAGGGTTCACTAGTAATTTTGAAGGCAAGCATCTCAATTTGTGATACTATGTATTCATGTAGATTTATATTATGATTTATACAGACTGACAATAAACCTTAAGCAAACACCATGTTGCTGCTGCTTAATTTGGAAATTCATTTATTCCTATAGTATTATTCTGTTTTTACTTTATATGGAGATTGTCCAATTTTAGAAAATGAACACTCTTTATCATGTACTTCTGTTACTCCATGAAATGCTAATTCCTTTGTCTTACCATGGAGGAAATCATTTTCATTACTGACCATCTGTCTTAAACTAAGGAGCATTAGTTTTCCATAGATGAAAGTTTTCATGAAGCTGGATCTGACAATTTTGCTTTATATGTTTGTATCATCATTTTTATAAGTTAACCTTTTATTTGTGTAATAAATAACATAGTTTAAATTTTGGAATAACTAATTATTTCCTGCCTGTTACCAGAAGTTTCTCTTTTTCCTGGACACCGCTCAAAAGCATGTTAAGTATCTCTTTGTTCTTAGTATGTCATATTTCATTACCTAACCTCCATGATATTCTTGTTTCCTATACATTAGTAAAATACTTTTTTTCTTTCTTTCAGTACATTGGATTACTTTTCTTCAGCTAACCTGAACTTGTGCTCTCATGAATGAACACATAATGTTAGAGCACTGACTTTGCCCTTGACCTTCAAGTGGCTCCCATGGATAGTAACATGAATACTAATCCTGGCCACGTGGGCCACAGTTTGAAGGTTATTTGCTTATGGAATGCAGACAGTGCAAACTCCTAGAACTCCTTCCATGAGATGGGTTCAAGGAGGTTTGGACATCCTGGCTGAAGTTATTGTAACATTATTCTCTACTAGGCCGATGGCATACACCTCTGTTTCCAAATTTGGAAAGGTGTTTGGACCAACACAGCAAATGATGTAATCCTAGAGGGCAAGCTGTCAAAGTTTAAACAAAGCCTGTGCCTGACCTTTAATCTGAAAAGTCACCATATTATATTTGTATGCTTAAATGAGAAAATGCCTCTCCATAAGTTAAAGTCAACCAAACAACCAACAAAACCTCTTTTCTTTATGGAGAACACAATATGATGAAAGAGCAAGGCCAGATGACTAGGGCATCCTGAAATTGGTAGCATTTTTCTGACATTTGCAAGACCTTGGCCTCATTCAGTTACATGCCCAGCTCCATAAACTGCCATATCTGCCCTACATGCCTAGGAAGCAAATCAATTTAGGATAGAAAGTGACATCCCTAAATAAAGAAGGTAAGTGGATGGAAATTTTTTCAAAATATACAATTCTTTTCAACTATTACCCACTTTCTTCTAGGACAGAGACATTTCAAAGAAAATACTTGAGCAGTAGATGCAATAATTATTGCTGCATGTATTAATACATCCATGGTTGAGAAAGAAGTCCTGCGTGGGCATAAACAGGATTCACTTCCTACTTTCTCCAGCATTAACTAGAATGTCCCTCCCTGCTGTCCCTCCCTCCTCACACTCTCAGTCTATATTTTTTTTAAACCATCAAACTCAAGTTTCACTCCTTCGCACAGCTTTCCCCTGGCCATCTGGCTCACTTTTATCCATCCTTCTTCCTCCTGATTTCCCTTGGACCTATTGCCTCTGTCTCCACTTAATCACCTATTAACGGTTGACTCCTTTCCCTAACAGGTTGTGAGCTTTCTGACGGTCAGGCACCATGTCTTAACACCTCTTTGTTCCCCCCATCGCATTCCCTCCAGCATCTGGCAGAGAGCTGCACATGGCAATTGTCTAATAAATACTCGTAGAATGAATGAACAGTTGAACTTCCGTGCTGGCTTAGCTGCTGACCATACAATGATAATCTGGATGGATTGTTATTTCCACTCCCCATGTTTGCTGGGTAGGAGGATGAACATCCTATGCACATTCTTGGTCCATGAGGGTTCAGGATAAGGTCCTGGTGCAGGACAGATGGATGATTTCCACCCTAAGACCAACTCCCCTAAAGCCATTGAAAATATTGGTACACTTTCAGCACTTTAACTAGTCCTCTATCAAATTAGTTGACAAAAATTCAGTTAATAGCTCCAAGGCTGTCACTATGTAGAATATTATTCATAGCAATGCAGCCTTAAAATCTTTCCCAGATTGACTAAATTGTTCTGTGACAGCTCAGAAATACTCTGAAAAAAATTTTTTTGTAGCCACAGAGAATTGTTTGGTTCCGGTGTCAATCTCAGAAGTACTGTTTGTGGCTAGATTTGCCAACTTTTTCAGATTACAAAGAGTCTCTGTCTGGGAAACAGCTGATTTCCCAGGAAGTGGTTTCATTATTGCTTGTTTGCTTCTGGACCTGTTTTCCACCCAGCCATCCTGTTCCCTAATATGGACCATTTTGTCCTGGGACCTGGGCAAAGTCTCCTGGAGTTGACAATAGAGATGACAATAAAAAAAATGTGTTTAACCAAACAGCAATATCAGAAATTAGATGTGCAAATCCCTTTCAGAGTGATTATACTGGGAGGCAATGCCCTTAGAAAAATAATGCTGCTATGACGTAGAATTATTCCAGAATAGTTACAGGTGGCACATCAATGGGATGCTAAGCATAGAATCTTTTCTATATCCTCAATGGGGCCAAAGACCTGCCTTTTATCGTAGCATTCATTGATTCAGTAAGTATTGACCGAGTGCCGGCTAGGTGCCAGGCACACGTCTGGGCACTGGGTCCTGCTCTCCTGGAGCCAACTTTAGGAGGAAGAACAACTATCAACAAAGGAAGATGGATTTCAGCTTTGGAAGCAGACAAGAGTCACGGAGGGCCAAGTGTAGAGAATAACGTGGGTGATCAAGTGGGATCATATCTTTATTTCTGTTAGCTAACGTCCAACATCCTACGTGTGAACATAGGGTAACCAGAGCAGGTTTCTCCTGTGCCTTAACAACTTCCCTCGGGAAGTTCCAAAACTGGTTCTGTGGCTGGTCCCAGATGTGGCAGCAGCCTTAGAGTCAGAGACCACTCTGAGCATCAGTACTTATTTCGATACCTAAGTTCTGATGTTTTATTTTCACATCTTATTAGCTTAGAGTCTGTATATTTTTTGGTAAGCTCATTTAGGACAGTTACTACCTCTTTTTATTTTTCTTCCAGAAAAATAACTGCTTTTGGTTGATCACGGCAAGGGAAATAAAAACTTATTTTCTTTTCCCAGGCCTTAACATTACCACATAAACTATCATGAAGGAACCCTGTGTGTATTAAATACTTCACATAACCCAAGATAAAGTCTCTTTTCTGATGTAAATGTGGTTGGCAGATGAGAAAGTGGCCCAGCAGAAGTTCCAACCTATTTTCTACTAAATGATGTGATTTTTAAAAATTAAAAGTATGATTTAAAATTCTTTTTTCATTTAGGTTCCTTTATATCTGCAATAACATTATCCTGGTGCTTTTTACTAGTATGCTAAAATATTTTTGTGCAATTTACCTTTAGGTGTCAAACAATCAACCGTCTACTAAAATGTCTTCGTGCTTTATCTATGTATTCTAATTACATTGCTTCTTTGTAACAAACTATGTTAAAAATTAATGTCATTGTATTTTTCAATTCTAAGATACAGCCAGTATAAGATGCAACACTGATTTAGATTTTGGGAAGAAAACACTCATTAAATATACTCATTAAATATATCTATTGTAAGATGAAGCTTGATTTCATAAGCATCAAAGTGTGAAGGCAGCTGGGCATGGTGGTTCACGCCTGTAATTCTAGCACTCTGGAAGGCAGAGGCAGGAGGATTGCTTGAGCTCAGGAGTTCGAGACCAGCCTGAGCAAGAG
>VBSM01003169.1:20099025-20162617 GCA_008086735.1 Cheirogaleus medius
AAAAAACAAAAAAAAAACAAAAAAAACAAACAAAAAAAAATGTGAAGGCATGTATCTTCTCATCATGAAAATGTGGTAATCAAATGCCTCAAAACACAATGAATTAATGTTAACTGTTGTTGTTGTCTTCCATATTTTGTTGTGGTTATTTTGGTCGCATATACCAATATTTACTACAAGTGATTGATTACTCTGCTTGAGGAATGCATGAATTTGTCTAAATCAAATAAGGTATTATATCAGTATTTAAGGGATGTTTGTTTACAAGTCACATATATTTTAATCTTATATGCTTTTGGTCTTTATCGTAAAATCTCAACAGTTGTCTCACGTTTGTATTACTTAAAAATTTAATTCAAAAAGGCAATCTAAAATCAACCACAGGTAGAAGTTATTTTACAACCAAGAGAGTTCGGAGAATTGTAAGAATGTACACATTCTCCTATCTCTGGAGTTCTTTTCATTTGGCAGCAAGGCTCTCACTTGCATTCCAGAGTACTTATGTGTACCCCACCAAAATCCCAGGCTTGTAATGTGAGACTGAGTTCTTTCTCTACTTTTCAGGAGTTTGTCTCCGGGAACTTCAGTTGTTTAAAAAATCATTTTTACGGTTTTATAAATGCTATTTTCCCATGACTTAAAGTTGAATAAAATTCTGCTTTGGTAAACTGTCCTTCTATGTAGCTAAGCAGGCTAACTCTGCTGCTCTGAGGTCTTTATGTATGTCAGTCGTATATTAATGACCCAAAATGAGATGTTTACATTTTAAATCGTCACCATAGTCCCTTTTAAATAGAAAAATATATAAATGACTTAAGTATTTTGTTTTGTTTGAAAATATTTTCTGTAAGATGCTATGTCTTTCATGTATGTTGTTGAACTGGACACAGCTGGAGAGATTTGCATATTCAATTTCCTCCTAGCAATAGAACCTGGTGTCCATGCTAAATAAGAACAATTAAACTTTTCAGTCTCATCCAATTCAACCGAATTTAACCAGACAACTTTTCAAGAACGTAAGGTCAGAAACTCAACAAATTAACTACATTTCCCAATCTAAAATTATTTATTATTTTATTTGTTTAAGCTACTTTTAAAAGAAGAGAAACAGTAAACTTTGCTCCAGCTGATTTTTCTAGCACTTTTGTAAATTTGAAAATCTATGTGCAATGAATCAAATATTACCAATTGAGAAGTAATTGCTGTTTGGAAGTAATATTGGGCCACTGGAGGAAGAATATTTCATGATTCTCTGAAGAGCTGCTTTAATATGTGTTCCTTAATAGTCTAAAATAATTGTACATGTCCTCCAAATAGTCTTAACATTTCCTGGACTTTGAAACTACTCACCAATCAAATTTCTGCTTAAAAAACAGATTATCATCATTATACATTCTATGCATGTAACAAAATAGCACGTGTACCCCGTAAATATATGTAAATATTATGTATCAATTAAAAAACAGATTATCTTCCTTCACTTTAGTTTTAAGAAAGTATATGAATACTCTTCTCAATCATATTGCATTCTAAACAATTAACTCAAGGTTTCATTATATGCTACGTACAAACAAACAAAAACCACAAAACCTGTATAAAGTATTAATTTGACTCAAAATGGTTCTAGTTTCTAGTTTATATATAATAAAGGAATTCTTTTCTAAGATTTGGTTAAATTTTAAAATTTCATTTTCATTTATTATTATAGGACTTTAAATCAAGATTCTTTATATATTTCAGTAAATAAAAGCTGGCTGAATTAAATTTATGGCAAATAATATTACAGAAAAACTTCAAAGTATTTTATTTTTGATTATGTAAAATTTTAATTATCTAACAGTCTTCTGAGATATAGAATTCTTCTGAAAACTCAGAAATATCTATACTTCTGAAAATGCATAATTTTGTGAAATGTTAATGGATATTCCAGGAGAAAAGAATTCAAAACTGAGATAAGTTTGGGAAGTGCTAAGTACTGTATCATTTCTTGTCTCCACCTCCATTCCCAGTGCAAATCAGCACACTGAGGGCTTTGAGATGTCCTTGAGTAAACACACACACACACAACACAATAAAATGCAAACATTTGACTGTAGCCTAGCATTTTCCAAGCTGCTTTGACCACAGAAAGCTTCCTCTAAACAATCTCATACCCCACAGTACCCAGTGAATCACCTCTTGGATTCTAAAGCAATGACATTAAAGGTCTCTATATATTACATTAGTTATTTTATTAAAAAGCAATAAAACATTTCCTAGGTTGACAGTTTAGAGAAAGAAATTTCAGGCTAGTAGATAACATCTGTAGTAAATATTCTAATATTAATAGATGATATAAAATGTACTATTTTACCTCTTTTTGTCAGGATTTTTTAAAAGCACATTTAATTTTCATTTACATATATTTTTTGTTTCCTATTTTGTACAAATATGTTTATATTTTGAAATCCACAATTCTTGTATTTTAAGTACAATGATTATTATTATTTATACAAACACTACTAGTCTTTAGGCTTTGGGAAGGAAGGGGCAGAAGTTTAGATAATACCAAATGCCTCTTTAAGCATCTAAAATAAGCAGTACAAATATTTTTTTAAAAGGGGACTATTCTGCATATAACCACTAAAAGGCATATTTTGAATTTCACAAATGTGCATAGGTAAATATTAAGAAATGATACAGCAGCATTAACCAACACCAATATAATCTTGGGAAAAATTTTCTTAATGTTCCTAAAATAATTATTGGTGAACTTGGTAAGACAAATTGATGTATATTAATTAATCTTGACTTTTGTTTCTTGAATATAGAAGAGAATTAATCATGAGGTTTCCTGGGTAGAAATGAGTTCTTAAACAGTACATAAACATTTTTATGTCTGTGTCCAAACAGTGTGATATATGAATGTCTGTCATTTACTTTAGTTACAAAATAAGAACTTTAAAATCACCTCTGTTGTTGATTTCATCAAGGTTTGATTTTTAGTATTCATTCTTTTCCTCTAACCCACAGTCACATAAAACACTTGCATAGAGTTCCACTGTTTAATCTGTACTTGTATTTGGATTACCCTACTTTCTCGCCTTTTTATTTATTATTTATTTCTTTTTTTGCCTGAAATACTGAAGTTTAACCTTTTAGGTACCAAGTCTTTTAAGGCTTACTCAGCAGTCGGGAAAGTGTTTGGTGTAGTTTCTCCTCTTCTTTTTCAGATTTCTCTTTTCTCAGGCTACTTGGGACGAAGTTCTTTTCTCCTTGACATTTAACTCCTATGTCTTGTTTCAGATGAAGAGGAAGTGTCCCCGCCTAGCGCCTTGCCTCCAGGTTAGGATGATTTCTACCCCTACCCCGGCTGTTGAATTTATTTTCATTGCCAGTAGAGGAAAAGAAAAGGCAGGGTCGGCCCCTTGCTGATTCAGTGCACAAAGCTGGCGCCCAGGTTTTGCCTGTGCCGGCACCAAGAGGGAAAACGTTGGCTTTAATGACATTTTTTTGTTTTACATGAGAAACTCTTAAAAAGGAGCCTTTCTTTGTGAAATAAATAAATTAGTAAATCTTAGGTATAAATTTCAGGGGCAAAAATGTCTGTCTTCTATCTCCAGCTATATGCCTTTTTCCCCTGTTTTCAAATATCTAAATTTAGATATTTGAATTTTTAAATTTTATTACTGTTTTTAAATAAGACATACTTTTATAGGCACTTCCATGGCTGGAGCTCTACTGATTTTGCACCCAAGCCAACTTGCGGTTTTTTTTCTCCCCGTCACCAGAAGAGACAGGGTTTGGGAAAATTCAAGAAGGTTGAAGTCAGCACTCCATTTTCATCATCCCCCCCACCCCCCTGCATCATCCAAATCACGCTTTCCTTTCAGGTTTGGGTAGTCGGGCCTTGGAAAGAAAAGATTCAGGTGAGCACATGCCCAGGCAAGGCATCCTGACCCCATCCTAATACAATCCCTAATGACCTCATTTCTCGAAGCTGTATTGATGCTAATCCTTGTTTTATTCAGTTTGTAGCTTTTCTAGCAATCTTTCATTTCATTCCCTCTTATAAGAAAACTAATGTATTGAGAAACAATTAATTTTGCATGAAACACACACACATTCAAGAATCTAGCCACATACACTACAGGTTGGTTTGTTTTATCATAACTGTCATTTCTAACACGTAGCAAATACACAGAGACCAGTCTCCATTCCTGTGATGTGCTGAAATTAGATAATAATTCACATTTTTATGGAACTTTCCATACAGTTGATAAAGCACTTTCAAATGCATCCTGTCAGCCATAGCTACAATTCTTGGAGGTTATTTATTCATTCAGTCACTCATGCAACAAATTTGTATTGAAGGCCTAATTTGATCTTATTATGGGATAGCCACTTGTATAGGCACTGCAGGTATAGAAGTAGAGACAACAATAAAAATACTTGTCCTCATGTTCTAAATGTGAATTGTCACTATCCACTATTACTATAATAGACATATACAACATGAAATTTTAACAATAACTTGGGTATTAAAAAATGTGTAATCATGTGACTATGTTGCTTAACTTCATTGTGAAAATGATAATCTCCTATGGATGGAAATACCTAGCATGATTGATACATGAAAACTAAAATAATTAAATGTGCATTTTTCCCTCTTTTCAAGAAACATTAACAAGTAGAGATTTGGCAACCCATGCACTTTTTTTTCCCAGTTATTAAGTGGTTGAAACTGAACTTCTCTGCATTCAGCTCGAAGACAGAGGGAGTATCTACAGTTCTCTCTCCTATCTTCCTCATTGGAATTGACTGCAGATTAACACTAACCAAGCATCCAAGTGCAAAATAAACTTCATTTCTAGCTTGTCTCTCTTCATGGGAAAGCCTCAAACAGTTTCTTTTTCTTTCCATTTTTCTGTTGTTTTTTTTTTTTCTTCCCCTTGCAGAACATTCCTAGAATTCTTGCAATTCGTACCTACAAATTATGATCTGTTACTTTCTTGTCAAACTCTGGCCACATCTATACAACCCTAATAGAACTGTCTAATCATACAACAGTAAGGAAACTAGAAATACCAGGCCAGGTTTGGCTATTGGACCCTTGGATAATTCACCCTCACACTGACCCATTCCTTTAGTCTTTCCCAATTCTGTTATATAGATGTGACCTCATAGTCAGTCACCTGGAAAAACACGGAGAGTACTGCTTTAATATACTTACTACCATTGTTTATCTGTTAGGCAGGATGGGGAAACAAAGGAACCGTGGATGCCAACAAAGAGAGAGTAACAACTTACCTGAAAAGATCCACTATTTCTAGGAATTAGCAAATGTTCCTTTGCCTCGTCATGGAAGAGACACCCCTGTAAAAGTGGGAATCTGTCCCTCTCCACTGATGGCTGCTGGGGGTGGAAAGAGTGATGTTATATTTATCTAGGTTTATTAAACAAAGAAAAGCTTCCGCGTTGATAAGAGTGACAAACCCAGGTAAGTCTGCCTAAGAAGAACCTGGCCCTGGAATGATCCTTTCCCTCCTTTCTGCTCATCAGAATGGTCTCTTGGCGAATCACCTGGTGGGGAGGAGCAAGACAAGCAGAATGCCAATTCTCAGCTGTCCACCCTACTAATTGAAAAACCTCAGACAGGAACAGTGAAAGTTGGTGAGTACCTAGCATTCAATCCTGCCTTATTATTATTATTATTATTATTATTGAGGTGAAACTCACATAACATAAAATTAACCATTTTAAACTGGACAATTCAGTGGCTATTAATGCATTCAAAATATTGTGCAACCACCACTTCTATCTAGTTCCAGAAGACCTTGTACCCCACTAAGCAGTTACTCCCCATTGCCCTCCACTCCCAGGCTCTGACAACCACTAATCTGCTTTGTCTCTGTGGATTTACCTATTCTAGATATTTCACATAAATGGAATCAGATAATACAAGACCTTTTGTGTTTGGCTTCTTTTACTTAGCACATTGGTCCCTCCACATTGTATCAGTACTCCATTCCTTTTTATGGCTGCATAATATTCCGTACTATGTATATACTAAATCCTGCTTTTTATAACCTGAAAAGGTGAGTGACAGCTATTATTTCAGTAAACTGGAGCCACATAGTTTGGGTTCACACTTGGTTCTGTTTCTTGCTATTGTCCTTGGGCAGGCAGTTTTACCTCTTTATGCCTCAGTTTCCCCATCTGTAAAATGGGGATAACAATAGGGCTTACCTACAAAGTACTTTGAACAGTGCCTGACATATCCTAAAGCTCTGAGCCAGTGTCTGTTGTCATTATGATACAACTCATTCCATAAGATGATTCCAAATCTGCACATGTGTGAGAGGAAGCTAGTCAGACAGATGGTTCAACTCTTGAAATAGTCATTCAAAAAATATTGATTGTACACCTCCTGTTTTAGGCACTGTGCTGAACACTGAGTAGAACATGTGAGCACTCAGAATTTACAGTTTGAGAGGAGCAGACAACAAGAAATTAGACAAATAATCACAAAAGCCAAGTGCCATGAAGGAAGTAAATAGTGCAGTGAGCTGCAGAAGGACCTGGGGGTTCGATAATTTTAACTAAATAAATATTTATAAAGAATATATTATGAGGCCGAGGCGGGCAGATCGCTCAAGGTCAGGAGTTCGAAACCAGCCTGAGCAAGAGCGAGACCCCATCTCTACTAAAAATAGAAACAAATTAATTGGCCAACTAAAAATATATAGAAAAAATTAGCCGGGCATGGTGGTGCATGCCTGTAGTCTCAGCTACTCGGGAGGCTGAGGCAGGAGGATCGCTTGAGCCAAGGAGTTTAAGGTTGCTGTGAGCTAGGCTGACGCCACGGTACTCTAGCTCGGGCAACAGAGTGAGACTCTGTCTCAAAAAAAAAAAAAAAAAAAAGAAAGAATATATTATGAGCAGAACTAGTCTTTGACTCTTGCCAAGATTATGCAAATGAGCACATAGCTAACCATATTCCAGAATTACTTTTTTCAAGTCTAAAATGTAGAAACACACTTCACATGAACAGAAATGTTGGCTTCCGGCAAGGCTCACGCCTGTAATCCTAGCCATTCTGGGAGGCAAGGCTCACGCCTGTAATCCTAGCCATTCTGGGAGGCCAAGACAGGAGGAATGCTTGAGGTCAGGAGTTCAAGACCAGCCTGAGCAAGAGCAACACCCCATCTCTACTACAAATAAAAAAATTAGCTGAGTGTTGTGGCAGGCACCTGTAGTCCCAGCTACTTGGGAGGCTGAGGCAGGAGGATCACTTGAGCCTGGGAGTCTGAGGTTGCAGTGAGCTACAATGACGCCACTGCATTCTAGCCAGGGTGATAGAGTAAGACCCTGTCTCAGTAAATAAATAAATAAATAAAATAAAAGAAAGAAATCTTGGTTCCCCTTGTGTTCCTGTAAGACACTGAAATGCC
Source organism: Cheirogaleus medius (assembly GCA_008086735.1). NCBI lineage: Eukaryota > Metazoa > Chordata > Mammalia > Primates > Cheirogaleidae > Cheirogaleus > Cheirogaleus medius. The sequence goes on from VBSM01003169.1 coordinate 20,106,459, forward strand.
GAGATGCTGGGCTGACAGCCAGGTTAGAGTTTGATGTCCTCAGAGTCTAATCAGTCAATACAAATAGGCAGATTTACTTCAAACCAGTTAGTTTCATTTAGTCATATTGCTGTAACTCCAGGCTTCTCATCACCTTGACTAATAAAATGATGGAAAAATACATATATATTTCTTTTCTTCCCATTTTAATTTCATACATATAAAAATTATTCCTACTGATTTCCCCTCTTGCTTTTTCTACTCCGTAAACATGAAAAGCAAAAGAAGTTGAAATACCCTAAAAACCTCTAGGGCACTCGTAAGAAATCAGGACCAACTCGTTGCACAATTCTGGGGGTGTCAATCACATCATAGTCTATGCAGTGCCGTCCTGTGTCTACTCTTATTCGTTGAAAGCAAAATAAATGACGATTTTTAAACCACAGACTGAATCACTTATGCTTTTTCTAGGTGAAAATATCACCTTTACAGCCAAAGTCAAGGCTGAAGATCTTCTGAGAAAACCCACTATCAAATGGTTCAAGGGGAAATGGATGGATCTGGCCAGCAAAGCGGGGAAGCACTTGCAGCTGAAAGAAAGCTTTGAAAGGCATTCTCGGGTACGGCCCTGAACTCCCAGCACAGGGGCTCAGCTAGCTTGTTCCATCTGTGTGGGTAATTGGTCATTTTCAGGTTCAGCTGTGACAGATTTCAGTGCCAGAAAATTCTCTGGAGTTACCATTCCTAGTGTCTACACTCTACTGGGATTGCCTGCTGTGCCCAGGGGTTGCAGGATCCATTTACCCTACTATATTGAGTATGTGGTACTGGAATTCCTAGAGACAGACACATCTTTAAGCGAATGCTGAGGAATTTGGAAAGGAAGTAAAATGTGATGGCCCCTTGCTGTCAGCAACATAGGACTGCAGTGTGTCTGGATGCATTTCATTGCAGGTGTACACATTTGAGATGCAGATTATCAAGGCCAAAGAGAACTTTGCAGGAAACTACAGATGCGAGGTCACCTACAAGGATAAGTTTGACAGCTGTTCATTTGATCTTGAAGTGCGTGGTAAGAGTACCTTCTTGCCTGGATAAATGTGACTTTGTTTTTATGGGTGCAAAGGGACAGAGAAGGCGGCCCTTTAACAGTATGAGATGGGAGGGTGAAATTCCATTAAAACTGTCTGGTTCTGATTGTGGTAGTCTAGGCAAGTCTGCTGAATTAAGTTGTTATGGGAGAATTGGAGTTGGGGAATTTTATTACTAAGTATCTCTGTGTTCACTGTATTCCTTCAATCTCCCAAATAAGACATGCTGCTATTTTTTGCTGCTACAGAATATATCTATTTCACTGGTCCACTTTCCGACTCAGGTTTAGGGATAAGGTATGAGGATGTCAAGATACCCAAGTGGAAGAATTTCTCTTATAAGGACTAATGTCAGATATGGAAGTCCTCTATCCGTATGTTCTATGTACTGCTCAGAAAGAACTTAATAGGGATAAATGTAAAGGTATATATTTAGCTTGGGGGAAAAAACCCTTTTATAAGTATACAAAGGGAAAGTTGACTTGGCAGCAAAGATCATAAACTTAAGATGAATCAAAGTGTGATGTTGCTGCAAAAGACAGACAAAGCTAGTGTAAATTTAAATTGATCTATTCCAAATGGTATAGGATCTAAGTTTAAGAAATGATACTTCTCTATGCAACACTCTACTTGTTCCACATGTGGAGTGCTATCTTTGGCCACGGCCACCAAACCTCAACCTGGATCCCTTCAGAAGCAGAGCAACCAACCAGAAGGACAAAGAATCCAGAAACCACACGCTATCCAGCTCGAGTGTGTGGCTGAAGGAAGTTAGGCATAGGTGGCTCGTTGCAAAGAGGGGAAGGTAGGGCTGTCACACAGAACGAGGAGAAGTCCCTTTTCCATGAACCTGAGAAGCACCTAGGCAGGTTAGAATCAAAAGGTGGAAATTAAGAGGAGGTGACTTTTGCCTTAACGTTAGGATGAGCTGTTTCATTAAAGCTATGCAGACAGTCCGAGAGGGCTGTGCAGTTCCCATTCGGAGAGATGTCAGGCAGAGGCTGGATGATGGGTGGGGTGCCGCTGAGATTTCTGGATGAAGCAGGACTCTCGCCCTGAGCAGCACTCCGTGGCCAGGCATCTCTGAGAATCCCCTGAGGGGCTTTTTAAGAATATTGGTTTCTGGGTGTCCCTGATCTGGTGGTTCAAAATCTCTAGCAGGGAGGATCAAGAAGCTGATATTGTTTAAAGTTCCTCAGATGATTCTGATGCACAGGCAGGTCGAATGACGACTGGACGAGATAAACCCTAAGGTCCCCTCACTGGTTCTCCATGAGGGAGGCTGAGGGAGGATGATGCTTGGCAGCTCAGCCTTCCAGGAGAGCCAGGGCCCCTTTACCTGACGTGCTTTCCACCTGAAGAATCCCCGCCGCCTATAAGGGAACTGAACACAAACTGCCTTCTTAATGGTTACTTGTTTTACTGTTTTCTTTCCTTTCAAAGAATCTACTGGGACTACTCCAAGCATTGACATCAGATCTGCTTTCAAGAGAAGGTAACTTCAAAAGGGAAATCTATTATAGATAGATTTTATATAACATGGAAGCGGAGGATTTTTCAAAATATACTTCCCTTCCTCCAACCCCCATATTCCAAATGAGAATAATCCTTTTCACTGTAGTCAAACACACCATATATTTAAAAGTTGGTGTTCTAGAAAAGCCGTGGATTCAATGCCCAGTCAAGCACATATTGATCATTTTCTAGAATATTCTTGTTATAGTGAAGCTCCCATTTTTACAGGTTTCGCAGTTGCCTTAGAAAGACACACTATCTATACATATGTGGCTTCTTCCTTAATTGTATTATTTTCCACCAAATGGCCAAAAGAGATATACAAACAGATATATTTCATATAGCATCAGTTAAGCAATGTCAGATAACTATTATTTATATTGATTTTCATCCAGAAATCACTTATGGAGATACTAAACCATGTGCCCAAGAAAACTACAATTAAGTAGCTACTTACTAAAGTTAATACCATATAATATGAATTATTCTAAATGAAAGGATACTGAGTCTGCTGGCATTAAGAATGCCACGGAAAGGCAAATTTTAGATACCTATTTATTTTCACAACTGCCAAGGCTGAAAAATCAGGGGGTCAAGGAAGAAAAATAAAATTTTTTTGTTTCTGAGAAACATAACTAACCCTTCCTGCCATTATGTTACTTTCTGTACTTAATTATTCCGTAATATAAATTCTTAATGACAGTAAATGTTTTGTTCTCCCCAAGTCTGAATCCACATACAGTTTTTTTGAATAAGGAAAGTCATCCAAAACTATTAGAAAACAATGATTTAGTCTGCTAACAAAGGGCATATTTTCTCTTAAATTACAAATAAAATTTTAATCACTTTGAAAAGATATTTAATATTACTTGCATTCTTGTATTTTTTACTTTTAAAAATCCATAACTTTCAAGTCCTATCACTTTTCAACAAATGCACAGGTCTAAAACTACACTTGTACCATGTACAAGTATATTTTAGGAGAGGAAGACAAAATCTACTAAGTTTTGTGCTTTAATAGAATAGAAATGTATTTCTCTTAAAAGGCCTCCAAACACCTGCTATTAAAGACATTTTGAAAGCACATTATTTGAGTTTAATTCTTATGTCTTACATGTTATGCACACTGTTTTTAAACCCGCAGACTCTTTTCTTAGAAACCATAACTAACATTTGTAAAGAGCAGGAAACAAAATCTTCATTAAAAAAGTAAACATGTAAGTAAATATGTAGTGCCATTTAAATGTCAGCTCTATAGCTTCTATTTAGAGTTTATATACAATTACAATGGTGGCTGCATGCCTACTTTAAGATGCATTTCTCTACAGGAAAGCACTTTGAAAAACTACTAGTAAAGGGTTCATTAACTATTCAAAGACAAGTTTTGAAAAACGTGTTCTGAAAGGTGTAAATATTAACAAGAAAATTAAGATAATTATTTCCCTTTAAAACAGGAATGCATCTTTTAAAAAGCTCTGTGTTAGTTTCCTTTTTATGCTATGTTGGTATTATATTATCTGATTCATCTATCCATGGACACAAAGAGGTTACCTTTGAATATAAGGCTTTGTACTTATATACCTGACATTGGTACACTTCGTCCTCCAAGCCAATCTCTGTCTTACATGAATAACAGAGATCAGCAAAAGTCCTTTGCTTTTTATACAGGTATGTTTCTAGAGCCCCGAACTTGCAAAAACAAAGTACTTTGTGTTGTTTGGCTTAAGTGTATTTGTGTTATCTGGTTTTAACACAAATCCAAGCAGTTTTATATATGCAATCTTCAAAAATGTGTCTTTTTGAAATCGTAGAGTAACACAAGCTCCTCATGTTTACTTTTCCACAAGTACATACTCCAAAAACTTAAAATGTCACTTGTGTGAAAAGAAATAGTTTGTGTTGATTTAGCCCCGGTGTGCTAGTACAAAATTGCATATACGTTATATGTTGAGTGTCTGGGGGAAGCTATTGGGTATGTCTTGGCATTAAATGCAGATTTGCTTTTCTTTTGTTAATGACAGTGGAGAAGGTCAAGAGGATGCAGGGGAACTTGACTTTAGTGGTCTCCTGAAACGTAGGTGAGAACCAAGCGATGGAGTGAGGCACTGTGGCCTGGAAATCTTTTAGACACCCACTCAGAGAAGTCAAGTTGAAAAGTGGATGTTTTTCAAAGAATTTTTCATTTCTTATAATGTGTTTTGCTTATGGAATATAACAGAATCAACTAAAAAGGAGAAACAACTGCATACTAATCTGTCAATGACTTTAGCTGATGCTTTTAAACTTTGTTTTTAAATGTTTCATGAATCTTCACGTATTTTCTTAGTTGGGGATGGGGAGATTTGAAAACTGAGACATAAAACTTAAATACCAAGAAACTTCTAAGACAGTATACATGATTAAATAAATAAAGTCTCCATTCTCCTGCCTTATTTATTATTTGACCAAAAAATCAATTTCACAATTTTGGTAGAAGTCTGCAGAGAGATATATAAACATATATATATATATATATATATATATATATATATTTTTTTTTTAAGATGCAGACCTACTTTAATATACTATTTATGATTTACTATATTTCTTCAAGTCTAAGACACCATTGATTTTAAGATACAACAGTATTTTATAAAACACTAAGCAATGGAAAAACCATTTATGTAAAACTATAAGTGGTTTATGATACACTATTGATTATAAGATGCATTCTTATTTCAGAATGTCTAAAATATCCCAAAAATGTGCATTTTAGAAGTGATAAAATGGAAATAAATGTTTGATATTATCACTCATTCACACTCCCTTGCATTGTTCTCTCTTGCAATAAAATGTATAAAATTTCATTATGGATATATAGTACATAATTTTATAGGATTTCTGTCCACATATATTCATGTTATATAATCATATAATATTTTATATATAAAGTTCTGCATATCTAGATATTTACTGTAGTGCAGAAGCAACAAAAATGATTTTTGCTGGGATTGTGTTGTATCTAGCAAATTTGTGAATAAAGAGTAAAATTACAATTCTAAATTAACAGCATATAATATCAGTTTATATTTAGCTTTTCAGATTTTTAAATTACTGTTAGTGCTTCCTATGGTTATTAAAGGAACTCAAGTACAAATATGCTTCACAACAAGTTATAAGTACAATAAACTAGGCTTGTGTATATTCTCAGTTTAGTTGAATCGCTTTATTCAAGCCCCTGTGAATGAAAAATTCACCCCAGCCCTCAACATTTAGGTTGAGAACAGAAATATTAACTGGTGTGATTTATTAATTACTGATGGATATTAGTCAATCAGTAGACTGTGGCAATATCAAATACATCTTTCTTCCTTTGGATACTTCAAATAATCATTAGTCTCAATAATATTAATTCCCCAAATGCATTCAAAGCAATAGTATAGGAAGTGCCCCTAAGTGAGCTTTACTCTTCCTCATTTTACAGGTAAGAAACCAAGGTCCAGAGATGTCAAGGGATTTACCACATGTCACACAGGAGTTAGAGGCAAGGCAGAGACTCAAATACAAGTTTCCTTTTTCTGAGTCAGCTCATTTCCTGTAACAAATACCAGCCTGAATCTGATTTTGAAATCTGAATTTGTGTTTCTAACACAAATCGACATTATTGGAAGACAAGAGGGCTTTTCATTCTCCCTGCAATTATTTACTCAACCAGGAAAACACCAAATGCTTTCTTTGTGCAAAATATAACACTAGGTGATATGAGGAAAAGAAATTCAGTGCCTGGCACATAGAAAGGGATGAATGGATATTTGTGGGAGAGAAAAGGGAATGAGAAAAACATGGATTTGAGTCTCAGCTCTACCATTTACTAATATGTGACTTTGGTCAAAATATATGACCCCTCTGGGACTTGGTTTCCACATCTGTAAATGTGAAGAATAAAAATTACTTAATAGATTTATTGTGAGAATAAAAGGCCTGGCTCACAGTGGGTGGTGAATAAATATTCACTTCCACTAAGGAAATGGGACATTTTCCCCTCAGAGCTTATATTTATAAAGAGACAAAATACATATGCACAATCAATAAAAATGTGATGCAGTAGATTAAGTACTATGCTCTGATTAAAAAGGAAAAAGAAAGAAAAAAGAACAGACTGGTTCTACCAATAGTTCTAGAATAAAAGAAATTTAATATATGATCAAAAGAAAAAATCATTTAAAAAATGGGCAGCCACTATGTCTCCAGTTCTCATTTTCTTTATACCCCCTAATTATGATTTTGATTCAGAACTAGATTGTTAACGTTATGATGATGTTCATTTGTACTAATCCACTAGTATAACTTTAGAAACCATTGTGTTTTCCTACTAATTTGTGAATTGCATGTGTTTTTATTGTGGTAATGACACAGAGTTACCATTTCTACTCCTCTAAGAGTGTGTGGCAAAATCCCTATCAGAGTAAATATCATTACGACCAACATCACTGTATAACAAAAGATCTCCCTGCCCTGAAAAAGACCAGCTGATGTCAAATAGACATTAGCTAAATCCGAATAAATCTGATATGGGCAGCATCCTGTTATGGGATTTGGCCTGTATAAATACTTGAAAGTTTTATTCTACATAAAATTTCTATAGCTGCTATATTCACTAGGACCATTAAGTTATAGAAATTTTGATGTAGATGAAAGTACTGTGGACATTATACAGGTCTATCCCATGGCTTGGAAAGGAATCAGAGATGCCTTTAGAAATTTGGGGTTTTCTCCTCACTGTAACTTAACATAACCATGCAGACACCATGGTAAGTGAAGCTATGTTCCAGGTGATTTAAAGAAATGATACAGGTGAGAGCCTGACCTCACATTCCAGTACAAGATAAATGCTTCTTTTTGCAATTTGGGATATAATTAAATGATGGAGAGAAAAGGAAGGACTAGGCAAGAGGTCATTGGTGTTCTTATATGAAACTTTATAAGATAGGAATGTGGTAGAGTGCAATATAACTTGGTGTTTTAATGAAAAAAAATAGTGAGGATGATCAGTTTTATGAATCTACCAATAAAACTGGTTTAAGAAAGCACACTAAAAATGATGATCCTTATTACTGGCTTCCTTCATATAAATATTCACCTCCATAGATCTAAGTATGACTCAGTGTTAACTTGTGCCTCTTGTTAGCTACTTCAATTATATGTAGCTTGATAGCTTTAAATCCTTCCACCAATGTCAGGAGGATACTTGAAATGTGTATATCTGTAATTCTTCTTGGTTAAAATACAAAGTTAACATAATCAAGTATGGCATAAGTTCCAGTTTGGGGACTACATTTAAGCTGGAATATGACAAAAGTAGAGCATTAATAAAGTAGATTGAGAAAACGCCCCATAGAGAATATATACGTATGCATATACATATTCATCTTAATTGCACTTCTCTTAGATTTACTACTAAAATATTCAAAGGATGCATTGGAAGTATAGACTGCTTTCAGGCAGTAGATTTGGTGGATGCTGCAAATTATTACCAATACTCCAATTTCAGGACAAGTTTCTTAAATTTTTCAACTCCCCATGTTAATAAAGGGTCTAGTTATCATTTCAGCAAGGTGAAGATAACACTTGTGTCTTGAGTTTTTAGAGGCACATTTTCCTAATGGTGTTGTCCAGTCCTTCCCATCAGGAATACTGGAGAACCGATGACCTCTCACTCCCTTCTGTTTTCCAGGTTTGCTTCAGTGTCCCCCTATCCCATTGGGCAAAAAGATCTACATGACAATGTAAAATGGAAATTAGATATTTGGAAGTCACCCTCACCTAATGCCACCCTAAACTCTATGTTAATATTTATATTCTCCTCCCCTCCCCATATACTTTATCCATGATTACAACCCAGTATTTCCCTCTGAAAGTATATATGGATATAAAGAAGCAACTCTGAAACAGGCGTCATTAATGTGACAATGCAAACATATGTAACCCATCATTCCCTAATATGATAGAATGAATCCATTTTCACATTGATGTATGAGATGTATTGACCAGTTTTCCAGAAAATCACATCCAAAACAGCATTACTCACAATAAGTAGTCACTGTAACATTTCCAAATTAACCTGATAAAAATAGTAAAAAAAAAGTTAAAATCGGGACTATTTAGCCAGTGAAGTAAATCAATTCATTCAGACTAAGCCTCTTTTCCTAAAGAGTATTTATTCCTGAGTTTTGGTTTCATTTTGTGGTTTTAAAACAAGAGAAGACAACTGTACTTTAAATGTTATATTTTTTTAGTTATACATGTTCTCTGTATATTCTATACATTCCTTAGTCAATGATCAAAATTTTGGGTCATAATTTTGATAATTACCCTAAGAAGTTACTTTCTCCTCGTTTATGGAATCCTAAACCACTTGCTTTACAGTTTAATATTTATGGGTTGTTTTTTGGTTTTTTGAGACAGGGTCTCTGTCACCCTGGCTAGAGCACAGTGGCCTCATCCTAACTCACTGTAACTTCCAACTCCTGGGCTCAAGTGATCCTCCTGTCTCAGCCTCCCCCATAGCTGAAACTATAGGCACACGTCACCAGCCACCACGCCTGGCTAATTTTTCTATTTTTTGCAGAGACAGAGCCTTGCTCTTGCTCAGGCTGGTCTGGAATTCCTGAGCTCAAGTGACCCTCCCACCTCGGCCTCCCAGAGTGATGGGATTACAGGCATGAGCCACCACAACCCAACCAACATTTATGTTTTATAATTCACACCCAACCTGCTTCCAAAAAACATTCAAGAGTACTTGAAGATGAAATAGGAGAGAATTTCCTTTTCCCTCTGCCAATTTAGAAAGAAAAATTTATTTTAAAAAGCTTCGATGTCCACAAAAAGCATAAAAAAAAAAATGAAAAAACCTTCATGGCAGTTTTAAATGTTTTTTGTATTTAAAACACGGCAGAAATGGTTAATGCACATATTTACTAATATGGGAGGAAAAATACTATTTGCAAAATCGAGATGTTTGAAATAAATATATTTGTACAGTCTCCATATTTAGCTGGGGTGTGTACATTAATGAAGGTAGAAAGAGATCGTTTTTCTTTCATAAGCCAGTATTTAAATCTTTTACCTCTTAATCCACTTTTCAAAATGAATTTAGTATCCATATCCTAGATGAAAACCATTCTTACGTGTCTCAAAATCCCATCTTGTAATTAGACTTTAAAGTTGAAAATAAGTAAAAATATTTTCAGTATATTTCCTGATATCCTTTGCTCTCCCTAAAATCGCATTTTTAACTAGGAATAAGAAACTGTTACTCTAAGTGCACATATTTGATCTTTTACTATCTGGAAGTTTCTCTAAGACTTTAAGCAAGGCAAGTAGACTCACTTCTGGGCTTTTAAGTACTCAGACTTGAAACAGAGCTTTTCACCCTGAAATGAAAAAATCAGAATCATACCCTGACCATCCTTGTCTTTAAAGGGCCAGTACAGCCACTAAACTAGGCAATGGTTCTCCCCGCTTAGGGAGGTGAAGCAGCAGGAGGAAGAACCCGAGATAGACGTGTGGGAGCTGCTGAAGAATGCCAACCCCAGCGAGTACGAGAAGATCGCCTTCCAGTACGGCATCACCGACTTGCGTGGCATGCTCAAGCGGCTCAAGCGCATGCGCAGAGTGGAGAAGAAGAGCGCAGGTGAGCGCGCGCGCCCCGTGCGGAGTCAAAGGGCTGGGGACGTAGCAGCGGGGGTCGAGTCCTGTGCGCTGGAGAACCTTGACCGTGAACCCCGTCCCGTGCTCCTTCCGTCTCCCACTGGGTTTGGGGTGGGGCTGGATGGGCGTGCAGGGCTTGAGCGCCTCTTGGTTACCTTTGGCTTCAGGTGCGGTAGTTCACTGCCCCGCACATCGCTGGCTATGCGGGTAGCGGGCAGCTTCTGAAGGTTTAAGGTAGCAGATCTTCCTCGCTGTCAAATTCTTGATTTTTACTTAGGTAGAGTACATTCTCCGTCTCTGTCTTAACCGTCATACTCTTCCACCCATTTGATGGGGCGTGGGGCGTTCATTTCCTCACGCCCAGTACGGTTATCAAAATGTTATGTACAACAGCTGCGCTGCTCCCTGGGTCTCTGAAGTGGATCCAGTTTATTGCGGTTTTAAATTCCTTTTTAAAAGTGGAAAGAAAAAAAGAGAAAGAAATACGTTTTTAATTGATCATTAACTCCTCAAAGTTTCCCATACTGGGTCATTGTCAGTTACCGGTTTATGACACATTGGGGTAATAATATATCCTCTTATTGTTTTGTTAATGTTCAAATAGAATTTAAAGACTCTCACAACCTCTTTTAAAAATATGCCCATTATTTCTAAACTTCCCTGTAAATTGATTGAGAAATGGCCACAGAGAAAGACAGAAGGGTTTTGTTGTTTTGTTTACATAACTCAGCCATTTCCATTATCCCAGAACTCCTGAAGTTGTATTTCCAGAGGTATTGGGAACTGTATAGTCACAAACATGGGGGTGCCAGGGTGCCAGCTGACATCTCTGTCCCCATGCCGGCCTTTCTTATTCTTATCACTTAGTTCTGAATTCATGTTTTAAGGTATGCGATAACTTTTTTTTTTTAAGTTAGTGCTTATTTTATCTTGTTTAAATATGAGAAAATGAGCTTGTTTAAGCAATAGTAAGATCAGGTTGGGATGATGGAAATACAAGCATGACGACATGAAGCATTTCACATTTACATGTATTTTCCAAACGGTCTAAATGAGAATTATTATCTTTAAAATCAGAAAAAAATATTAAGTGAAATGTCAACTCTAATATTATATATTAAAGTTAACTACCTCTGTTTAGGACCTTTCAATGACAATATTTTTAAAAAATTGTATTCTATGTTATTTAAAATGTTTGGAAATCCTGAGTTCCTAACCATATATGCAAGGGGTGTTTTTAAAATGCCACTATTTGGGCAAGTTTCCACAGTACAAAAACTTTGATAAGTCTACTATTTCAATTATTCAAACGCATTTAATTTGATCTTATGAATCTACTAAACTTATCTTATAAATTCTATGATTTAAAAAAACTGTGACATAGAAGTACAGAAATAATATCAATGATCCCCATAGTAATCATGCTAGGAGAATAAACTTGTTCTTAAAGTTGAATTTAATTTGGAAACTTTATATTTGTACATTCCCTGAGGAATCAGGTCATTTTTAAAGCTTCTTCAATTATTCTTTTCTTATGTTTATTCCAAAAGCATTTCAATTTTTAAATTTTTCTTTCAATTTTAAAACCATTTTATTGTATAAAAATTAACACAGAATTCTAAATAAAAAGGTTAATTTGGAAGGTTTTTCTTCTCTGGGAGTCATATTTTCATTTGTTTTTAGGTTCTCATACATTTATTGACTATTTAAAATCATAGTATATGTATGCACATATTAACGCATTTTGCTTCTTTTATTCTACCAGCTTTTGCAAAAATTCTTGATCCTGCATATCAGGTTGATAAAGGAGGCAGAGTAAGGTTTGTTGTGGAACTGGCAGATCCAAAGCTGGAGGTGAAATGGTATAAAAATGGGCAAGAAATTCGACCGAGTACAAAGTAAGTGGGCTTTGCAAATAATCAGCAATAACTGTACAGTAAATAAATCAAACAGTAGTTTGACTTAATTATCTGAAAATAAAAGGACTTTTTAGATCTAGTTAAATCTTTATAATACAAAATCATGTGGAGGGAGAGTAAAAATTTATATCATTTTTTATGTATTTTGGAATCATTAAAATTATAGTGCTATATAAACTAAACCTTGTTTTATATTTATATACAAACTATTTCAAGTGATTCCCAATTATGGTTTTGTGTAGCTACAGGTTATATGTAATTATTTCAGAGCATTGCCAAACTTCTCCTAATTTTTTAAAATAAAATTTTAAAATAATTCAAAATATGTATTCGATATGCCAACTGGGAATCACACTTTATACTTAGATGACTTTTGTTTTCCCAAAATAGCATCTATATTCAATAATGCATGAATTCCTTCTATATTCAATTCAGGTACTGTTTTGAGCACTTACTCATAATATTACATCTGAATAGAACTATTTAATGTTGAGATCTGATGAAATACAGATCTAAGCCTGTGTTTTATTATAGCTTGGCCCTCTCCCAAATAAAGGAGACAGGCTAAAGACAGACTAATCCCTGATGTCTGATAGTATCTCTTGTCTATTATGAAACTACTTTACAAAGATCCTCCTTAGCCTGAGAGATTTTCAACTCCAATATATTTTTTTTAAGTTAACAGGAACCACGTGTACATTTATAAAAGACTTTAATCCTGGAAAGCCGTCGCTTCTGGAGTACAATTAGGTGGTTTCCAATTTCTTAATGTGGTCGTGCCCAAAGAGAGACTTTGGGATGATGTTTATACCTGTTATAAAAACTCCTTGAAGATGGCCTGAATTTACCAAAAGCATAGTTTTAACTGGTTATCTTTACTTAGAAAATGTTGTTTAATATTTTGTCCTTGAAGTCTTCAATTTGAAAATTCTCAACTCAGATTTTTTTCTAGTCTATTATAATCCTTTAGTGTATTCCTAGATAATCTAGGCCACAGATAATTAAATTTCATGATCTTGGCTTCTAGTTTTCTGTTTGCAAATGTTCAATTCTTTCTTAGTAGATGTAACTGTGATATAACACCAGTTTTTAAGCTCATTTAAAAAAACATCACATTCTTTAGAATTAGTGCATATATATTAGTGATTGGGGTCATATCATTGCTTAAATTATGTAATCATTTATTCACCCCCAAAAATCTAATGTATTACTGGGCTAGGCAATGAATGAAATATATGTCAATGAATAATATCAAGTCTCTGCTCATCTATAAAGTACATGAATTGGTTGTTAAAAGAACATACAGAGTTAGAAATCTCTCTGACACCCTCAGCCAACTCTACTTTTCAACAGTGGGTTAAAAAGTTTAAACAATACATATGTGAGTACCGATTTATATTTGAAATAAAAACCTTATATAAAAGAAAATGATAGCAGAAATTAAATATTATGTATAAATTTGCATATGAACCATGTACCATAAAGATTAAAATTGGTTTTTGTTTGATGTTAAACTATATAAGATATGCTACCTAAATGGCAGATCAAAATTATGTCCCTGACTTTCAAACATTACCAAACCATAAGCTAAATTTTCTGGCAATAAAAAAAGAATGAAATCAAGTTCACAGACTGTTTATCTTCCTCCTGTTTAAAACAGATATATTTTTGAACACAAAGGCTGTGAAAGAATCATGTTTATCAACAACTGTGCGCTGACAGATGATTCGGAGTACTACGTGACAGCTGGAGATGAGAAATGTTCCACTGAGCTCTTTGTCAGAGGTAAAATGAAGTCTCTTACTGCAGTCACCAGGAGCTCTTGGCTCCTTCTCCCAGGGGTAATGATCACAGTGAAAGTACCTAGGTGAGCTCTTCAGCTCCAGAGCGAAGGTAATAGTACCTCCAGCAATGGTCTGGCTTGGGTGTTAGGTGGGCTTAGCGTTGAGGCTCCTCTACACTGGCAGGTATCATGTGTCCTATCGAGTTTTCAGGTTTGTTGAAGACTAGAAAAGCCAAGGAGAGAAAAAACTGCAGAATGACAATGTTTCGTGGTTTTGACGCAAGCCAAGTACTATTCTGCAAAATAATTGTTCTAGTTATAGCTTCTGAAATCCAACAGGCTTTATTGCATAATCCCCGTTTCACACACTCACTGATCACAAATAGATTTCTGTTGCAACTAGCTTCATTAGTAAGTGGTTGGCACCGAGCACATGAAAGACCATCATTTACTAAGACATTGTGAAACGAGCTGGAGGCTGTGAATGAAGCCACATCCCACTTATGTTCTTTATGAGAAATCTGAACTCTGAAATCTCTGTCATACATGTAGAACCAGAATTAAAGAATTTGAGTGTTATACGTTCTCCCTCATCAGAAATGTCTACCACCTGGTATCTTATTTGATAAAAGGAGGATATTTGATACGTGTTTTGTCTACTCTCCAGAACAGTAATTTATATGATTTGGGGAGTTCTGAGAAAATTGAGAGAATTTATCCAGGGTTGTCAGCTATTTACTTTGTCAAGAACAGACATTTAAAAAAAAAAAAAACTCACCTACTGTCTACTACATGTGAACCGTAGATGATACTTTCTTAATGTTGGTTTTTCATCTGTGAATAAATCAGGGCTCATGGGGTAGGCTTTGGATATTTAATGACTCTTATTTCTTCTTTTTTCATACTAGAGCCTCCAATTATGGTGACCAAACAGCTGGAAGATACAAATGCTTACTGTGGGGAGAGAATAGAATTAGAATGTGAGGTGTCTGAAGATGATGCCAATGTAAAATGGTAAATAGCCTTCCTGAGGTCTGTCCGTTTTTTAGTAGACAAAAAATGTACCTTTATAGTTGATAGAATAGGAAATACAAAAGACTTTCAAGTATATGAAAGGAATCTCAACCTCATTTGTGATAGTAGAGGTGATAACAAAAAGTATACTAAGATACTGGGTGTTTTCCACTTATGAGACTAAAAAAAAAAAAAAAAGATCCAGAAATCCATATGGGTACACATGTAGGGAAGTGGGTACTTACTAATAAATGGATGACTCAGGTTTCTCCAGGTCTGTTGGACGCCAAAGCCTCTAGTAGGCTTCTTCTCGTTATGCCATACTAGCAACTTACATGGAAAAGCATATTTATGTATTTTTCATTTAATACCTAGTGACTTTGTTGTTATAGTATCTCAGAAAAAAATATTTTAGATTAAGAATCACAAGGCCAGGTGCGGTGGCTCACGCCTGTAATCCTAGCACTCTGAGAGGCCGAGGCAGGAGGATTGCTTGAGTTCAGGAGTTCAAGAACAGCCTGAGCAAGAGCGAGACCCCGTCTCTACTATAAATAGAAAGAAATTAGCCAAACAACTAAAAATAGAAAAAATTAGCTGAGCACGGTGGCACGTGCCTGTAGTCCCAGCTACCTGGGAGGCTGAGGCAAGAGGATCACTTGAGCCCAGGAGTTTGAGGTTGCTGTGAGCTAGGCTGACACCATGACACTCTAGCCCGGGCAAAAGAATGAGACTCTGTCTCAAAAAAAAAAAAAAAAAAAAATCAATTGCTTTTAAAAATCATAAAAGCTCTTTTCTTTTTTTTTGGTCAGGTGGGGAGTGTTTTCTCAGGTTTCTTGTGAGTAACCTTTTGAGGATAAAAACTAGCAGACTTAAAATCTTAAAATGAATTGTTATGTTGAAAAGTATAGTAAATTACATAGCAGGATTTGAAGCAGGATTACAAATTATATCTACTACAGGTACAAAGTAGATTGTTCATTCTAATCCACAACCATAGTTATCTTTAAAATGCATTAAATGGGACTATTCTCACTAGTGTGCTTCAAGAGCCCACACTCTTGAAGTGGATAATAGGGTAATAGCCACTCTTAGCAGCTGCATCTCACTGGTTTTAAGTAAGAAATGGCTCATGTTCTTTTAACATGATTTCTTAGGTAATACTTGTTACATTATGAATCTATTGATGGATAGATTGATTGATTCACACATTCTTTAATTCAACAAATAGTTTTTTTGTATCTGGTATCTTCCAGAAACTCTGCAGAAAGCTGCAATATAGCAATAAACAAAACCGACAATGTCTTTTTCCTGAAAGATGTTTCATAAAACTTTTTTGTAATTCATTTTAACTCAGGTTTAAGAACGGTGAAGAGATCATCCCTGGTCCAAAATCAAGATACCGAATTAGATGTGAGGGCAAAAAACACTTTTTGGTCATAGAAGGAGCAACAAAAGCTGACACCGCAGAATATTCAGTGATGACGACGGGAGGGCAGTCTTCTGCTAAGCTTAGTGTTGACTGTAAGTAAGACTTCTTCAGGCGTCTTCTGAGTTGGTTTACTAATGATGTTGTGTTTGTTAATCCAGTTTTAGGAACGTTTCAATTCTATTTGATTTCTACTTGTGGTAGCTTTAAGTCCGTAAAATAGATTTCTTTCTAGCTGAGTGTCTATGTCAGATCAGCCTGGGTGTCTGAGAAAGGAATCACTCACTCAATTTAATAGTAGAGCATCCATACTGGGGAGAAAATATAAAAATCACCTGCTAGAAAAGTTACCCAAATGGTTATAATCTCAAAACCATATAAATAGGTGGTAAATACTTAGATAATGATATCAAATCCTGATAGTGTTTGCTATCTATTCATTAAATAAACACCCCATACTCTGCAATGACATTTGGGGTAAAGAAGAAAGTTATTCAAACCAAAGGGGCTCAATTAAGAAGATTGTAAGAGCTCATTTGTTAATAGGCTTCCAAGGCATTAGAGAATCAACGTACTTCCCCAAATGCCCTCAAGTACTAGTCAGTTATCAATAGCCAAATTTAGTCCAGTTGGCCACAAAGATTAAAATAGCAAATATCTCAAGATGATTGGTAATACAAACAGCTGAAGTCTTGCTTCTGTCTTAGTCCAGTTGCGGTTCATATAATGTGACCATTGAATTATTCAGAAGCAATCTCAGTACACTCCTTACGTTACAACTGTGGCCATTTAACATCAAAAAGTTTTTCAACCATAGGCAGATCCTTATCTGATATTTGTACCCATTTAAGGCAATTGCAGTCAGTTCTGCTATAATGCCACATTATAAAATTAAAAATTATTATGTTATGCAAAGTTATGCAATAAAAACCCACAGTGTATAGAGGAAATGAGATTATTGGCACAACACTCAAGAACTTTGTCAGCGACACATTAAAAAAGTAAAATAAGAACCTAATAAAAAACAGTAGCACAGTTAATGGTTAATAATACTACTATCAATATGGCACTTACCTTCAAAAAGACCTAAAATTTGCTTGTGGAAGTGGTGCTTCTGGAAGTGTTGTAGCTTGTGAGCTATTGTGAAATAGTAGAAGGATTATTTGAAATAAGATGGATAGTTGTAACCTCAGATGTGAATGGGTGTGGCTTATATCACACGAGTGAACTGAGGTAGCTGATGGATGTTCGAGGGGTGCGTCTATACATTTTGTGTGTTCCTAGCTGGCTCAGTTCCATTGGGTACAGTTTTCTGCATTCACCTAGTTTTTCTAAAGAATGAAATCATGCATAATCAAATGTGAAATTGTCCTCTAATAAATCAATTGCATTGGTACAAATTCTTATTTTCAAACAAGCATTATAGCAGAACAGAGTGTACCATTGTGAAATCCCACCATGTCGGCCAGTCTAGAGTTTGGGTTTGGCACTTGTGATGGTCTATCATTTTTATAGTGAAACCTCTGAAGATTTTGACCCCTCTGACTGATCAGACTGTAAAAATTGGAAAGGAAATCTGCTTGAAGTGTGAAATCTCTGAACATATACCAGGAAAATGGACTAAAAATGGTCTGCCTGTTCAGGAGAGTGACCGTCTAAAGATTGTTCACAAGGGAAGGTAAGCAAGCCCGGTGACTCACAAGTAAGAGTTGGTCTCCATCTCCACTTTCTCCACTGTCTAAATTACATATTGGGTGAGGATATTTGGAGAGTAGCCATAGGGAGATGGTCTATTTCTGGTTCTTTGCTTCTAACCAGCAAGAACATGTGATTCCTGTTGTCCAGCATGTCCTACTTGTGATTCTGTATCTGCATTTCACACTATGGTGCTCTGTCCACTCAAAACCCATTGACTGTTTTTTCCCTCCTAAACATGAAGTTAGAGGAATGATACTGAATTCTGGTTGAGGACCTGGTCAAATGGACTGTCTCTAACCAGGAAGTGTCACATGACCTTCCCACAAATCTTTTTTGGGGCAGGGGGGCATAATATCCTAGATTCTGGCAAAGATCTAAGGCAAGAGTTTTAACCTTGGATCTGTGGACTCCTAGGATATCATGAACGGACTTCAGGGAGCCCCATAAAGCCTCTGAAATTGTGAGACAATTCTGTGTGTACAAAAATACATACTTTCTACAAAGAGAGGATCCATAGTGTCTACCAGATATTCGCTGGTTCATAACCTCAATAAAGTTAAGGACTGCTGCTCTTAGAGTTTGTCATATAAAGCCAAAATCAAGATTATTCTTGGTAATCTCTTGAATCTTAACCACTTCGGTACGAGCATCGACTATAGTCGGCAGCCACAGATGAACGCACACAGCCCAGAGTCGACTTTAGCCGACAGCCAAAAGCTTTTACTTTTACACCTTTTATCTCTGCAGTTGCAGTGTGTACGTTCAGCTAATAAGTTTCTACGAATCTGTGACCTTTTAACAAGTCCTTAGTAGGAGTTATTATAGTTATTTTCCTAAAGCTGCCTGTAAAGTAAAACAAGCTTTCAGTGCTTTAAAGCTTTCCTCATCACACAAGAGCAAAACGGATGCGTCGTCAATGCACAGCACAAACTACCGTGCGGACCGTGAGTGCCGGCTGTGGGCAAGGTTTCGCGGCCGGTGAGCGCAGTACCGAAGTGGTTAAAGTATAGTATTATTGACATATGCTATTTTAGCCTTTTCAAAGTTATGAGATGAAAAAAGGAACAGACTTTTGCATACATAATAAGCAGATTGTATTTGTAGAGATAATTGCATATAGTCCAAAACTGAGATTTAATTTAGATCAATAAATAGGATAATTAAGGCTTCATATCTTCCCTCTCCCTCTCCCTCTCCCTCCTGTACTACACAAGATAATAAGATAAAATCCAGGTGTCTCTTCAGTTTGGGTCATATGTAATCTAAATCTTTGCATAGTCTTAGAGACATATTTTTCTTGTTTCCTTAGAATCCACAAGTTAGTGATAGCCAATGCTCTCACTGAAGATGAAGGTGATTATGTATTTACACCAGATGCCTACAATGTTACTTTGCCTGCCAAAGTTCATGTTGTTGGTGAGTAGATAAAATAAATCATTGCATAGTTGTGCTATTGTTTGTTTTTGCTTACCATGGAATTATAATGTATTCGAAACTATGATATTTAAAGAAAAAAATACCTCAATTGATATTAATTTCTAATTATAAATAGTTTACTCTTAAATCTTACAGTGAAATGGTTTTTGTAAGGTGCCACACATCAACTGTCTTGACCCCTCTTACATTCTTTTTGACCAGATAAAATGTTGGTTATTACCAACATACTAGCTAAGCACTAGCCCCAGTATTCACATAGAAATGACTGTCTAATAAATAACGAAGGCCACGCTTAATTTTCTAGATCCTCCTAAGATCATCCTGGATGGTCTTGATGCTGACAATACAGTGACAGTGATTGCAGGAAACAAGCTTCGGCTTGAGATCCCCATCACTGGAGAACCACCTCCTAAAGCCATCTGGAGCCGAGCAGATAAGGTTTGTTCTACACACACACACACACACACACACGCATGCACACACACTGCCCTCCCTATTCCCTGCCCTCCATTACTCAGATGAAGGGAGAAGGCAAATAAATATACAGGAGTGCAGCACAGATGTAATTCCTTTGAGAAAGAAAAGACAACTGATTTTCAGGCAAATCTGATAATCATTTGTTTACTTTTTTTTTTTTTTGAGATAGACTCTCACTCTTTTGCCCGGGCTAGAGTGCGGTGGTGTCAGCCTAGCTCACAGCAACCTCAAACTCCTGGGCTCAAGCGATCCTCCTGCCTCAGCCTCCCGAGTAGCTGGGACTACAGGCATGCACCACCATGCCCGGCTAATTTTTTCTATATATTTTTAGTTGGCCAATTAATTTCTTTCTATTTAAGTAAAGACGGGGTCTCGCTCTTGCTCAGGCTAGTTTGGAACTTATAATCTTGAGTGATCCTCTTTCTTCGGCCTCCCAGCATTTGTTTACTTTTTATATTAATATTTCTGACTACCAGCTATGTGGCCAAGCATATTTTTATGTACAGTGAACAAGGTCTCGTCTTTTATTCTAATGGGTGTCAGGGGGTGGGATGGAAGAGAAGTAGACAATGGGTTAGTAAATAAATAAATTAACAAAATCACTTTGGATTGTAAGAAGTGCTATGAAGATAATGAAAGAGAATGATATGACAGCAAGTGGCGGCACTGTCTATGGAAGCCTCTGTGAAGGACAACGAGGAACCTATTATGCAAAGATCAAAGAGAAGAGATTTCCTGGTGGACGCAATACAAGTGCAAAGGCCAAGGGGAGAGAATGAGCCTGGCCTGCTGGAGGAACAGGAGGAAAGCCAGCGTGGTTGGGACAAAGTGAGCGAGGAGGAAAAAAATAAATTAAGAGTAGTGCCAGCTCAAGTGTGACCCTGTGGCTTCCTACAAAAAAAGTTTTACATTTAAAAATCAGATGTGAGACTCTTCCTTTCAACCAGAATTGAGTAAAGGGAATCAGATTTACCCACTCACAGAAATAACCCCCCCAAATCAACAAAATATATGAACAGTTGCTTTCAAGACATTGGATATTGGACAATGAAAGACACTGACTCCGGAATATGGTAAACAAATGAGGTGAGCCCTGCAATTGCTCACACTAGCTAGGCTAACTAGGCAAAAGAGAGAAAAGACCACTTATCAGAAATGAAAAGAGGGGATATTACTTCAGATCCCATAGACATTAAGAGGATATTAAAGGAATATTATGAACAACTCTGTGCCCACAAATTTTATAACCTAGTTGAAATGGACAAACCCCTTGAAAAACACAATCTGCCAAAACTCACATAAGAAGAAATAGACAATCTGAATAGGACTATGTCCATTAAAGAAATTGAATCAATAATTAATAACTTTCCAAAGCAGAAAGCACGAGACCCAGATGGGTTCATTGGTGAATTCTACAAAACATTTAAAGAAGAAATTATGCCAATTCTCTATATTCTCTTTCAGAAAGAGAGAAGCAGAGGGAATACTTCCTAACTCATTCTATGAGGTCAGTATTACCTTAACACCAAAACCAGGGAAAAAAACTTCAAACCAATATCTCTCAAACACTTAGATGCAAAAATCCTCAAAAAAATATTAGTAAATCAAATCTAACAATGTCTAAAAAAATTGTACACCAAGACCAAGTGGGACTTTTTCCAGGCAAGGCTGGTTCACAGTTAATGTAATCTACCACATCAACAGGCTAAAGGAGAAAAATCACATGATCATATCAATAGATGCAGAAAGAGCCTTGACAAAATATCCAACACCCATTCTTAATGAAAACTTTCGGTAAACTAGGAACAGAGGGGAATTTCTTCAATTGGTTAAAAAAAATCTACAGAAACTCTGCAGGCAACATCATACTTAATTGTGGGAAACTTGAAGATTTTCCACTAAGATCAGGAATAAGGCAAAATTTTACCTCTCATTGTACTGGATAATACAATGTTAAAAGGTCTTAGCTGATGCAATAAGACAAAAAAAAGGAAATAAAAAGTATACAGATTGGGAAGGAAGAAATAAAGCTATCTTTATGCACAGATGACATGATTGTCTATGTAAAGAATCAATCTGAAAGATTCAATACAAAAACTCATGAAACTAATAAACAATTATAGCAAGGTTCCAGGATACAAGGTTATCATACAAAAGTCAATTGCTATCCTATATACCAGCACTGAAAAAGTGGAATTTAAAATTAAAGACACATTACTACTTACATTCACACTCCAGAAAAATGAAATTCTTAGGTATAAGTCTAAGAAAATATGTATAAAACCTATATGAGGAAAACTAAAAAACTCTGATGAAAAAACTAACTAAATAAAGACATAGTTCATGTTCCTTGATGGGAAGACTCTAATATTGTCAAGATACCAGTTCTTCCCAACTTAATCTATAGATTCAATGCAATTCCAATCAAAATCAAAGCGTGTGATTTTATGGATATGAATAAACTGATTCTAAAGTTTATTTGGAGAGGCAAAACACCCAGAATTGTCAACTCAATAGTGAAGGATAAGAACAAAGTCAGAGGACTGATACTACCAACTTCAAAACTTACTGTAAAGCTACTGAAATTAAGACAGTGTGGTGTTTGCAAAAGAACAGGTAACTAGATCAATGGAACAGAATAGAGAGTCCAGAATAGACTCACATAAATATAGTTAACTGATCTCTGACAAAGGAGCAAAGGCAATGCAATGGAGCAAAGATAGTCTTTTCAACAAATGGTGCTGGAACAACTGGACATCATGCAGTAAATGAATGCATATGCAGACCTTTACACCCTTCACAAAAATTAACTTAAAATGGATCATAGGTCTAAATGCGAAATGTAAAACTATAAAACTCCTGAAAGATAACATAGGAGAAAACCTAGATGACCTTGGGGTATGGTGATGACCATTTAGATACACACCAAAGTCTAATTAATGAATAAAACAATTGATAAGCCAGATTTCATTAAAATTAAAAACATCTGCTCTGCAAAAGACAGTGTCAGGAGAATGAGAAGACAAGCCACAGACTGGGAGAAAATAGTTACAAAGTCACATCTGATAAAGGACTGTTGTACAAAATATGCAAAGAACTCTTAAAACTCAGTAATAAGAAAATGAACAACCTGATTTAAAAATAGGCAAAAAGGGCCGGGTGAGGTGGCTCACACCTGTAATCCCAGCACTTTAGGAGGCCAAAACAGGAAGATCACTCAAGGCCAGGAGTTTGAGACTAGCCTGAGCAACATAGTGAGATTCTATCTCTACAAAAAAAAAAATTAGCCAGGCATGGTGTTATACACCTGTAGTCCCAGCTATGCAGGAGGCTGAGGCAGGAGGATCACCGGAGCTCTGGAGTTCAAGGCTGCAATGAACTATGGTGATGCCACTGTACTCTAGCCTGGGCAACAGAGTAAGACCCTGTCTAAAAAAAAAAATGAAAAAATGGGCAAAAGCAGAGGAATGGATAGGTGAAGCACGGAGGATGTTGGGGGCAGTGAAACTACTCTGTATGATCCTATAATGGTGCATATGTATCATTATAAATTTGCTAAAACTTATAGAATGTGCAACATCAAAAGTGAGCCCTAGTGTAAACTATGAATTTTGGGTGATAAGGACGTGCCAACATAGGCTCATCAATTGTAACAAATGTATCACCCTCGTTCGGGATGTTAATAGTGGGGGAGGTTGTGCATGTGGGGGGGCATTCAATATATGGGAACTCTGTACTTTCCACTCAATTTGGCTGTGAACCTAAAACTGCTCTAAAAAAATTAATTTTATTAATTAGAACAAAAAATTTTGGGAAGTGTTTCCTCCTCTTCCATTTTCTGGGGGAAATGAAGAATATCATTGAGCTATGAAGAGCTTCAAGCATTCCAATGTATGTTGCCAAAGACAGGATAGAATTGGAGTCCCCAAAGTGAAAGACAGAAAAATATTTAAATAATAATGGACAAAATTTTTCCAAATTTGATAAAAACTATGAACTCACAGATGCAATAAAGCTCAATAAGCCTGAGCACAAGAAGCATTAAGAAAACTATACCAAGATGCATTATAATCAAATTGCTCAAAACCAGTGATTAAGAAAAAATATTAAAAGCAGAAAGAGAAAGGTCACATACAGAGGAACAAAGGCAAAGATGACAATAGATGTCTTTGAGAGCATGGCAAGTGAAGAAACAGTGGAGCAACATCTTTAAAGCCCTGAAAGAAAGAAAAAAAAAGACCCTGTCAACCTAGAATTCTATACTTGGTAGAAATAATTTTAAGAAATGAAGGCAAAGTAAAATTATTTTAAGGTATAAAAAAATTAAAAGAATTCATTACCAGCAGACTTGCACTATAAGAAATATTAAAGGGAGTCTTTAAAATCAGAAGGAAAATGATACCAGTTGGAAATATTTTCACAAAGAAACAAAAGAGCACCAGAAATGGAAACTACATGGATAAACATTTAAGAGTTGTTTCTTATTAGTTAAGTCTCTTAAACAGAAAATTGACTGTTTAAACAAAAATTGTGACGATGCATTATAAGGTTATAACACAAGTATAAATAAAATTTATGACAACAAAAATACAAGGTCAGGAGGGGAGAAATGGAAGTAAGGATTGGGAAAGCTAAAATGGAACTGTGCTATTGTAAGTTTCTTCTACAGATGCTCCTTGACTTATGATGGGGATATGCCAAATAAACCCATCACAAGTTGAAAATATCGTTAAGTCAAAAAGCATTTAATACACCTAACCTCCTGAACATCCTAGCTTAGCCTAGCTTACTTAAACGTGCTCAGAACACTTACATTAACCTACAGTTGGGCAGAATCATCTGGCAACACAGTACATGGTAAAGGATCGGTTGTTTACCATCATGATCACGTGGCCAACTGGGAACTGAGGCTCTGAGAATATCACATTGCATATTGCTAGCCTGGGAAAAGATAAAAATTCAAAATTGGACGTATGGTTTCTACTGAACACATATTGGTTTTGCACCTTTGTATAGCTGAAAAATCATCTGTGGAACCATTGTAAGTCTGGGACTATCTATAATATATGTGAAGTATTATAATATCACTTGAAGGTAGATTGTAAAAAGTTAAAGTCGTATACTATAAACCCTGAAGAAGCTGCTAAAATAATAAAGAGTTATAGCTAATCAACCAATAAAGGAAATAAAATGGAATCATAAAAATATTTAATTAATTCAAATGAAGGCAGAAGATGAGGCACAAAGAATAGATGGGACAAGTTGAAAACAAATAGATGATGGAACAGCAAGAAGAAATAGATAAATTAGAGATTTTAGTACTCTTCTCTCAATAGTTGATAGAAGAAGAAGACAGAAAATCAATAAGGATATAGAAGACTTGAACAATACTACCCATCATCTTGAAACTGATTGGCATTTCTAGAACACTCCCCTGCACAAAGCAGAATGGGCATTATTTTAAAGTGCATATGCAACATTTACTGAGATAGACTGTATTCTGGGCCATAGATAGTCCTCAATAAATATAAAAGGTTTCAGGTCATGTAAAATATGTGCAAATTATGAGCACAATGGAATTAACTAGAAATCAGTAATAGATATTTAGAAAATTCCCAAGTATTTGGAACCTAAATAACACATTTCTAAGCAACTCATAGATCAAAGAAGACATTACAAGGTTAATTAGAAAACATTTATGAACACACTATATATCAGATGTATGGAATGCTACTAAATCAGTACCGAATTGCCCTATATCTATTAAAGAAATGGAATTTATAGTTAAAAATCTTTCACAAAGTAAACTCCAGGTCTAGATGGCTTTACTAGAGAGTTCTAACAAACATTTAAGAAGAAATAATACCAATTCTACATAAACCCTTCCAGAAAATTGAAGAAGAGAGAATAGGAATATTTCCTAACTCATTCTTTATGATCAGTATTACTTTTATAGTAAAACCAGAGAAAGGCATTACTCGAAGAGAAAACTATAAGCCACTATCACTCATGAACATAGATGAAAAAATCTAAACAAAATTTAGCAAATCAAATCCAATAATATATAAAAAGAATAATATATTTTGACAAAGTGGGGTTTATCCCAGGAACCCAAAAGTTGCTTCAAAATTTAAAAATCAATTAATATAACTCATGATATTAACAAGTAGAAAAATACAGCCCTCTCAATAGACACAGCAAAAACTTTGACAAAATCCAACATCCATTCCTAATGCAAATCTCTTAGCAAACTGGGAAGTAAAAGGAACCTCCTCAACATGATAAAAGACATCCGTGAAAATCTTACTACTATCATCCTACTTAATAGTGAAAGACTAAATGTTTTACCTCTAAGATCAGGAAGAAGAGAGAGAAGATGTCCACTCTCACCATTTGCATTCAACATTGTACTTGATCTTCTAACCAGGGCAGCCTGGGAAGAAAAAAAATAAAATACATCCATATTAAAAAAGGAAGAAGTAAAACTGTCTCTATTTGCAGATGACATGATTATTAATGTAGAAAATCCAGCACAATCAACAAAGGAAAAATCTACTAGAACAAACGTTCATAGTAGCTTTATTTATAATATCCAAAAGCTGAAAACAACACAAATGTTCATCAACAGGTTAATCAATAACAAATTGGAGCGTATTCATACAATGGATGACTACTCAGCAATAAAAAGAAATGAATTACTAATATATGTAAGAACATGAATGAATCTCAAAATAATTATGCTAAGTAAAAGAAGGTAGACTAAAAAAGTTTTGTTTTTTGTTTTTGAGACAAGGTCTCACTCTGGTCACCCAGGCTGGAGTGCAGTGGCCCAATCATAGCTCACTGTAACCTTGAACTCGTGGGCTCAGGCAATCCTCCTGCCCCAGCCTCCCAAGGAACTAGGACTACAGATGTGTGCCACCATGCC
The DNA here is from genome assembly GCA_008086735.1 of Cheirogaleus medius. Taxonomy (NCBI): domain Eukaryota; kingdom Metazoa; phylum Chordata; class Mammalia; order Primates; family Cheirogaleidae; genus Cheirogaleus; species Cheirogaleus medius. The sequence continues at coordinate 20,133,415 of VBSM01003169.1, forward strand.
TGTCTAATTTTTTATTTTATTTTATTTTTTTAGAAATGGGGTCTCACTATGTTGCTCAGGCTAGTCTCGAACTCCTGAGCTCAAGAGATCCTCCAGCCTCGGCCTCCCAAAGTACTGGGATTACAGACGTGAGCCAACTACACCTAGCCTAAAAAAGTATTTTTTGAAAGTCATTTTTAAAAAAACATTATAAAAATTGGCAATACCAAATTCTGGCAAGGAAAGAACAACTAAACTCTTACGCATCACTTATGGGAATGCAAAATGGTGCATCCACTTTGGAAAATAGTTTGGTAGTTTTTAATAAAGTTAAACATGCTCTTCCTGTATAACTCTAGGATGCTATTTCTAGTTATCCACCCAAGAGAAATGAAGACATATGTCTGCACAAAAGCCTGTACATGAACATTTATGGCTGTTCTGTTCATAATTGTCAAAACCTGGAAATAACCCAAAAGTCCAATTGTACATACGGTTGGCACATACATGAACCAACTGCACATGGCATATCCAATGGAATACTACTCAGCAATAAAAAAGCATGTACTAGTAATACATACAGCAACATGGATGAATCCAAAAAACATCGTGCTAAGTAAAAAATGCCAGATTCAAAAGACTCAACATATTGTTTGATTCCAGTTATATGGCATTTTCAAAAAAAGGAAAATTAGGGATGAATATTAGACCAACAGTTGCCAGGGACTAGGATATGGGGTGTGGGTTAACTGCCAAAGATCTTGGGGACACTGTTGAAGGTGATAGAGAAATGGTCTACATCTTGATTATGGTGGTAATTACACAATTGAATAAATTTGTCAAAATTCATAGAACTATATAGCTAAAAAGTGTAAATTTTACTCCATGTAAATTATAGCACAACAAGCAAACCAACAAAACAAAATAAAGGAAACTGAAGTGGATAGTGTAACACCACCCTAAATAATTATTTTTCTTTTCACATTAAAAACAAAGCAGGACATCTTTTATAATCTTACATCAGAATTTGGCTAATATGAAGAAATTTTGTTCTATTATAAAGTAGAAAAATTAAGAAAATTATTTTAGGTATTCTTACCGTTGTCAAAATCTTATGTATTGAAGACTTGTGAGTCCTAATACAGACACAAAAGAGTACAGTGAACTTAGTAGCTAGTGGCAAATAACCTAGTTTCTAAATTACCTTGACCTCTGTTTTTCTTCTTTCTCATTGTCATATAGAATATATGAACTGGGAATCAGAAAAATGTAATACTGCTTTAAATTTCAGGTTTAAGAAAGAAGTAAAAAATAGAAGAAGAAGAAAATAAAATAAAGAAGATACAATAGGGGGCTCAACCTCACTCTGTCTTTACTTTGGAGCTTAGATGTTTATTCTTCCATGTTTTTGCTGGAAGGGGAAAATCAATATTCAATAACTTGAATGGAAAATTAGTCTTGCAGCCTTTTCAACCCTTTTCAGTATTTTCAAATTTTCAAGACATCTAAGGAAATGAACAAATCACTGTTGGGTTCCTGATGAATTTGAGTGTTTCTAACTTCATACACAAAGAAACCCCTTTCCTGGAATGACACTTTTGCACGTGTATCTTTAGTTCTATGACTTTCTCTTGGGGAAGCTGGTGGTTAGGGCTTCGGGGTCAAATCCTAGATTTGCTACTTTTTAGCTGTGTGGCCTTGAACAAGTTAAGTCTCAGTTTCCTCATGTGTAAAATGGTGTAATAATACCTTTGTCATTAGAGATGGGGGAGGATTAAACTGAGACAGTGTGTACTAGGCATTAACACCATGTCTACCTCAAGTTACAAGGTTCTCTAAAGAAGCCCTTGTTGTTGTGTGGATCATGCCACATTTTGTTTTTTGCCTTCTTAGGCTATTGCAGAGGGCAGTGGCCGGATAAGGGCAGAATCTTACCCTGATAGCAGCACTCTGGTCATTGATGTAGCTGAAAGAGATGACTCTGGTGTTTACCACATAAATCTGAAAAATGAAGCTGGAGAAGCACATGCAAGCATTAAGATTAAAGTTGTGGGTAAGTCCTCTAGGGAAACACACTTCTGGAATCAAGCCGACATGTCTAGACTCAGAGCAGACTTTGCCAGCTCTTGGTTGTCTCAGCTTCTCTGTGCTACCAATAAAAGAAACACATGGTACAGAGATGTTTTATAAATCACCTCTCTTTTTCTACCTATGCCACTTATTTTCTTTTCTGTCTTTCTCTTTTTTTCCACTTTCCTTCCCTTCCTTTCTCTTTTCTCTTCTTATTTTTTCTTGTCTAGAAGACTTCTCATTGGAAGAATGAGTAGCTAAGATCGGCCATTTGGCCTCCAAAGTCACATTCCTTTTTGGTGCCCTGTAAAACATCACTGAAACACAATTGCTAACTAATTTCCCACATTATAATCTTTATAGAGAAGATCTGCCTTGTCCCTTAGACAATTATCTAAGCACATTTTTCCTACGCCTGAAACCGAGTAGAAATGGGTGTAGCAGATTATCAGTGTTCCAAGGTCTCATGATCTCCTCTTCACACTTTAGTTTTCCCTTAAATGACATATTTCAAGTTGACCAAAAACTAAGTTCACTTTATCAGGCATTGAACTAGATATTTACAAGACATAGTGACTTCCCATTTCTGAATTGGATTTCTACCAGTCCACCTCTTGAATCTTCCAACTGATGTGAAATTTACAATAATTAGTTCTTGATTCAGTTCTGCTAGGAGTTCACTTTGTAGTTAACAACACGAACAACCACCACAACCGTATCTGGCATTTAGGTAATAATTTCTTAGTTATCATTTTCAAAGTAAAAAACAAGGGTCTTCGGTTCCATGGAGAGTTTATTCTGTAATGTTGTGACACAAGTTTAAGGGATTTGGAGATGTCATCATTTTTATTGGGCTCACCTTTTCTTATCCCATGACTTTTTGCCCAAATTGGTTGTTAAGTACATTCCAGTGAACAGAGAAAAGTACTTAGAAATCATAGTTTCTATGTTATTGATCACCAAAAAAACCCCATATTTTTATTAACACTTTTCTTTGCACTCTCTCTTCCTTATTTTATTTTATTTCATCCTATTTGTTTTGTCTGCAACAGACATCCCTGATCCTCCAGTGGCACCAAATGTGACAGAGGTGGGAGATGACTGGTGCGTCATGAACTGGGAGCCTCCTGTCTACGATGGAGGGTCTCCAATCTTAGGTAACTGCGTGTTGGTCAGCCTGTGTACCTGCCAGTCTTTATGCATGTTAGTACAGAGTACATTTAAAAATACTGTGTTTAGGAGAAAACCTATATTGTGACTTTAAATATCCATTCAAATTGAAATATGTGTATTTTGGTATGCTCTGTGCTTACTAGAGATATGAATAGCTCTTATGAATATCACCTGATTATGTGTTCTCTCTTTCTGCTTGATATTCACCCTCAATTTCTAATTTTGAAATACCTACAAGCCTAACTTGCACTGTTCTAGCCAGCGAATATCTAGTTCCATGGGGTTAAGTCTATGAAGAAATTTCTTTTAGAGTTAAACGCTTAGAAGAATTTGCTTCAGTGATAGCACAAGAATTTTTTCCCCTGGATAATAATGGGACACACAAAATGGTTATTTCCTCCTTCTTGTCTTCCTTGCCAGGACTCAGAACCAACCCTATTGGCTCTGACTATATTGCTCAACTATAGCAACTGTCTAAGTTGCCACAGCCTGCATGTCTGTGATCCATTTTTCTCCTCATTCTAGTACAATTTTAACATTTTTTTAGCCCTGTTATTTTGATTTTGTCTATATTTTATGATGTTAATACTTGTATTCTCTTATTCTCTATAATCTTTCTCAAATTGGTGGGATAAGGTGGATTAAAAATACATATGTATATGACCATTTCACTTAAGAGTGCTGAGAAAATACCAGGTTTTAAGGATGTCTAATATCTGACAAAGTTTGATTTTGGAGACCAAAGAAAACCCTCAGTTTTTATTTTGTGTACTTGCAGGATACTTTATTGAAAGGAAAAAGAAACAAAGCTCCAGGTGGATGAGGCTGAATTTTGAACTCTGCAAGGAAACAACTTTTGAGCCCAAGAAAATGATTGAAGGTGTGGCCTATGAGGTCCGCATCTTTGCAGTCAATGCCGTTGGTGTCTCCAAGCCCAGTATGCCCTCCAAGCCTTTTGTTCCTTTGGGTGAGTCAAGAGAGATGTTCTTTGTCATTGCCCCAGATTATGACTACTTTCTTTCTGACCTCTAACTAGAACAGGGCTGGAGGCTTCTTAGAGTGGTGGATGAGCAGGAGGTTGGAAGTAGTTGTGGCAATTTTCTGTCTAAGAAATTAAAAAGCAACTTTGGTCGAGTTGAATATCTTCAAAATATAGGCCCTTGAATTCATTGCCAGAATTCCAGTGACAGCTGCGGGTGGCTCCAGTTGCCACTCCCCACTGAAAACATGTAGCTGAGTACATTAACACATGACTGCTCTCAATTTGTCTTTCTGAGGGTATAACCCAGCATCTTGGTGTAAACATTACAACTAAAACAAATGGAGATCAGTTCTTCATTTCTGAAGGATAGCATTGAAAAAAATTTTTGAGATCAGTTCAATAAACCACACTTGGAAACCAGTCTCTTTGCTTTATAATCACATTTTAAATGTTATCTGTTGAACCCAAAAAGGTCAGTTCAGTGAAGGCAAAGAAACAGAAGATGAGATGTCTCCACTATTTTATGATAGGGAGGTGTTTTTTCAATAGAAAGATTTAGTGCAAGAGTTTGCACTTGAAAGTTAGAGAGTTATAGGACATTTACTCTAGATCATTAGATTCTGAACTTTGACTTCTTCAACTTCCTTGGGTCTCCCAGCCTCCCACAGTAACCTCCCAAATGGAGGAAATGTCTGGTAGCATTTCCAAAATTTTCATGTTTATCAGATCTTTGCTTTGCACACAACCATGCTCATGAGTCTCGGTTGAATTTTATTAAGATGTAGGGCTTCTGTGTCTATGTTTATTTATATCCCAGTTCATTTTGTCACAGTCCCTGTGCCATAACTCTCTAGTTAATAGTTTCTTCTTTTTCTGTCTTTTTTATCTTTAAGCTGTAACCAGCCCTCCTACTCTTCTGACTGTTGACTCCGTCACTGACACAACTGTCACCATGAAGTGGCGGCCCCCAGACCAGATTGGTGCAGCAGGTTTAGATGGCTATGTGCTAGAGTATTGCTTTGAAGGAAGTAAGTACAACTGGTAGATAAAATGAATACTGTCATCAATAGGTGAGCTATGCCCCCCTTTCTTTTGTCTCTCTTTCTTGGGAACTCATCTTCTTCCTACTGAAAACAAGATCAAGCCAAATACCATCCTTCTGAGATGTGTAAAAATTTAGCCCTTCTTTAGTACTTGATGCTAATAAATTGACATCTCAAAAGTATCCTGGTTAAGCTGCCAGATTATACAACATGATTGATCTAAGACATAGGAAGAAGGGGCTCTGAAAAAACTTCAGGGACTACCACTTCTTGAACTGGTGGAATTGAATTGTACTGCTGCAAAATAAAAGTCTAGACAGGATGAAGCCAATTGGAAATTCTAAAACCTATGCTGAGCAGAACTTAGCTATCAAAAGAACTGCCTATTGTGGGTGTAATGAGAGACTACATATTTGGCTATCTGGTGATCATCTCCAACCTTCTTAAAGGAAAAGAAAAATGAAGAAGAAGAATTAAAAACAGCTCTTAGTTTTAAAGGAAGCAGCATTAAATCCCAGAGGGTATAAGAAATAGATTAAACATGTAGCAATCATTTATCATAGGGCTTGGATATATAAAAATTTAATCACTTATATTTAGGAGGGGAAGAGGAACAAGGCCCAAAAAACAAAAAATCGCTGATAGAAATAATAGAAGAAAAAAATGAGATGAGAAAATATAGGCCAGAGTGTGCCTAAAAACCAAACCAAAACAAAACAAAAATGTGAAATTCACCAAAAGCCTGCTGTGTTTCTTAGTTTCCTATTTGCCATGACTAGAAGAGGGTGAAATGGCTGAATAAAACTGCCCCTGGTCTGGACCCAGGCTCTGTTGTAGAGGATGGTAAGTGAACAGCCCACCAGGGAAGCTTGTTCATATTCCACAAACAGTAGCCTAAGACTTAACCTCTAAGAAAACTCTTCAGACCCCAAACTTTAACATGGATCCTACAAGTGAAGGAAGGAGGTGACAGAGCACATTTGAGAAATCAGGAACACAAACGTGCCTCCCCCGGAGAAAAACCACTATGGAGAAGAAACTTCTTATGAAGAGAAAACTACTAAAAAAGAAATCTCAGACCCCTGCAGTAGAGCAAGTATGGAAATGATCGTCGTTAATCTCAAAGGAAGAAGAAGAGAGGAGGGCATCCTCCTGTCACTCAGTTCCTTTGACACACACTCCATTCACCAAATACTACGTATGTTTGATTTTTCCGGGGTTTAAAAAGCCACCGGTGGAAACATTATAAGAAAGTTCCCAGGGTTAACCCAGCTAGGGAGGCGGGGCGGTGTTACTAACGCAACAAGTAAGTTCTTGAGCACTTCAGAATATACTTTATTCCTATTCTGTTTTTCCCCCTGATTTAAAAAAAAAAATCACGAGCGCTCCTCTCTGTTTTTGATATTGCCCAGCCAGCAGAATTTCCCAATCTTGTATGTGATGTGGCTGCTGAACACAAACCTTTTGTGTATGTATGAAATAGAGCAAATTCTTTACTCTTTTCTTTCTGATAGGTTTAAAAAGTAAGAAGATACAGCAAAATGATAGATGGCTGTCATTTTGATGTTACCCACCTTAGATAAAATACAATGAAGTGTATTTTACATAATTTTGTGTGTGGTCTGTGTAGATACATATGTATATCTGTGTATACATATGTATATGTACACAGTCATTTCTTATGTATATTTTGTCACATAACGTTTTGGAATTAGCTTTCTATGGAAGTTCTCTCATAACGTGTATATCTTTCTTCTTGCAGTCTTTTCTTATTTTCTTTATGTGGCTGCCTATTCTTCATTCTCTTTTAATGGCTGTTGTCCTCTAGACTAATTTTTTGTAGTGTTTTAATGCTTTGAGACATGTCAGGTTTTATTCTGAAAGAGACTTCTTTCTTTTGTAAGATCGTGTGTTGTTTTGGACTCTGCCTTTCTCTTGTTTTGGTTTTGGTTTTGGTTTTTTTTTTTTTTTTTTTTTAATGCCTGCAACATTTTACTCTTCTTTGTTTTCTTCCTCCACTCTAGTTCTTTCTTTCCTTTCTTAAAAATTCTCCTCACGTTGTTAAATAACTCATATTCCTTCCCCATCCCCAGGGACACTGTTTTCTTTCTCTTTGTTTTCCTCCATTAAAGTGGTTGAAATGTGAAGAGATGGGCCGTTTGTGTTCCCCTCTGATCTTGTTTCGTCCTGTTTTCTCTTGAAACTTTCTCTTTTACTAGTTCTTCACTCTTTTATACGTGTTTTCTCAGTCTCCTATTTTCATGTTTTCATCTACTGTCTCTTGACTATGCAAACACCAACATTATAGCGCCCAAACAGACCATTCGCTTAAAGACATCTCTCTCTTTCAAAGTCACTAGTAATTTTTATCATCCGTGTGCCCTCCCAGCTGCCGGGATATTCTGGCTTCCTGCCACGTCTCTTGATATTCCTGGTGGGAACAAGAGAGAGGCAAAGGTTCCAAGGGACCAGCAGTCCTGTCCCCACTCCCCTGCCCCTCTCCTGACACCAAGAAAGTCATCATCCCAAACCAGTGGGGCATGCCCAAGACCACCCTGTGAGCCACCATGTGAAATGTAGGGACCCGGGAAGGCTCAATTTGTTTTCTTGTCACAGAGTTCATTGTCATGGCAACCAGGGCTGCCTCTTGCACTGCTGGGGCAGCTTCTATTTCCACTCAGAACTTGAGCCCTTTTATGGGATCTGTATCTTAAAAATAAATAAATAAAAAATAAAAAAAATAAAAGAACTTGAACTTGAGCCCTTGTAAGAAAGGACTGGCCTCACCCCTGGTGCTCGCACTCCTGGACTCTGATGAGGGAGTTCCGCCGTGGAAGCACCATGTCCCCTGGGGACCTGAGAGGACCCTCCCAGGCTGGAGTGGCAGGGACAAGAACAAGGATAGACTATTCCACTGTGTGCTGCTCCCCTGCGGATTCTAGGACTCCACACCTCGCCTTCTTCAGGATCTTGCTTGTTCTTCTCTGTCTCTTCTCACAGCTGGAGGTGCCCCAGCCTCCCTTCTACTCCTCTTCTCTTCTCTTCTCTTTTCTTTTCCCTCCTCTTCTCTGTGGCGGGTGCCTCAGGACCAAAACCACGGTCTGCGCCGTGCCTCTCCTGAGCAACCCTCTAACACATTTGGTCTCTTCCCTCACTGCTCTGAAGACAACTTTCTTTGCACACTTTGCATACTTTACTAACAGAGAATGCTGACTGCTGATACGATATTCTTCTGGTGTGAAAGTGGGTGTCTTTAATTAATTTTAATGATGGATTCTCAAAGGTACATCAGCAAAACAGTCTGATGAAAATGGGGAGGCTGCGTATGATCTGCCAGGTAAAGTATTCTGTGATGCTCTCAAACTTTCTTACAATAGGATAACGTTTCTAGGAATGTTCCATGACCAAACATGAAGTATGTCCATACACACACACACACACACACACACACACACACATGCTCTGAGAGCCGGGGCGGGGTGGGGGAAGGGATGGACAGTGACTTAATAATGTGGGATCCAAGCCTTCTTTTGTCCTGTGGGCATAACGTTCCCAACTTTTAGAAGCTGAAATATTTGTAAGCCCTGGATGCTGAGTTTAACTTCTCTTGATGTTGTAGAAAAAGCTACCAAAAATTAAAAAATAAAATTAAAAAAACAAACCTAGATTTTTGGTTGAGGAGATAGAATTTTACCAACTTCTTATGAGGTATCACCTTGGGAGCTGTGTTTTCTTTTTGTGGATGTAAGTTTCTATTCTTTCTTCATGAATGTGAATGAATATGATCTAATTATGCAGATTAGTATCTCACAATAATGAACCAGCCAAGATTAAATAGATTATATAGACTATACAGGTCAATGTTTCTCATTCACAAAAATAGAATCTTCCTGTTTTTCTGAACTTTAACGTAGAGAGATGGCTAGGCCTCATGATTACATCAATCATTATAAAACCAAATTGGAATAAAGCTGCTGCAAAATTCTTGGGGACTATTACTGGTATCATTCAGGATACCTTAATCCTGAATAAGAGGTTTTTCAGAATTGGTAGAATCTGACAGTTTATTCTTCCTGTGGTGTATGTTAGCCATTTGAGGCCATTTTTCATTGAAATATATGAAAAATGCTCACCCAGGTCGTGTGAGTGCAGACCAAATCATAATCTCTCTGAATTTAGTTATGAGCAAAATACTAATTTGGAGTTGACTATAACACTTAGCATGATTTCTGTCACTAAACACTGTTCCTCCTCCTTATCTTTTTCTTTGATGGACTTTAGCTGAGGACTGGGTAGTTGCAAACACAGACCTGATCGACAAGACCAAGTTCACCATCACAGGTCTGCCCACGGACGCCAAGATCTTTGTGCGCGTGAAAGCTATTAACGCGGCGGGCGCCAGCGAGCCCAAGTACTACTCTCAGCCCATTCTCGTGAAGGAGATCATTGGTAGGTGGCAAGGCTTTCAAGATTTAGGTTCCATTTTACATTGTTGGCTTTTTTTTTTTTTTACCCCTTTCTTTCTCAAAAATCTCCTATTTTGTTGTAACTCCTTTGATATTTTATTAACGCTTTCTAGGAGTTAGAAATGAACAAAACAGCTCTCTTCAGGCACGGTGGGAGTCACCTTCGTGACTTGGTACTCTGAGGACCAGTTAGTCAATTTCACCAGGTTGCAGGGGCCAGCTCTGGCAGGGCTGCCTGTTCACGCTGGAGCATGCGTGTCAACGCAGCAGTGCATATAATCCCGCAGCAACGTGCCTGCAATGTGTCTACAAGGTCAAAACCGTCTTCGTAATAATAGGGATATATTATTTGCCCCTTTCAATGTTTCGATATCTGCACTGATGGTGTAAAAGTGAAAGTGAGTAAAACTGCCGGTGCCTTAGCGTGAATCAGGTCAGTGCCACCAAACCGTGTTAGCCGTCCCTGTCTTCCTCAGCACCGTGCACTCACGGTCAAAATAAAAGGACCAGTTTTGCCTTAGAGTGTTCTTGACGAAACATGAAAATGGTTAATTTTATTAAATCTTGGTCCTCAAGCACATTTTTTTGTCAACTTACATGACAATGAAGTGCAAAGTATGTGTGAAGCACTTATGCCGCACACCGCAGCATGAGGGTGATCCCCAGGAAAGCACTATGTGACTGAGCTGGAGGTAGAACCAGTGACTTTGTTCATGAGAAGTTCCATTTTGACTTGAAAGGATGACTGAGTGACAAGCTGTGAAGTCAAATTTTTGGCAGACGTTTTCTAGAAAACGAACAGAGTGAGCCAGTTACTTTTAGGAAAACAATCGACAGTATTTTTTTTTTTTTTTTTTTGAGACAGAGTCTCACTCTGTTGCCCCGGCTAGAGTGCCGTGGCATCAGCCTCGCTCACAGCAACCTCAAACTCCTGGGCTCAGGCGATCCTCCTGCCTCAGCCTCCCGAGTAGCTGGGACTACAGGCATGCGCCACCATGCCCGGCTAATTTTTTCTATATTTTAGTTGGCCAATTAATTTCTTTCTATTTTTTAGTAGAGATGGGGTCTCGCTCTTGCTCAGGCTGGTTTCGAACTCCTGAGCTCAAACGATCCGCCCACCTCGGCCTCCCAGAGAGCTAGGATTACAGGCGTGAGCCACCGCGCCCGGCCAACAATCGACAGTATTTGTTGTCAACTTGTCAGTGAGAAAATTTGAGCTTTCAAGCAAAAATTAGAATTTTTGAAAACTTGTATCCACCACCATGGACCTGACAGCTTTCTAATACTTAAAAGTTTTTCTGATAAAATAGGTGGTGATATTAACAAATGTAATTTTTTGATATTGTAGAATGGAATGTGTGAGCATTTAGAAGATCTGCATAATTCAGTGGAGCAATATTTTCCAAATGACAAATACATGTTCTAAAAAATCATGCATGGATAAAAGGTACATTCAAAATGCAGGATAGAGCAATAGATTTTAATGTAACAGAGTATGAAAAAGGTTATTGAAATGGTTTCAGATTCCACATTGCAATTAACCCTTAAGAAACTACAACACATCATTTTAAGTGTAGAATGAATGAGGAATATCCATAATTGTCTGAAAAGTTTATATACCTCCATCTATGTGATGCAGATATCCCTCATATACTTCAACCAGTATGACGTATTGCAACAGATTGAAGACAGAAACAAATATGATAATCCAACTGTCCTCTGTTAAGTCAGACATTAAAGAGATTTGCCAAATATAAAATAATGCAACTCATCTCACCAAATTTTCGTTAATATAAAATATGGTTATTTTTATTAAAATGTTATTCATTATTTTTAAATGAATAAGTAAATGGATATTTCAAAAATTTCTGTTTTAATTTCGAATATGGCAATAGATATATACAGCCCACATAAACAAAAGCTTTTGTGGGTCCATGATAATTTTTAAGACTGTCATGGAATACTGAGACCAAAAAGTTTGAGAACTACAACTCCAAGGGAAAGAACATTAAACTGAGGGTCTGGGTGTCTGGCTTGTGCACCATGTTTTGCCACAGACTTATGGTGTAACCTCCTGAAACCTTTTGTGAGTGAATCAGGGAATGGATCAACAAGTGGGTGGATGGATGGATAGATGGATGGATGGATAAAGGATGGATGGAAGAAAGCGTGAAGCATGTACATTTTCTTATTAGATTCTGGAGACACCCTGCATAGGTTTAATCCTGTTTCCATGATTTATTAGCTATGTGACCTTGGACAAGAGACTTGATCTTTTTGAGCCTTAATTTCTTCATCTGCAAAACAGGGATAATAATAGTACCACATCAAAAGGTTGGGAAAATTGAATAAATTTATCCATGTTACTTGCTTAACAGAGTGCTTGCCATATAATAAGCCCTCAACATATGCTAGCTTTTCTTATTATTATGGTTTAATTTGATGTGGGACCTTACTGGGTCTCTGTGTCCTTGTATGTAAAGTTAGAGAATTCCCTTCCGACCGTAACATTCAGTTATCATCATTATCCCCTAAAGCTTGCTGGGCACTTACTATTATCAGCCATTATTCTAAATGCTTTACATGGATGACTTGATTTAATCTTCACAACAATCCTATGGATTAGAATTAGGTATGTTTCTATCAGCTCCATTTTACAGAAAAGGAGAGTGAGACCAGATCTACTAAGTGTCTGATCTGAGACTCAAAGCCAGATCTCAGGCTCTGCCAGCCATGCTTGTCACCTGAACACTGAGTCTGACTCCAGGTTCTAATCCTGGCTGTGTCACCTTGTCCAATCCTGGCAAGTCATTTAATGTCCTATGCTTCAGTTTCCTTATCATAAAGTAAAAACAGTACCTACCTCCTAAGGTGGTTCTGAGGTTTGAATTATTCATTTAAATAATGCATTTTGCCTGGTGCCTGTCACGTACAAAGCACTTGAGAAATGAGACATGCTTCATCTGTGTGAGCCTGTGAGCGTTTGACTCCCTGCTCCTGATGGGTTTGCAGCAAAATATTCTGGAATCTCCATGGTGTTTAATGAGTATTAACACACAATAGGGCAGGATTTCCCCTTGCGTACTTCACCATAGTCACATAGGAGCAAAGTGACTATCAAACTCCAACTGAATTACCTAAATAGCAAGTGCTAGGTGCTAAAACTTTTTTTTTTCCCCTAGTGAGAAAGAATGGACAGTCCTACCAGCTAACATGGTGCCTGTAGATCTTTTGTGGAATGTTTGCTGGCAAATATAGTCGCTGTTAGAAACTATAAAAAATATGCATAAGGCCCTGAGAAAATTTGGTGTTTTCCTATAAAATTGCTTTCTGCCGATAACAGACAATAAAAATACAAAGTTGCAATACAGTCAAGGAGATCAGGGATAAACTTTGCTAAGTCAAGCTGTTAAAACATCTCTGCTTGAAGAAAACATTTTGAACCAAAGTTACCATATATAATCTATTAGTTGCACATCTAAGATTTTATTGCAGAGACCTGACCACAAAGATATGCCAGGGAGCATCATGCCATTATGCTTATGTCAGGCTATTTTGAGATTATTATGCTGATTGCAAAATTATGCTATTTTACCCTCACTCAGAGCCTCCAAAGATTCGTGTCCCGAGGCACCTGAAGCAAACCTATATCCGCAGAGTTGGAGAAGCCGTCAATCTGGTTATTCCTTTCCAGGTAATAATTCGGGGGTTGCTTATTTTCTCTTTCCAGGGCCAGGCTGTTTAAGTAGAAGGAGGGGCCCTAGCATTTAAGTTTATCATGATTCAGGATTTCCTGAAAGGGAGAGTAGGTAAATAATGGAAGAGATTTGGGGCAATGATTTTAAAATCTCCTGCTATAGAAGTAGAGAAATCTATAAACCATAGTAGATTTTCTTTCTGCATGAGATAGATGAGATATAGTCTTGCCTGAAGCTCAGGAACCACAGCGAGGCAAGGAAGAAACATGAAGAAGATACCAAATGAAGAAATGCTTAAAGGTTGTTTTCGTCCTATAAATCTGTAAAACTGATCATTTTAAGTGAACCACTCAAGGTAATATTCAGGAAAACGATACATGCTTAGTTCCCACAATGACCCTAAACCAAACAAAATTCCTATAAGAAGGATAACTGAAATTTGAAATCATGATGCCACTAACTGAAATAAATGAACATGTTTAAACCATTGCTCCAGCAAAAGAATCTGTTGTTCACAAGTTTAACCAGGCTTCACTTATAATAATCAGATCAGTTTTGGTCTCATACACACACACACACACACACACACACACCCCCTGTACCTCCCCAAACCCTCTACCCAGCTCCCTACTCCTATGACTCCTGTTATGCAGCTCGGCAGAGCTGTTCAACTGAACTTTCTGTGATGATAGAAATGTTCAAGTGTTCCATATATGTGCTGTCCAGTATGGTCACCACTAACCAAATGTGGCTATTGAGCACTTGAAATGTGTGACTAGGAACTAGTGAAACTGGATAAATACATTTTTAATATTCTTTAATTTAAATTAATTTTAATTTAAAGAGCCACATGTAGTTCATGGCTATCATATCAGCATGGCCTTAGAATTAGAATTTACGTCTCTGTACACATTTGAACATTCATACACATACACATATGCACACACACATGCACACCACTCTCTTTCTAGTGACTAAGCGGTCCCTGAGATGCCAGGCCTATGAGTTCCGTGTTCTCTTGCTCTTTCCTCTCCCAGATCCAGTGTCAGGCTGTGGGAGGAGAGAAGTAGGAAGAACCTTGCCAAGCCATTGCAAGGTGACTTCTGCTTCACGTACTTCTTGGCCTTCTTTCAGATTTCGTGTGTTGTACAAAGGCTGTCCGGAAAGCATCCAGCCATTGTTAATATAATGAATGTCTCTATTGTTCATATTACATGGCTGCATAGTTTCTGGACAGCCCTGTATATGTAGTACTCATGCCTCTTCGTAGACTTGGGCCTGATGCAATGAGGTTGGCCTGAACTGGCTGTCCCTTTAGCTTGGTTTTCATGGGAGCCTGGGTTTGAGCAGAGCTCTGCGTGTATGTGTATATCATGTTTGTATATGTGCATAACCTCTAGAGTTCTCCAACATTCTCTCATTTGATCCTCAGAAATACCCTGTGAGGCAGGAAGGGCAGATTTCCTTACCCTTCTATTTGAGAAACGAAGAAACTGACAGTCAGAGAAGTTAAGTGACTTACCTGAGGGTAACTTGCCCAAGGTCACACAGCTATTAAGTAATCAGAAACCAAATATAGATTCCAGGCCCCAGAGTCCATGCTCTTAACCATTATGTGGTGTCGTGTGGGCTTTGGTGCCTAAGACACCTGGCTGGGAGACATGGTTCCAGTGCTTACTTAGCTGCAAGGCCTCAGGCAAATCATTTAACTCCTCTGTCCAAAAAATGAGGATACTGATACTTATCTTTATGTGAAGAAATAAATGTCATATACATAGGATAGGGCCTTGCACACAGAATGCAATCAACGGGCAGTAGCTTTACTGCTGTAATTGTTCACCACTGGACTGGCAGGGTGGTGTTTTGCAACCTTTCCTAGAGTGGGTTAAGCCATCGTCGTCCTTGTAGTGTTGAAAAAACATCGAGACAATCTGATTTCCCTCCTGTCCTTCTTCTGTCTTTCTTGTTAGGGAAAACCAAGACCGGAATTAACTTGGAAGAAGGATGGTGCAGAAATTGATAAGAATCAAATAAACATTCGCAACTCTGAGACCGATACAATCGTATTTATCAGAAAAGCAGAGAGGAGCCACTCTGGGAAATATGACCTGGAAGTCAAAGTGGACAAATTCGTGGAAAGCGCATCGATTGACATTCAGATCGTTGGTAGGTTTTAGAAGAAAGAACCAGAATGTTCTGTCAAAGCAGTATGGGGACTAATAGTCATTGTTGTTAAGACAAGAGTAGGTAGGAATTTTTGTTAGGCTGGCTCTACATAAAATTCTTTTTTTAGATTCGTTTTTTAAAAAATAGATAAATGTGTAAGATTTGTTAGCATTTCAAAATAAACTTTCACTAACTAAAAGGACTAATCATGGGAGATTTGGGTATATATGTTCAAGAAAATTAATACATGTACTTTTTAGTGAAATTCATATGTATTGCTTTATATTCCAGCTCTCTTTTATTCTTAGTTTCTCAACTCCTTAAATGATAAGACTATTGCCCATGTTAGATTCTTGCAATAAAAAGCACTGTAGATTCTAGATACATGTTTCTTACTACCCCTGAAATTCACTAATAATAAAGTTTGAATGGAGAATGAAGAATTTTTATTAAATGTAAGGAAGAAGTACCTAAACAAAGTTAAACAGTTAAACACTAAATTGGTTGTTCCTGTAGGGCTACTTAGATACTTAGCTGCCCAAAGAATAAAAAAGGTTAGTTCTTGCTTCTGCCCAGAGTTACGGGGACAGAGAGAGGATCCTTTATGAGTGGAACTCTCTTGCTTGAACTGTTCTGTAATTTTTGCAATGTCAAAAAATAGACTTAAGAGCGGGGCTAGGAGAAGCCTTGTTTCCAGTCATTTTTATTATTATAAAACCTGAAACTTGAGGTTCTCTAACCAAAGGGTCAACTTCCTGTGGCAAGCCTCCCCTTGGGTGAAAGGTCATTCACTTGAAACTAAGCACTCTTCTCCCACTGGCTAAACCTTTTGGATTTTGGTTAAGTTGAAGGGAGTGCTGAGGCTATTCTGTGCTCTTGGATCTGGCCTGGCTCCCTTCTAATGGAAGGCACAGGGTCTCAGAAGCCCCCACAGAAGAATCTGGAAGAACATTGTCTCCAGCAACACAGGGAAGGATATTTAAAAATATCCTCATGTACCAAGGTATAGATTGGGAGGGAAAGTGACCTCAGAGTGACACCATGAATTCATCCGACAGACCGTCCAGGTCCACCCGAACTTGTGAAGATTGAGGATGTCTGGGGAGAGAATGTCGCTCTGACATGGACACCACCGAAGGATGACGGAAATGCCGCCATCACAGGGTACACCATCCAGAAGGCTGACAAGAAGAGCATGGTAAGGTCTGCCTTTCTCTGGTTCAGCAGTAGCAAGATCCCATTTCATCAGAGGTAAAGGGGGTGGCATAAGGCCCTCCTTGGTGAGGAGCCCTCAGGGTAGTGGACAAGTGACACAGCAAAGGGGAAAGGGCAGGGCCTGTGGAGCCACAGAGTTGGACTTGGATCCCAGCATTGCCACCTAAGACCACATATACCTGGACAGTCACTTGACTTTGATCTCCACCTTCCTCGTCTATAAAATAAGGGCACAAACACTTACCATGCTTGGTTATTATAAAGTTAAAATGGCATAAAGCAGCTAGTGCAATGCTCAGATAGAATTCAACAAATTCATTCATTCAATAAATATTTACTCACTCTAGATTCTGACTCAGATTTATACCCATGCAGCTCTTTCTCCTTGTGCAATGAATGTTGGATAATATAGACTTATGTCTAAAAAAGGAAGACAGACACCAGTTAGAAAAGAAAGACTCTAAAGCGTTACAGCATGTGCAAAGGTCCTGAGGAGGAAAAGAACTTAATGTATGCAAGAAGCAACCTAGTTGGAGTATGAATTATTATAACCTGTACCTTATAGATGAGGAAACTGAGGCTCACAGAGGATAAAAGACTTAATGGAGGTCACCAGACTTTAAATGTCAAAGTTTGAACAGAACCCATTCGCTACTGTCCTCCCTGTAAGTGAATAAATGAATGAATGAATGAATACACAATGAAAAATGAAAAGCCATTTTTCATCTTCATAGGAAGAGTAAAACCTACTGAAGGATATGATAGGACGCCTTTAGACATTTATACTAGTAGATCTTAGTAAGAATTTATTCCAAGAAGTTACAGCAGATTCATAGAAGAAAGACAGAGGGTTAGGAAGGGCCGTCTAAGTAACAGGAAGGCATTTCAAGCCGCTTTTTCCCATAAACTATTTCTAGCACATCTTTTTGTTTTCCTGGGTGGTTGCTACATGACAAAATAAGATTTTGGAACTGGGCCATATAGCAGGAGGGTGAGCAGTCGGGGAGCAAGTAAAGCTTCATCCGTATTTACAGCTGCTCCCCATCACTCACATCACCGCCTGAGCTCCGCCTCCTGTCAGATCAGCTGCAGCATCAGATTCTCATAGGAGCGTGCACCCTACAATCAACTGCGCATGTGAGGGATCTGGACTGCGTGCTCCTTATGAGAAGAATCTAATGCCTGATGATCTGACGTGGAGCTGAGGCAGTGATGCTAGCACTGGGGAGTGGCTGCAAATACAGATTATCATTAGCAGAGAGGTTTGTATAATTATTTCATTATATGTTAAAATGTAATAATAATAGACATAAAGTGCACAATAAATGTAATGCACTTGAATCATCCCAAAACCATCTCCCCATCCCCCAGTCCGTGGAAAAGTAGTCTTCCATGAAACCGGTCCCTGGTGCCAAAAAGTTTGGGGACTGCTAATGTAAAGTGATGTTTTCCTCCAAACCTGGACGGCTTAAGACCTAGACCGATGAGTGACCTTGCAAGAGAAGGATCTGAATATTGTGGGCTCTCTTTTACAATGAGGGCCCTTTGTTGGAGCTTGGCCCAATTCTGGCAGTGAATCCAAGGGCATCGTGGTTCCTACAGAGGGCCGTTCAGGCAGCCCCCACTTCTCCCAGCCCTATCAAAATTGCTCAACATTTGTCTTTTTAGATAGGTTGTCAAGTTCAGGTGGGCCAGGACTTTCCTGCTGCTTCAGGCCCCCGAGCCCCCTGTGTTTATGTTGCACGTCAGCAGGGGCAGATCCAGAGACCAGCAGCTGCTCACCCTGCTGGTGCTCCTCCCAGGGGATCACCACGCCATCGTCTCCTTGTGGCTCTGGAGGCTGTTCCTCACTTAAATGCCCATAGTCATTCATACCTTCCATAAACATTGTTTTCATTATATGTGCCAGAACATTGAGGTTTTCATTCTCTTACTTTGTGTTGAGCACTGTTGTAGCTGCTGAATCAAAATATTTTAAAAAGCTCCTGCTGTTGGGGCGCTCAGAGCCTAGGCAAAAATAAAGACATAAAACCAAATAACACAATAGAATAAATGTTAGAATAAAAGTTGGCATCAATTCCTTTGGGAATAAAAGAAGGCATAGACACATTTTTCTGGTGTCTTTAAAATACCCCAAATTCATAGATAATGATGGTCCCTAAAATTTCCAAGGAAAATACTTTTTATAGTAAAGTGTCTTTTTGTCAGAGTATGTATTTTCTTAATTCATGGTACTAAAAATACGTGACACCATGTGCTTTTCTACTGATTGCAAGTAGAAAACTTGGAGCCGCTATTATTTCTTGGTATGGTGAGGGAAAAAATTGAAAAAAAATTTTAGTGTAGACTTGACTGCTCATTCATTCATTCATTTATTAAATATTCAAGAAACATTTGTTTTGTGCACAGAACCTACTGTGTGCCAGGCACTGTAATAGGCACTGGGAATACAAGAAGTGAGAAGAAAAGTTGGACTTTGTATCATGGTGTGTCCATTCCCCTGGGGGAGGTAGACAGTAAACAAGTAAAATAGTAAATATATAATATGATTCAAGGTAGAGAGAAAAAATTAGGCAGATTAAGGTGATACAGGGTGAGCAAGGTGGTGGCAGGGGAAACAGGTAGGGAAGAGATGAATCTGAGCAAAGACCTGGAAGACCCTGAGTTAATGGTATTCAGCAAATTTACTGGACACTATTAATTTTTCTCTAGTGATTTGCCTTCATCTCTGCCTCATAATAAGTTGGTGCTAAAATTTTATTATTATACTTTTTTCTACAAAAGATAGATAGATAGACAGGTAGACAGGTAGATACATAGATGATAGACACTGGTTATGAAGAAAATATAAAGGTAGGAGATGACATCTAGGATATCTGAATCTGATGTGTAAATGAATTAAATTACATAGTCAAATGGAAATAATTGTAAAGTATTAAATGTGCATTGTTATTACTCTCAATATAAAAATTAGTGCTATTTTTTTCTTTCTATGAATGAAGCATGCTCATTATTTATTCCAATCAACAGCTGGAAAAGTATATTTATTTGTAGGTCAAATTATTATGATTTTTTTCTTTTAGGAATGGTTCACTGTCATTGAGCATTATCACCGAACCAATGCCACCATTACTGAACTGGTCATAGGGAATGAATATTATTTCCGGGTCTTTGCTGAAAACATGTGCGGCCTCAGTGAGGATGCAACGATGACTAAAGAGAGCGCCGTGATCGCCAAGGACGGTGAGTGGGGGGTGGACTGACATTTAGAAACCTTGGTTGACAGTGACTAGACAGAGAAGACTGAAAGAAGGGGAGATGTGGTGAAAGGGAATAAGAAAATGGTAAACGCACATTGTAAAATGATGGCAACCGTGTTCAAGTAAAATTTTAATTTTGCAGATAAAAGTTTTTAAGTGAAATTATATTATTGCTTTTTTTTTTTTTACAAATATAGCTTTAATTCATTTCAACTTCTAGGCAGTGAATCTATAAATGGCCAAAATCACAGAGATAGGAAAAAGTAGACATTTACTTATAGAGTTTTGTTACTTTTATTCTTGGACACCGTTAGCGTAGCTACACATCGGACCCACTCTGCGATGAAAGGAGAAACTGAACTATATCCTTATCATTTTACTTCACCATAAATCACTCTCCTTAAAACCAGTCCTTGTGATTTTCATAGTAGAACACATTTCTGTTCAAAATACTCAGAAAGACACAAAAGTCTTCTCACTATCTGTTTCAGTTTCAGATGACCGCTCTGGCTTTCTGTCCCACGTGTGATTGGCTATACATGTGTACCCCTCGGAGTGTATGCCGTGTGGCATTCACTCATGTTTTTACATGTTTTCCAGGCTCAGGGAAGTTTGAATCATATGTAAAGCATGCCAAGAATAATATATTCTCAGGCCGATTTTCATATTTTTAACATATTTTTAATGCTTTTTTTTAAAGGTAAAGTCTACAAAAATCCAGTGTACGACGACTTTGATTTCACAGAGGCACCCATGTTTACTCAGCCTTTGGTTAACACCTATGCAGTAGCTGGGTACAATGCTACCCTGAACTGCAGCGTGAGAGGAAATCCTAAGGTACCTTGTTTCTCTACCACGTCAGTTGAATTTAAAGCCCCTCTTTTATATTTGCCATGTTATAATTGTAAGTAATAATATAAATAGACCTTCCTGCTGCTATTTGTGTCTCTCCAGGATGGGGGGAGGTGGGTAGAGGATGTTGGTGTTGGTGGACAGTTAGGTACACTATTTAAATCTGGTAGTAAAACATGCTTATATGTCTTTACTAACTAAGGGATAGTTTCTAAAGAAAAAACCACCTATTTTAAAAAGAACTGAAAGGTAAAGAGATGAAAGTAATATTTTTTTCACCTGGGAGATTAGGTAGTAATGTTGATTCATTGAGAGTTCTGTAGGAAGTTAAAGTAAATAACAATTATACTATAATGCAAGATAGAATATAAAATGCACTTTGATAAGGGCACACAGAGTGCTAAGAAGGGAGATATCATATCTGATTGAAGAGATTTAGAAAGGTTTTAAGGTTTCAAGTTTGCACTTGAGAAGTACAGTGAATTAATGAATGTCGCCCATGGAGATCTATATCCCTAGGTGGCACTGAGGAAAAGTGCCATAGAATTTGGAAAAACTGTAAACAGTGGTATTTTTCCTGTATATGTCTTGAACAGAAATAGGGAAGTCTTGAACAGAAGTAGGGAAGTCAAAGGAAAGAGCTGGTCTGAGGATGGGAGGAAGATGCTGAATGAATGAATGTTTAATTGGAAGTGATGTTGGTGCATTGAGGTGGGAACGAGGAGCCGGCAGATGGAGAGGTTCATCCCGAGCTTAGGAGAGAGGCCTATCCCCACCCATGCTGTACATTAGATGCCCAGAACTTGTTCATCTTATGACTAAAGTTTGTCCCTAAGTAGATCAAATTCAAATGCAACTGAATCCATTTGGGAAGATTGCCCTAGAACTGTCCTTCGAACACATCTGGCTTTCTTCTTCAGGACTGCCCATTTGCTTTTTTTGCCAAGCATGAAGTAGAATTTAATTTGAGAGAGACAGTGCTCAAGTAGTTGTCTATTCTTCGTAGATGTGGTTTCTTTTTAAGCTATGCTTTAAAACTCTGTCACTGGCTTTGATGGTCTATTGGTAGGCTAAGTACAGATATATTTTGACCTAACTCTCTTCAATCTTCAGCCTAAAATAACCTGGATGAAAAACAAAGTTGCTATTGTGGACGACCCAAGATACAGGATGTTCAGCAACCAGGGGGTCTGTACCCTGGAGATTCGTAAGCCTAGCCCCTATGATGGAGGCACTTACTGCTGCAAAGCAGTCAATGACCTTGGGGAAGTGGAGATAGAATGCAAACTGGAGGTGAAAGGTATGATATCCAAGATTTCATGTGTAGACTAAAGTTAAAGAAAATCATTTATTTATTGTTCTTTTTTTAAAAAAATATTTTAAAATAAATTTTTAATACTTTAATTTTTCTTTTTTACCATACCTTTGGTGGCCAAATTATTGTTCTTAATGTAAAACCAAATTGTTGGTCAAAATGCTGCAGCTGGGGCAGGGGTTGGGATGGGGCTAGAGAAGCAAGGAGGGAATTCAGGGAGACATTTTTACTTTCTGTATTCACTCATTTGTTGAAGGCGACTTGGTTATTTAAATCAACTTATTTTTATGTCTTGTGATTTTTGTTAACTTAAAGAATATTAATTTCAGTGGCATGCTAGTATGTGTTCAGCATGGTGAGAATGAATAGAGTCAAGGGGCTGTCACTTTGGTGACACAGTCCATCTATAAATACAGGCCTAGTGCCAAAACTCATCTAGTGAAACTGCAGTTGAGGAATTCACACTATTTTCAGTTAGTTTAGTATTTTGTGAAACTTCTAATATTTATATAGGTAAATTTGCTAATGAAGTGTTTGATATTACACATATAGAATATAGTATATGCATATTAAAACTAGTTTTTAAAAAAATCTCTAATTAGAGAATTTTTATTTATAGGGATACATTTCTTTTGTAGTAGTTTTCAGAAGCGTGATGATTAATGTCAATCAAGAAAACACATAAGGATTTATGTGGTAGCAGTGTCTCAGCATGAGCTGCCATCTTAATCAGTTTTCATATTAATTGATTATCATTATTATGCTGAAGTTTTTCTTTACAAGCAGAACCTGCTTTGGGACACCATGAAAACCCCTTCAAACAAAGAGTCACATTATGAGATAATAGGTGACATGATCCTAATGTGTTTTCTTTCGTTCTTAACTGTATTATATTGCCATTCTGTGATAACCAAAGTCTTTATTTTTCCTATCTCTCTATAATGAAGAAATTATGGTCTAAAAGCTAGAAAGATGATTTTGTAAATATCTGTTTTAGAAAATCATAGTAAATGCCTGGGGTATTTATGTTTTTTTAAAAAAGATTCTTTTAGTCCTAAATCTAGTGTAAATATGGTAGAGAAATTTCTTGAAGAAAATAACTTCCTTTTATAACTTTTTAAAGCATTGTTTTTCTCTTCTGATTCATAACTAAAAGGAAAAAAATTATTTTTTTCCTCATAAATATAAAGCATAAAATATTCTTAGAAAATTTCAGACCTTATTGAGATAGTCCTCATTTTAAACATTATTATTTCATCTACTTTATTAGCTTTAAATGATGAATACGATCACAGTTGCAAATCATCTGGTTTCTAAACTACTAGCCTTATTAGTTCCGAGGTATTCTTGATACTTCTGTTTCAACATCCCCCTAAAAACAAAAAACAAAAAACAAGTGCCACTTATTCATGCTTTGAAAATAACTGAATGTTGTTAATGCTATAAAATGATCCTTTCATAAATTGTTCAATATTTGGGGCCTTCATTGAAAGTGAATAATGTTATGCATATACATGATATATTTTTTATAGTTATTGTATAGTAAATTGTACAGTAATTGAATTTAATATTAAGAGTAATGTATTCTAGTACATAAGTTCAAAATAAAGTATCAACTGTGATATACTGATAAAAGCTTTTGGTCCTAAAAGTAAAGCTGAAATTGTTTATCATCAGATTGTTATCTGATAATAGGTAACTTGAATCAAGTTAAGCTGTGAAAAAAAAGGTAAGAATGTCAACTAAGAATCAATAAATACCGGTACAAATATTCTAATTCTGCAGTGATATATCAAGGACTAGATACCCCTGGACAACCAGTCTTCCTGGAGGGGCAGCAACAGGTTTTAAAAGTTCATATCCCACTGGATATTTCTATTTTCCGTTCCATTCCTCTTACATGAAAATGCACTTTGCATGTAAAGCTTGACTTTCTCATTTGCTTTTAATTGTATTTCTTAGCAGCTCATGGCATACAGTGTCTATGCCATGAACAAGGAAGGCCAAATTATTCAAGGATATTAAGTAATGTAGAAACTAAGTTTTTTGTCAGACAACAAAATACTGTACCATATGTCCCCATAAGTAAACCCAGAAAGCTACCTTTGAAGGTGATCTTATTTTATATAATAAGACTATCACAACTTGGGAATCAATATTTCTTTAATATTTTCATTTTTTAAATGTAGAAAGATATGTTGTTCTTCCTTTAAAATAGTTCACAGCATAGTTTTCCTTAGATTCATGATGAAATTCAAAAAACTGAACATTTTAAACTTGCTAAGTTATGGAAAAAAATGTTCTGGGCATTTTTGATGGAGGATACAAAAATAGATCCAATATTTGGAAACTTTCATATTTAAGATGTTCTGATTACAAATTCACCAGTAGAATATCTGTGACCCATCTATTTGTTGGACATTTTGGACATTTTTATGGGGACCTAAAATATTTCATATGTTTATGAACTTAAAAGGAGAGAAAATTCTAGGCCCTATTACAAAATGTATTAAGCAACAAATGTTGCTATTATATATGTATGAGTCACCCCCATTTGAAGGAGCAAATGAAGAGTTCCTTGGGGCTGGGTAGGCAACCTTATGTAAACTCTATGAGAGAGTTTATGTAGAGCTATGCCTGAGTTTACAATATTTGCTTTCTGAATTTCCAGAGACAATATCAGCTTTCAAAAGAGGAAAAAATTAAGGTTCTTTTCTTAAAGTTTTGTAGATTATACATATAGTAGCTTTGTAGCCTAAGTTTAAGCCTTGTGATTTTTTAGATCAGTCATATATATTCAGTTTATAATATAATATTGTAGAATACACTAGTCTAATATTTATACTTGATAATTTTGCCTTTTAGAATTTCAACATATATATATGTACACTAACACTTTGTCTATTGTCAAAGTTTTTCTTTTGTTGAAAAACACAATATATATATGTTGTAGGGTTTTTGGTTTTGTTTTAAGCTAATGGTTTGGAAGCTCTTACCATAAATATTCACTATTCAATCAGATTGTCTTTGCCACCAATTCAGGCAAAGTAGTTGTGCCTATTAATAAATGTTTTACATATTAATGACCCTTTTGAAGTGACTGGATCCCCACCCTTCATTTCATGTGCTTTTATTTTCCTACATCTTTCACAAGACTAAGGATTAATGACATCACCTCATCATAATCGTGACCATAATTTCATCCAACAAATACTCAACTTTGGTGTTAGCACTTTATTAATGCTCACAACTTCTCTTTCTCTCTCTCTCTTTCTCTCTTTTCCTTAGTTGTTGCACAGTAAGGATTTTTGAATGTATATTGTCATCTAAGGTAAGCTTTCATATGGTTTTGGCATATGAAGCTTATGACTCTCATAAGCCATACCAAGCTTGTAGAGTATGGCATGATTTTCATTACATAATCCAATGAAAATAGACTCCTTAAAATTGCTAACTTTGTAGTTTTAATTTGTATTTCAGTATCTTGAAATTAACAGCTAGTACTTATTCATCAGCAATCTCCTGTTGACATGAAGCAAGTTGTTTGAATGCAGTAGAGCATGAGTCAAAGCATTTAATGTAGATGAAAATGAGTGATACCCAAGCATTCTGGATTCTTTGCATCAAGGAATGGACATGTACATAAAGTGGCATCATTTCTACCAATATGTGACTTGAGTTGTTTTTTTTTTTTTTAAAAAAAGGAGAATGACTTTCTCAAATTTGCATTAAAGGAGTTTTAAGAATGTTCAAATGGCATGCTGTTTTGTCTGGACGTGAATTTATTAGCGAGTAGTGAAGCACTTCACTAAAGGACCATGAATTTTTGTGGTTTCATGGATTCTCTCTTGGAGGGTACTTTTATCTTTTAAATATAATTCAGAAACTCAGAAGGTAGGTATGGAACATTAGCAGGTGTTTCTCTCAACCTTCAGAAGATACTGGACTGGTCTTAGTATTTTTATAATAACAAAATATTTTCAATTTTTGCCCTTTTGACAAGGTATAAATGGCCAAAGTTATAGGGAGTAGTTTTTTTTCTTTTCCAATGTGCTTGAATAAGAACTTCTTATGCGTAATTAAAAAGCACATTAACAAACTAGAAATGGATCTTCCCACTGATTCATACCATGGTATGAGTTTATTGTACCATTCAATCAAGATTATTTAAATCATCCACAAGGAATCACAAAACCTCTCAAAGAGCAATAAATACTTTCTAACTATTTAGGAATTTCAACCAAGACTGAACAATAGTAGAGGAAACAAAAACTGCCATGGGTCTGCTGGGAACTTGCTTTTCCTTCTAGAGGCCAAGTGTTTTAAATTCTAAATGTACTAAAACCAGAAAAGATTGCCAAGTAGGGACTGAATGAATCTTTGTAACTAACAGGAACATAATTAGTCACATTTTCAGGCAGCTAGTCAAGAAGTATTATTTCAGCGATTTTTCACTTGGACGGTTTTGACTCGTCCCTTTTCCTTTTTGTCCTCTCCAGGTGGCCTCTCCTTCTGCAGGCTCCTCTTGCAAGGTGTGCCTCCAAATATAATTGATTCCTATTTGCGAGACTTGCAATCAAGCGATCCTGAGGAATACTGAGGGCACTGCCTCTCTGCACTCCGCTGTTTTGAAATCTGGTTGCAATGAGAAAGCATTTTCTGTTTTTCCACCAAGCCCCCAAGTGTGATCATTTTCTTTCCTCCTAATGTTGAAGAGAAGAAAAAAAAATGTTTGCACAGATTGCTTAATTAAAAATTGCAAAAACACTTTAGTCATTATTGTCTGTGCTTGGTCACTGTACTTTACAAAAAAACAATCTGTAGAATAAGCAAAAGCAGTTATTTTAGTTTAAAATAGTTGGCTGTAAATGCTTTTTTTCCCCCAAAATAAAAAACATGATACAACACATCACAATTGAATCTTAAAAACCCATTCTTCTCTTGATCTAACAGATTTTTCTATGCAAAGCAGATTTGTTTATTTCAGCGGGCCTGCCTAACACCAGGAGCTGTGCCTCCTTTTCCCACCTGAATTCAGTAAAATATTTCTTTTTTTTTTTTTTAAGACAGAATCTCACTCTGTTGCCTGGGCTAGAGTGCCATGGCACCAGCCTAGCTTACAGCAACCTCAAACTCCTGGGCTCAAACGATCCTTCTGCCTCAGCCTCCTGAGTAGCTGGGACTACAGGCATGTGGCACCATGTCTGGCTAATTTTTTCTATGTATTTCTAGTTGGCCAATTAATTTCTTTCTATGTGTAGTAGAGACGGGGTCTCGCTCTTGCTCAGGGTGGTTTCAAACTCCTGACCTTGAGCGATCTGCCCGCCTTGGCCTCCCTGAATTCAGTAAAACATTTCTTAAAGTTTAACTTTCAAATGAACTTTCTCAGTAGAAGGGAAAATGTATTTAGTAAATGGTGCAGTAAGTCTGAAGTGTTTATGATGAAATGACATAATGTTTGTTTGTGGGTTTGGAGTTGTGTACTCAGACACAGAACAGAGGAAAAAAGGCTGGGAGCCAGGACGATACCGAAATCAGTTCTGACAAGGGCATCCTGGCCAAACCCACCAGCGCTTCTGCCAAAACAGCTAGTCATAGTGATGCAGCGGGATGTAACAGACCACAGAGCAGTTACAGATTTAGGGTTTGCGGATAGAATCCATGCAATCTGATGGAAACCTTCTTTAGAAATTTAGCAAAGAAATATTTGTACTAGCCCATACTCTTTTGAGCAACTTCCTCCATTCTTCTTGATATTACAAAGTTTCAATTAAGGGAGCAAAATAGAACTATAAGGTACCACACCATTATTGTTTATTCCCTCACCTACCCTCTTTTTTTTTCTTTTTGGCCTTTTGTTGCAGAGGCTAAACATATTGTCACTTTCAGGTGGGCCCATAGCATCTTTGGATGACATTTAAAAATATCTGCCCTGCTTCCTTTCCAGATTAGAGCTGGGCAATTGTATGGT
The DNA here is from genome assembly GCA_008086735.1 of Cheirogaleus medius. Taxonomy (NCBI): domain Eukaryota; kingdom Metazoa; phylum Chordata; class Mammalia; order Primates; family Cheirogaleidae; genus Cheirogaleus; species Cheirogaleus medius. The sequence continues at coordinate 20,161,605 of VBSM01003169.1, forward strand.
GGTCATGAATCTGGATTGATGTTGGGTTGATATAGGGAAGGGTGGATGATACAAGTACTTGCAGCACATTTGAGAAGAGCAAGGGAAAACTCTAGTTTGTGTCCAAATTATTGTGAGAAGTCTGGCTCATCTATAAAGACATGAAGACCTTATCTCTGTGTGCAAACCAAAAAAAATGGCAGCGTGGCAAAACCAATCAGTGTGGCCCCTGCAGCCCTTCTGCTGGGTCCGAGCCACAGTGCTGCAGCTGAGCTGGTAGCCTAACTGAAATAAATGCTCCTTGACTGATTCTGCCAAGTCACGGTCAAGTTCATTAGGCCATATACAAACATAGCCTAAAAGTGACTGTAAGCCTACTTACAGAATTTTGGTTCCCCACTCATGACTTTGTCTCTCTAATTATATTTCATGCTATTAATAGATAATGTTACTTTTCTACATATAATCTCTCCTCATATTAAGGGTCCTCATACACTGCAAAGTTCCAATAAGGACGAAAAAGTGTATAGTGAAACTGCAAGAAGCAAAAAATGCCAGAAGCTGTCACTGCTATGGTTTCCCACAATTTTGTACTAATTTTGCTTAAATTTCACCCTATTAAAGAAAAATTATATACTATTACAGGAATTTACCAAAAACTTTTTGGGGGAACTAAATATTCATTAAAATGCTTAAAGGATCATATTTATTTACTTTAAAAGAAAGTTTAATGAATTTTCTCATCTAAATCAATATAGAAATAGAAAAAAAACCCATTAGTTCTAAGAAATGTTAGAACAAGATAATATGTCCTTAACCTCATTTATTTTTAAATTGAATTCTGAACCACTCTTTTCAGCTCAAAAAATGAGTAATTGAATGTCTAGTGTGTGCTTGGCACTATGATAGATTCAGCTTGGAACTCAGTGATGACTAAGCTACTTCATACCTTCACGGAATTTATAATGTATAAGACTAGTACACAGGCCAGGCGTGGTGGCTCATGCCTGTAATCCTAGCACTCTGGGAGGCCG
>VBSM01003169.1:20175544-20211001 GCA_008086735.1 Cheirogaleus medius
CTACCACCATTTGAGCACCATAGTTTTAATCAGACAGTACCAATTTGATGGCGAATAGAGGTGGAGCCCATTTTCCCTGATCTTGTGTCGCCTCACTTTGGATAACGGGCTTAAGCTTAATCCAGGATAGTATAAACGGTGCTAGCTGGCTGTCGTTTCTTAGAATTGAGTAATATTCCATTGTGAGCATATACCAAATTTTGATTATCCACTCCTGAATTGACGGGCACTTGGGTTGTTTCCATGACCTTGCAATAGTGAATTGTGCTACAGCAGCAGATTTTAAAAATGGAATACATGCCTCACACTCATGAGATTATATTCTCATATGAAAGATGGGGTCAAATATGAATGAGCTCACATAAATCTACAGTTGAAACGTACCTTGCAGACTATCTAGTCTAGCATTTTCATTTACAGAAGACCTAAGAATGTATTCTGGAAAATTCAGTATTTCAAGGTTGTAAGTGAAGTTTGGCCAGTGAGCAGAGATGTGTCCTTCACTTTCTAAGTCTTCTTTTTTTCCTTCCTCATTCAAAGATGCATATAAAAAGAGGTATGATACCCAAGATAAACAGTTGATCTATATATGTGTTTTTCACTTTGATCCAGAGTTAATTTTAACAAGAACAATTACCATATAATAAAGGTCTAGTTCAGACCTCTGGGTGTTTAACTTCCTTCCAAATGACTTGGATAAAGATTGGTGTTCTCATAATACAGATTTAGATTTATGATTTATGTCTGTCTAGCAAGGAGGACTGCATTAATTAGACTGCTGGATTCCTCCATTTCCTCTGCATTTTAGTCTTTGAGACACCTTACTACATATAGGCTCCTGGAGGAACCCCAATTCTGTAGTCTTTCTAACTGGTTGATACCACATGCAACCAGTGTCAATGATCGGTAGTGTCCAGTTATCCTATAACCAAAGCTCTGTGGCCTTAGTTCCTAGGGAACTCACTTTTCATTTTTCCTATAATTTCTCTTTCTTGTCCTCTCGTTTTATCTTACCAAGGACTCTTTCTTGCAGCAGCATAATGTTGGTGCGATTTCTCACCATTCCCACTCCAGGCCCAGTGGTTCTCACTGCCCTGGACACCTGCACACCTGACTACTTGTACTTACCACTCGGTGCTGCTATTTCCCCTCTGCGTGCTCTGTGTCGTCTGCTATGGAAGGCCATGTGAGCCACTAACATCCTCCCACCTGGCTAACTGACCACTTGGGTGACTAAACTCATGGATCACATCTCTCTCTCTCTCCCCAAAATAATCCTCCCTCTGTGTTGAAAGAGACTATCTGTGTGCCCATATGAAGCCCAATCATTTGAGCAATTAGGGATTGATTTCCTGGCTGAACTTCCACCTAGAGGTCCATTCCCCCAGGAAATGAAACTAAGGCTGTCTGAATGCTTCCTGTTTTTCTCAAACGAGTTTCTGTTTTCCTGCACTGTGCACGCCCCTCCTCAGACACTGTAGGGTGGCCAGAGTGCTTGGAACCCAGACAGTGGGTCTTCTCTTTAATGCTTTCCCAGAACCTAGAATAGTGCATGTACCTAAGGGGTCATTTAATACTCATTTTTTAGAACAGCTTGGGACCTCTCTTGACCTAGAGGTACCACTCTAAGTCTCTTATTTCTGATCAAGGAACTCGAGTCTACTTTTCTCTTGGACTCTAACACACTAGCATCTGGTTTCTTTTTTAATGGAGGCCTGGTAACATTTAAACCACTCACCTACCTGGCTTTCTCTGTAATTAGAACTAGTTTTCACCTATATATATTTGAATATTAGAATACCTTTTGGGTTATATTGGCCAAGTAGAAATGTTTCCATCATCTTGCCTTTGATAGCCCCTCCTGTAAACAGATAGAATAAAAGGAAGAAGAAAAATTTAAAGCGAAGTATTAATAAAACCTATTGGGAGAATTTTTGAATTTTACAACTGAGGAGAGAGGTAGTTTACATTCCATATTCTCATATGTTAGAAAACAACCACATGCCGTTTTTGGATTATCATTTTTTATCAAGTAAGGTGATTATTATTATCAAATCCTTATTTATAGACAAAAGAAGAAAGGAAATTATCACTTTAAGAGGAATAAAATAGAATATCATGATTCAATTTCCAGTTATTAATAACCAAATTGATATAGTAGTTACCTTTAATCTTATAATGGATAGCATCCTATACTTCTACATGATTATGAATATGTGAATTTCCATATAAATAAGGGTTTGAGGTGGAAAACTGTGATTCTGTAAGAATTTTCCACTTGTTTCTATTTGCTTTCATTATGGATTTAGAGGTCTTAAAGTTGAATGTTGCTATGGTTTGTGTCTCCTGAAAAGTTCATGTGTTGGAAACTTAATCTCCAATGGAACAGTGTTGGGAGGTGGGACTAATAAGAAGTAACTGAGTAATAGATTAATGTCGTTATCACAGAAGTGGTTTAGTTATCATGAGAAGGTCTTTACTTCATTAACTAAAGAAGACAATTTCAGAACTCCGCATTTTTTTTTGAGACAGAGTCTCACTCTGTTGCCTGGGCTAGAGTGCCGTGGCATCAGCCTAGCTCACAGCAACCTCAAACTCCTGGGCTCAAGCGATCCTTCTGCCTCAGCCTCCCAAGTAGCTGGGACTACAGGCATGTGCCACCGCGCCTGGCTAATTTTTTCTAGTTTTAGTTGTTTGGCTAATTTCTTTCTATTTTTAGTAGAGATAGGGTCTCACTCTTGCTCAGGCTGGTCTCAAATTTCTGAGCTAAAGCAATCCTCCCGCCTCGGCCTCCCAAAGTGCTAGGATTACAGGCGTGAGCCACCTCGCCTGGCCCAGAACTATCCATTTTTAACTTGTTACTGCCACTTGTGAAACCATTTAAAACCAAGGAAACAACAGAAATAGTGCTATTTATAATAAAGTTATATATAAAGTCCTGAATACTATTGTTATGTAGTTTCTTATATTTGCATGCTTGAGGTACCAATGATGCATGCATGGTACAACAGAAGGCCTATATATTTACAAAGGCTGCTTTAACCCTGAAAAATAAATACTTATAGAAGGCATGTTTTTTAAGTGGAAGAGGTAGGAATATAATGACTGTCCTTTGATTTCTCCCAGGTGAAGCATAGGTAGAGAAAGAGGCATATCAGGTGGTCTTTGAAGGAGGGGGCACATGAGTGCTTTGCTGAATTGGGTGACAATGTTTAGGAAGGAAAAAGCCATGAGATGGAATCAGCTCATAAATAAATAAGGTGTATAAGAGGACCTTGTGGGTAGAATGGAGCTGGAGTGTGAAGTTGGGTGCTTGAGAGATAGGCTGTGAAGAAACTTATCAGTGGGTAGAGAGCTTGTGTTCATTCTCTATATTTTACTTCATCTAAGATTAGTATAGGAGTAGCCAGAGGAGCCTGGAGCACATGAAGGCCTGCCTCAAATGCTCCTGTAATGCAGATTGGAAATTATTTTTGCACAAAGACCTTTATTGTCACACTTGGTCCATTAATTCGGGGATATTTGTTGGACATATACTCTATGCCAGGCACTGTGCCGGAGGACTGGGAGTGTGCAGTGCTAAGCGAGAATCACACAATCTGTGCCTTACTCTGCTTCAATCAATTCAGCCCTAGAAAATGAAATTTGTTAGGTGAGAAGAAAAGAAGAGGAAAGAGGAAGAGAAAAGTTAATTTTGGAGTTTTGGTTTAGGGGTGGGAGGCTTTGATGAGAGAAGGCAATCTGAAGGTACTAGTGCTGTTTCTCTTTTTGTTTGTGAGTCACAGAGTTGTGGGCAAGGAAGAAGAAAAGTAGATGCCTGCTAACTTCAGTTCTTGTCTCTCAGTCACTGGTCAGCCCCCTGTCCCTCTGTCTTTGATAGGGAAACTAAGATTCTTAAACTCATGGGCTTTTCCCCAGAGAATGCTGAAGGAATATAGGATTTGTCAGAGCTGCTGTTCACCTCTGGATGTTTTCTGGAAAAGCAAATCATGTGTGAAAATTAAATAAATTAATGGACTACCAGAGTTGCAATTTCCTTTTTTTTCCAGTATAAGCTTTGTGCCTTTGAGCCTAAGGTAGTAGTGTATGACTTCCAAGCTAAGATGTCAGTTTAATTTGTTTGTGCTTCTATATAATAATTAGAGTGTTGTCAGAAAGCACTGAGGAAGTTTTAAAATCATGATTTAGTTTTCTCTAATCCTGTGATAAATAATAGAATCCTATAAATAATTCATGTATCTAGAAAAGTGAAAATTTCCCAAATACTCAGCTCTTTTATACAGTTCTTTTTCAGTAATGTAACTGGAAAACAATTTATCAGTGGAGACTTTTTCTTTTTAATGACTAGGGGTTATGATTGATTCTTAGTAATTATTTTGTTTTCTAGAATAAACTTACATGATAACCCTTCATGAAATCAAAATTCATGTTAGGGAAGTTATTGCTTAAATTACGATATAGCTACATAATTGAATACCATGTAGTCATTAAAAAGAATGATATAGATCTGTATATTTGAACTGGAAAGATTTCTAGAATATATTTTTAAATTCTGATCTTAAAGATACAGTAGATATTATAAAAACTAATTAAAAACTTTCAATGTTTGAATTTAATATTACCTGGAAAAGTTCTTCTATTTTAGAATTAAGTTCCTTCTATAGAAGTTGTCTGATATAGTGCTTATGACTTTATAATGTACAATCCAAGCCTGATTTTTCCATCCTTACATTTAAAACTTTTGGAAATAAGTTCATGTAAAAACTAGAATTAGGGTGGCCGTGTAGATCCGCTTCCTTTAGGAGTCTCTGTAATAGTACCCTTTTTGGAAAGACTCCTGGAAGGAAGGTGTTCTGTGTGCCTTGACAAATAGATCCCAACCTGTTTGCTGAGATAACAAGTTAGAAAAGAAGTCAGAAAAAATGCAAACTATTTAGAAACTTCCAGCTGGGAACCGAGGTGGTGACTGAAGGGAAAAGAGAAGATAGGTGTGGCTCCCGTAGCCTTAGGAAGACTGGGAAAACTTAGAAAGACTTGAGAAGACTTGGAAAAGGAGTGAACGAGGTATTGGCAGGTCAGTGTACCTTTCTGGGTTTAAAAGAAAGGCGACTTCTTGTGGCTTGCAGCCATTTCCTGTGGCTCACTACCACTTGAAATTGTATTGTGTGAGGGGGAAAGTGCTCCTCAGCAGGTTTCATGGAATCGGTAGTTTGTGAACAATTCAGATGGGAAGTTCCACCCAGCCTGTGTAGCCTGAGGCCGGGATAGAGCTCATATCATAGGGCAAGTCAGAAGACCGGGGTTTGATTTCTGGACCCAGCCTAACTGCTTGCCTTGATGGGAATTATCACCCCTCCCATGTTTCAGTGTCGTCTTTAATATAAAGAATGTGATGGTAACTGCCCTATCTTTCTGGATTTCTATATCAAATAATAATACATTAAAAATGCCCTTTGTTGTACTGCTGTTTCAGATCATATTACCTTTGTAATCTTACCTCTTATAATCTGCATCCAGGAACATGGATGCAGTCACTGACTCATGAGGACCTTTCACTTTCAGGCCTCTACCTTGGTTTCGGCCTAGACCTTTTCTGTCTTTTCCTCGTTTAAATTCCTCCCGTTTTTCTTTCCTTATTTAAATCCTAAATCTTTTTTTTTTTTTTTGGAGACAAAGTCTTGCTGTGTTGCCTGGGCTAGAGGGCCGTGGCATCAGCCTAGCTCACAGCAACCTCAAACTCCTGGGCTCAAGCAATCCTTCTGCCTCAGCCTCCCGAGTAGCTGGGACTACAGACATGTGCCACCATGCCCGGCTAATTTTTTCTATATATTTTTAGTTGGCCAATTAATTTTTCTATTTTTAGTAGAGACGGGGTCTCGATCTTGCTCAGGCTGGTTTCAAACTCCTGACCTTGAGCGATCCTCCCACCTCGGCCTCCCAGAGCGCCTCCTAGAGGCGTGTGAGCCACCGCACCTGGCCCTAAATCCTAAATCTTAATGCCTCAAGAATCCTAATGAAGTAGTTTTAAACTAGGAAAATAGTCTTCATTTCCTTTTTCTAAATGAAGAGCGGGATGTAATTTTGGGCAGAGTCCACCCCCAACTGTGGTGTCAAATTTATTTCAGTATGAATTTCTGTTAACACCTTCACCTTTAGACCTGCCTGCAGGCAATCTCTCAGATCAGAGGTCAGAATTAAGCTTTTAATATTGATCTTTGGGAGTACTTCTTGAGAAGCTCTAGATTTTCTGTATAAAAAGTTACATCGAAGGGAGAAATGGAAAATCCTTCAGGTGAGATGATTATTTTCAGAATTCTGTCATTTTGGGGGAAGAGTATTTGATGGAAAATAGAAAAGAGAAAAATAACAGTTTATGTCATTATAGAAATTTTAATAACTTCAGCTTCCAATGTTATATGTATATTTAAAGTATAACTTTGCTTTGATCATCAAAATTAAAACAAAATAATTTTTCATAGTAGAAAAAATGAGTAAGAATTTGCTAGTTTGATATGATCAACTAATTTTTGACGAGGCACCAAGAGGTCACAATGGGGAAAGAATAGTCTCTTCAATAAATGGTGCTGGGAAAACTGGATTTCCACATGCAAAAGAATGAAATTGGACCCATATCTTACACCATATACAAAAATCAACTCAAAATGGATAAAAGACCTGAATATAAGACCCAGAAACTTTAAAACTAGAAGAGAACATAGGGTGAAAGCCCCTGAACATTGGCCGTGGTGATGGTATTTTGGATATCACACCAAAAGCTCAGGCCACAAAAGCAAAAATAAATAAATGAGACTACATTAAACTAAAAAGTTTCTGCACAGCAAAGTGAACAGACAACAAAATGAAATGGCAGCCTACAGATTGGGAAAAAATATTTGCAAACCACATATCTGATAAGGGCTTAATATCCAAAATTTATAATGAACTCACACAACTCAATATTGGAAAACCAAATAACTTGATTAAAAATGGGAAAAAGACCAAAATAGACATTTCTCCAAAGAAGACATAAAAGGCCAAGCACCGTGGCTCATACCTGTAGTCCCAGCTACTTGGGAGGCTGAGACGGGAGGGTCACTTGAGCCCAGAAGGTTGAGGCTGGGGTGAGCTATGATGATGTCACTGCACTCTAGCTGGGAGACAGAGCAAGATTGTCTCAAAAAAAAAATTTAGTAGTTTGAAAAAGGTTAACAGAATTGTTCTCTGCAAAATACTTTGGGATTCTCTCAAAAGATTCTAGGTGGGTTGTGTTTTGTTTGTTTGTTTTTTTATTCTTATGCTGCCATGATTCTTCAGTTATCTGTTTGCTCTCTTTTAAATTGTTTTATGGCCAGGTGCGGTGGCTCACGCCTATAATCCTAGCACTCTGGAAGGCCGAGGCGGGTGGATCGTTTGAGCTCAGAAGTTCGAGACCAGCCTGAGCAAGAGTGAGGCCCTGTCTCTACTAAAAATAGAAAGAAATTAATTGGCCAACTAAAAATATATAGAAAGAAATTAGCCGGGCATGGTGGCGCATGCCTGTAGTCCCAGCTACTTGGGAGGCTGAGGCACAAGGATTGCTTGAACCCAGGAGTTTGAGGTTGCTGTTAGCTAGGCTGACACCACGGCACTCTAGCCTGGGCAACAAAGTGAGACTCTGTCTCAAAAAAATAAAAAAATAAATAAAAATAAATAAATTGTTTTATAGTTTCCAGATAAGCTTTTAAAATTATGCTGATTCGAACTGTTACATTCTAACATGTATGTTTATAACTCAGGTTGTTTTTCTTCTTAAATTATTTCTAATTTATACTGATTTTCCTTTTATATGTGAGACTTAATAAGTCCTTTTTTGTTTTTTTGTTTTTTGTTTTTTTTTGAGACAGAATCTTATTCTCTTGCCTGGGCTAGAGTGCCATGGCGTCAGCCTAGCTCACAGCAACCTCAAACTTCTGGGCTTAGGTGATCCTCCTGCCTCAGCCTCCCGGGTAGCTGGGACTACAGGCATGCGCCACTGTGCCCGGCTAATTTTTTCTATTTTTAGTTGTTTGGCTAATTTCTTTCTATTTATAGTAGAGATGAGGTCTTGCTCTTGCTCAGGCTGTTCTTGAACTCCTGAGCTCAAGCAGTCCTCCCACCTCTGCCTCACAAAGTGCTGGGATTACAGGCGTGAGCCACCGCGCCCGGCCTATAAGTCCTTTTAAACAATTAGTCATTAGTACTGGAGTCATTAGTACTGGACATTTATTGTTAACAAATGATAAAATCTTTACTAAGGGTAGTTCTAAGTAAACTTATAGTTACTTAGAAAGATTGAAGAATGGGGTGGTCAAGTTGATTGGATATTTATAGAATTACCACATAAGCCATACATAGATTGGTATTTTAAAGATTATATTTGCTACTAAAAATATGCAAAACTCAATAACAATAGCTAACCTTTATTGAGCAGTTACTATATGCCAGGCTCTGTGTAAAGAGCTAAGAATTTTTTTCATCAGGTACTATCACCTGTGAGTATTACTTATTTTACAGATGAGGTCACCAAGTCTTAAAGAGGTTAAAAGACTTGCCCAAAGTCACACGGCTATTAAGTGACAGAGCCAAGGACTCCAATGCGGATCTAACTTCAAAACCCTAATTCTTAACTAACCCCTTGCTGTACTTCTCTCCAAGATGTAGAATTCTGGGCTGATGTGGCTATCTTGGTCCCTGAGGAATTGGAATTCATTTTTAAAGTGCTGAAAGAAAAGAATGATCATTATTAAAATCTTGTGTATATTTTCAAATTGGATAATTTCTATTGATCTGTCTTCAAGTTTTTACTGACTCTTTCCTCCATTCTTCTGTATGTAGTATGTCTTTTCCTCTGGCGTTTATGATTTCTCTTTATCACTGGTTTTAACTGATTTGATTATTATGTACTTTGATGGGTTTTTAAAAAAATATTCTGCTTGGGATTTGTTAAGTTTCTTGGATATGTGAGTTTATAGATTTCATCAAATTTAGAAATTTTTCAGCTTTTATTTCTTCTTAATGTTTTTCTTGCCCCACCCTCTCTTTTTTCTCTTTCTGAGACTCCAGTTGCTTATATGCTAGACTGCTTTCTGTTGTTCCACAGGTCACTGGTGCCCAGTTTAATTATTTTTAGCTTTTTTTCTTTCTGTGCATTATTTTGGATAGTTTCCATGGATACTCTGCAAGTTCACTTATCTTTTCTTCTGCAGTGTCAAACATGCTATTAATTTTACAATTATTTTACCATTCAAATACTGTATTTTTCATTTCTAGAGGTTTCACTTGAGTCTTTTCTTTCATTTCTTTTTATAATTTTCATGTTTTCCTCTATCTTCTTGAACATGTGGAACATATCATATTTATGATAACTATTTTAATGTCCTTGTCTGCTAATTCTATTATTTGTTTGTATTTATTCTGATTATATTGACTAATTTTATTCCTAGTTATAGATCCTGTTATTCTGCTTCTTTGCATGACTGGCTGTTTATTGAGTTCTTTATTTTTGACTGGATGCCAAACTTTGTGAATTTTACATCTTGGGGTGCTAGGTTTTGTTTTTTTTTTCTTAAGATATACTTTGTGCCAGCTGCAGTTAAGTTACCAGGAATTAATTGGATCCTTTTGAATCTGGATTTTAAGTTTTGTTAGAGTTGTCCAGAGAAGCCTTCGGTGTAGGATTAACTTATGCCCGCTGCTAAGGCAATACACTTCTGAGAAGTCTACCTAATGCTCCAGGTATTAACAAGGTCTTTCTGCTCTGCCCGGTGGGAACATGAACTATTCCCAGCCTTTTGTGAGCTTCAAGAATTGTTTGACCTTCCTTCAACATTCCAGTCCTCTTTCCCTGGCCTGGATTAGTAGTTTTGTCTCATTCAGGCACAGATCAGCAAGGGTGCCTTTCTGTAGATGTCCACAACTTGTGCCCCTCTCTGCACAGCTTCCTCCTCTCAGGTCCTCTGCTCCACAAATGCTGGCTACCTTGACCTTCCTGAAATGCTGATACATTTCTTCTCAACACAGCAAGATTATTGGGCTTTGTTCTGGTCCCATTCCTGCCCTGTGGTCTGGAAACTGACTCTGGCCTGTAAGCTGGAGCAATCGGAGGGCCCACCTCATTTGTTTCCCTTCTCCCAGGGATCACAAGCCTGTGCTGCCTGCAGTGTCTGAGAACTATTGTTTCATATATTTTAGTTGTAGTTATACAAGGTAGGAGAGTAAATCCAGTTCCTGATACTCCATCATGAATGGCAGCAGGTGTCTGCAGTTTGCCTCTAAGGTCTTCTTTTTTCATAGCAAAGACTTATTGAATAATTTCAAAGCTGTGCCATATATGAATAGTATTATATTAAAAGAGCCATGGACTAAGAATCAAGATCAGGGACCTAATCCTTGCTCAGCCATTTAACTTTGTGCTTCTCACAGTATGGACTTCTGTGACCCTCTACCCAGATGACTTAGAGCAATTCATTGGAGTTCTCAATTTCACATGTATAGAAGGAAGGTTATCTATGTTCTTTATAACACACTGAGATGATACAAAGTGTGAATCCAAGAAAATATGTCAGTTGGCTTAGGTGGAGGTATTTTCACACAGAAGCTAGCTTGTTGTCACTTAACAGTCTTTATTATTTACATTTATTTTTAGGCACCATACTGGACATACCTGTTATGTGCACTGGGACTCTTTATCTACCAATCACTGGATGCTATTGATGGGAAACAAGCCAGAAGAACAAATTCTTGTTCACCTTTAGGAGAACTCTTTGACCATGGTTGTGACTCTCTTTCTACAGGTAAAGTAGTGGAGATATATAGTTTATTTTTTGGTACTGATACCCTAAAAATAAAGTGAACTGAGCTATTTGGTCAATGTTTTGGATAGGTGTACATTTGGGAGCAATTTTGAACAGTGTGTTTAAAAAGTATGTTCAAGAATTCATTTTGTTAAGTGTACCTTATTTTAATGCCACAATTATTTCCTTAAAACTCTATATTTGTAAGCAGCACAGAGCAGTTATTTCACTAATTATTTTTAATTCTTAATGGTTCTTAAACCTTGTTTTCTTTCAGTGTTTATGGCAGTGGGAGCTTCAATTGCTGCTCGCTTAGGAACTCATCCTGACTGGTTGTTTTTCTGCTGTTTTATTGGGATGTTCATGTTTTATTGTGCTCATTGGCAGACTTACGTTTCAGGCGTGTTGAGATTTGGAAAGTAAGTATGTTTTCTAAGTTGTACATTTCAAAATATAATAGAATTCATTTTTACAATCTCTTATGTCATTTATCCATAATAAGGGGAACAAATCTTCAATCAGTAATTTAAATTGTTTTTTAATTTATTGGAGCATCCATAAATACTAAACCTTAATTTAAGTCTTTTAGGTAATTTGTATGTTATAAATAGTTACATTATTTGATAATAATTTTATTTTTCTTCTCCCCTTCTCCAACTTACTAGCCCAAGCTTACAATAGACAGGAGAAAAAGAAAAATAAGGGACCCAAATAATATAGAAAAAGGATATGCAGTAATTAAATAAGCAGCATTTGACTCGTATAATAAAATAATGTGATATGGAGTCTAAGGTCCTTTTTGGTCAAATCTTCATGTACCCAAAAAGGGGAACCCCCTTGACAGCAGTCACCAACAAGAGGTAATTGTGAGACTTTCAGCTGTGGTAGACAATTGGTGAGATGTAAAAACACCTTGTAAATGCTATTGCTAAACATCAGATAATATGTATGCCTCTGATGAGACACCAGGAAATAGTGCACAAAGCTAGAGTGCCATTCTCTGTTCCTGTTTCTCATACAGCTTCCTCTCTGCCTGATCCTTTTAAGAACCATCTGCCGGCCGGGTGCGGTGGCTCACGCCTGTAATCCTAGCTCTCTGGGAGGCCGAGGCGGGCGGATCACTCGAGCTCAGGAGTTCGAAACCAGCCTGAGCAAGAGCGAGACCCCGTCTCTACTATAAATAGAAATTAATTGGCCAACTAAAAATATATAGAAAAAATGAGCCGGGCATGGTGGCACATGCCTGTAGTCCCAGCTACTCGGGAGGCTGAGGCAGGAGGATTGCTCGAGCCCAGGAGTTTGAGGTTGCTGTGAGCGAGGCTGACGCCACGGCACTCACTCTAGCCTGGGCAACAGAGTGAGACTCTGTCTCAAAAAAAAAAAAAAAGAACCATCTGCCATTTGCTCATTCTTGGCTTTGGCTTCCCATGTCTGCTAATTCTTTTTAGCCCCACGTTGATGCTTCATAGGAGAAATAGTAGCTCTGAAAAAAATCTCTATTAATGATAAATGAGAGGAGAAGCTTAAAACTATGGATCAATTAGCAGAGGGCAGGCTTTAGGCAATTTTTCACATTGATTCTTTTTATTTTTTATTTATTTATTTTTTTATTTCAGCATATTATGGGGGTAGAAATATTACAGTTACGTACATTGCCCATGCCCCCACTCCCCCCTTCAGGCAGAGCCTCAGGCATGCATGACCATCCCCCAAACATTGCACATCTCACTCATTATGTTTGTATATACCCATCCCCTCCTCCCCCTTCCCACCCTCCCGACACCCGATAAATGTTATTCCTATATGTCCACTTAGGTGTTGATCCGTTAATACCAATTCACATTGATTCTAAATTATGTAATTTAAAATCTGTGGCATGAATGATACATATGTGACATCAGGTTCCTAGCTCAACATCCATATGTGTCATTATGTTTCATCTAGAGAAAGTTTGTTCTATAATCCTTATCTGCTTTCCTAGTTGCTTCTGGTACTATCCATACCCTGTGAAAATTATGGATAACAGTGTTCTATCATTGTTACTGCAAAAAGAGTGCAACACTGGTAATGAGTCTTAAGTATAGTAGGAAGAATGTTGGTTCTGAAGTCATTTTCCTATAGCAGTATTCAACTGTTCCAATACAGACATTGGAAAGATCATTTCAATTTCCCTCTCTAAAAATTAGAAATAATTTATAGCTCATAAGATGAATAATAGATGCTCAGTAAATATTTGTACTTTTCCCCTTTTCCCTCTACAAAGTACCATACATTATATTATTAAGTTCACTTCTTTCAACTAACTGGACTATTACTCCAGGCAGCCTGAAGGCCTTGGTTTGCCTGTCACTGATCTTATAAATACTGGATGTCATTATTCATATTTTCATTTTATTTGTGAATTAAGGTTCAGTTCACCTTTTCCTTCTAACTGCCCCCAAAATAATTCAGTTGAGAAGTCTTTTTCTTCTTATATCTGGTTATATTTTATCATCTAATCCCTACATTTCTTATATTTACAATACAGTATTCCTCTAGCATCCACAGACATCCAAGTGCACATATAAAGTAGGTAAGATGGATATAAAAATCTGGAGCTCAGGAAAAAAGATGTAGATTGGAAATATGGATTTAGAGGTCATTAGCATATAGATGGTAGTCTTAAGTATAGATAACATTGTTCAGAGAACATACAATTTCAGATGAAATTTTGAAAACAGCATTTACGATATAGAGAAAGAAGCAGTCTAGAAAGGAGCCTAAAAAGAGCTCCAGCAAGGTAGGAAAATCAGGAGAAAGTATGGAATAAATAAAAACAGCAAAGCATTTCAAGAAAGAGGGATTGATCAGCATCTTAAATAGTGCAAAGAAGTTATGCAAAATAATTACTGAAATGTATCCCTTAGATGTGACAAATTGAAAGTCAATGTTTACCTTAAACAATTTTAGTAGAATAATGGGGCCAAAGGCCAGACTACAATGGGTTAAGCAGCAAATATAAAAAGAGGAGAAAATTACAAATATAGACTAATCTTCAGTCAGCCTGTTCTTGGAGCAAAGGAGAGAGGGTTTGACAGCTTCAGAGGAATGTAGAATAGAGGGACAAAGTTGGTTGGTTAGTGGTTTTTGGAGAGAAATTTCAACATGTTTATATATTAAGGGAAAATGTTTATGGAGACTAGAAAACTATACTATTAGTAGCAATAAGGAAGACTGTTGGAATTTTCTCTACTTTTTAAGTGAAATTGACTTGGGAGTGTTTCAGAATATGCCTAAATCATATGGCTATCTATCTTTATATATTTTTTCCTGGTTTACAAGAGTAATGAATAATTGTTATAAAAAAATTCAGACTTTACAGAAGTACATAAAGTAGAAAATAAAAGTCTTCTGTAATCTGTGATAACTATTAACAATTTGATATATGCTACACAAGTTTTTTCCCCTCTGCATATACTGTTTACCTATGTGTTCACACATGTGTGAACACATGTTGATCTGTAGCCTTTTTCACTTAATAGTGTAGTCAGTTGATAATTCAATGATGGAAGTAAAGGTAAAAATAAACTAAGCCCATAGAGATTTTTACATCTTTGTATTTAATACATGATTAACTAACCTCCATATTAAGGAATTTTATTTACAAACACCTTATCTATTCTTTATCCTTCCTCTTTAGAGTGGATGTAACTGAAATTCAGATAGCTTTAGTGATTGTCTTTGTGTTGTCTACATTTGGAGGAGCAACAATGTGGGACTATACGGTAAATCTGAATATTTAAATTTATATTTAAGTACTTTAAAAATATTTATGAAAAATGTTGAATTTTTAATTTTCTTCAAAACTCCTTATTTGCATTGTTTAATATTTATTCCATTTCTTAATGTTTCCCTTCATTTTATGTTATTATCCTGTATACTTTATTATAGCATTTTCTTCTATGAATAAATATATTACTTCAGAAGAAAACCACCCAGTCTCCCTAATATAAAACAAACAAACAAACAGAAACACACTGGAATTACCTTTAGCAGGCTAAAATTTGTCTCATAAAATAAATATTTTTTAAAAATCCAGTAAAATATTTTACATTTGAAATTTTATCCCTCAATATTAGGAAAGAAAATTAGCTAATTTGCATTTTTATAATCCACTTTGAGGTAAAGATTCTCATATTAAGGAGTGTTATTATTTTCTGCTTGGTTGGTAACCTCAGTATTTTGATAAAAGTTGACTCTTAAGGAGGCCACTGTCAAAAATTGAAGCTTTTTTGCAGAGGAAGAAAATTTATGAAGAAACATTATTTTGTCACTACAACCTAAGTCTACAACATTGACTAACTGATTCACAACTTTTTGCTAATAATTTTAAGAAGAATAATAAGCATAGTATCAATAGCCAACAACTGACATTCATTCAACACTTATTATGTTCTTAAACATATTACCATCAGTTTCATCTGCCCCTCAGAACAATCCTATGAAATAGATAGTATTATTCTGTTTTATAAATAAGTCTTATAATATTAAGTAATTTGCCCAAGGACACATGGGAAGTAAGTACTGGAGCCAGAAATTAAGCAGACTGAGTCCAGACTCATATTTGTAATCACTAAGCTATGTATATCCGGTAAAAATAGTTAAGAGATAGGCCAGGTGCGGTGGCTCATGCCTGTAATCCTAGCACTCTGGGAGGCTGAGGCGGGAGGATTGCTCGAGGTCAGGAGTTCAAGACCAGCCTGAGTAAGAGTGAGACCCCGTCTTTACTAAAAATAGAAAGAAATTAGCTGGACAACTAAAAATATATAGAAAAAATCAGCCTGGCATGGTGGTGCATGCCTATAGTCCCAGCTACTCGGAAGGCTGAGGCAGGAGGATCACTTAAGCCCAAGAGTTTGAGGTTGCTGTGAACTAGGCTGACGCCATGGCATTCTAGCCTGGGCAACAGAGCAAGACTCTGTCTCCAAAAAAAATAGTAAGAGATAAAAAACTAAAACATACTTTTACCATATGATCCAGCAGTCGCACTCCTTGGTATTTACCCAAATGAATCAAAAACTTATGTCCATGCAAATGTTTATGGCAGCTTTATTCATAATTGCCAAAACTTGGAAGCTGTCCTTTATAGGTGAATGGATAAACTGTGGTATATCTAGACAATGGAATATTATTTAGCATTAAGAAGAAATGAGCTATCAAGCCATGAAAAGACAGAGAGAAACCTTAAATGCTTATTACAAAAACAAAAAAGCCAATCAGAAAAGGCTATATACTTTCTAACATATGACATTCTTTAAAAAGGCAAAACTACAGAGGTAGTAAAAAGATTATAGGTTGCCAGGGGTTGGGGGAGGGAGGGTTGTTGAAGAGGTGGAGCACAGAGAATTTCTAGGTAGTAAAACTATTTTGCATGACACTATAATGGTGGATATATGTCATTATACATTTGTCATAACCCATAGAATGTACAACACCAAGACTGAACTCTAATGTAAACTATGAAGTTTGATAATGATGTGTCAATGTAGGTTCCTCAATTGTAACAAATGTACCACTCTGGTGTAGGATGTTGATAGTGGGGGAGGCTGGACATGGGGGAGTAGCAGGAAGTATGTAGGAACTCTCTGTACTTTCTGCTCAATTTTGCTGTGAACCCAAAACTACTTTAAAAAATAAAGTTTATTAACATAGTAAAAGATTTCCCTGTGGCACATAGTATCAGAATTGCCAATTACTGTTCATATCAGAAGGCTTAGAGATAGACTTTGAGCATAATTTTAAGTAGTGGTACATTCCCTGAGACTTTCATATTCCTTATCATGTAAGAATAAATAATAGAATCAAGGATATGCTACCATAGGCCCATACAACATACTAGAGGGATGGTTATGTGTCTTTTATGGTAGCTATTCAGCTAGTACCCATAAGGTAAATGTGGACCTAGAAGCAGTTAAGCAACTCTGGTCATTAAGTTAGGCATGGTTATCTTAAATTTGAAATTGAATCTTAAAATTGTTTAATTCAATATTTTTGGCAATCATAGGAAGAAAACACACCTGCTTATTCTAAGAAGGATACTTATTTTTGATGCAGGTTTTCTAAATTTAATTGTTAACCTATAGTTTCTACAAATTTTGATACAATATTTCAAAGTATTTTCAAAACACAATAGCGTAGAGCTTCTGGCAATTCATTTGTTACTGTTTTTTAAATCCTTTGCTGCCCTTTGGAAGTTTTCTTGAACAGCAATTGACCAACAGGTAAATATATTGCTAGAGATTTAACCCTGGATATTAACTACACATATTTTTTGCATGCACACACATTATGGTATTTGTCACATTTAATGGTGCAGATCATGATGTCTGCCTTTCCTGTAATGCTGCTTTTTAGAGGCTACTAAATATAAGTGAACTATCCTTTTTCATGTTTAAGTCACATAAAGTCTTGTGAGATTAAAGATTTACTCAATTATGTAAATAGACTAAGCTAATTTGGTAGATTCTCTTTTCACTTAATAAAGCAATTTCAAAAAATGTTACCACTTTGGGCTACATTCCAGAAGTTATGGTTTGATTTCAAGAAAAAGGATAGCTTGTTATAGAGGGCCATATCATAGTATTTCTTTACTATTTAATAGGAAAATAAATTCTGTTTTCTTAATGATTTGTTTCTTTCCTCTACCCCTAAAGATACCTATTCTAGAAGTAAAATTGAAGATCCTTCCAGTTCTTGGAGTAGTGGGTGGAGCAATATTTTCCTGTTCAAATTATTTCCATGTTATCCTCCATGGTGGCGTTGGCAAGAATGGATCCACTATAGCAGTAAGGCATTAATTTCATCATCATTCAGTATTAATTTTATGATAAATTTCATTATCAGCTATAAAAAAGATACTAAAAATATGCCAAAGTTCAAGAACAGGGAAGGAAACTATCTTAAAGAATTAATTTTAGGCACATAAACAAAAGCATTTAAAAAGTTTAGACTGACAAAACATTTTTCATCTTTCTACAAGCTTGCTCTGTGCAGACTTTTCTGACATTTCATTTAATCATCCAGATTTGTTTCTGTACATAATTAAGAGTTGCCATTTGTTTTCTTGAATTTTGTGCCCTGTACTATTTAGGGGAGAGGAGGAAGAGTAGGGAATGAGTTCCTGAATGAATGGCAGAAAAGCTTCCAAAAGTCAATGATTTCATATTTGGGGCAATTTATTACTCATGAAGTAAGTTTTACTGAAATTTCACTGAAATATACTATGCTAATATTTTAAAAGGTAAATTTTTTTTTACCCTGGTTCTTGAGTAGGTATACCTTGTGCTTGTGATCTTTACACCTCACTCATGCTATGATACTTTTGTATTTATTCACATTTGTTTTTTAAAACTTCTTCAATACTTTTAAGTGGGAAAGAGTCTGAATTCCTGCCAAGGTTTTAAACAAATATAACATAATGTCTGTGTTTTTTAAAAGCCTATTGTCATCTTCAAGGTAGTTGAACATAGAAAGATAAGTACTTATTCCAATGATGTCATCTTATTACCAAAACATTG
Source organism: Cheirogaleus medius (assembly GCA_008086735.1). Taxonomy (NCBI): domain Eukaryota; kingdom Metazoa; phylum Chordata; class Mammalia; order Primates; family Cheirogaleidae; genus Cheirogaleus; species Cheirogaleus medius. The sequence continues at coordinate 20,193,912 of VBSM01003169.1, forward strand.
TTAGAATGCCTTTTTTAGGATTGCTTTAAGCTATAGCATATTCTCATTAATTTCTTTGGCTCTGTAGTTCAAAATTTCTATCCTTGATGGGTGGATTTGATTTGGGGAAACAGTCAAAGTCATTTGGAGCCAGGTCTAATAAATGAGTCATAAACATGAGCTACAGCAATTTTAGTATATTTTTAAAAGTCTCATTCTCTTAAATGACTTGTAAATTGGCTCTTAAGACAATTTCAAAGGAGTCTTCATAATTCATAAATTACCTTTATGAATTTTATGTACATAATTCAGAAGCAAAGTATAAAATTCATTTAGATATATAAGTTCTGATATATTTGGAAAAATTGTCATTTCTTGAGGTGTTTTGTCTGTTGACCTCAGTACAGTATTTTGCATAAGGTACTTAGGAATACATATCACTTAACCATGGATGATAAAATAGAACACTAGCTGGAACATATGTTCCACTAAAGAAAGTAAGATTTAGTAAGGATCAATGTCTACTTAAGAGAATATTTTACTAAGAAATAATTGATTATTAAATGTTTGAGGGATGACTTAAGAATAAAACACAAGCTAGGAAGAGGTTGATTTCAAACTCTAGTGATTTTCCAACTTTTTTAGCAAATTTTTTTCTCAAATGAAATCTAAGAATCACAATATATAAAACAAAGTACTTAGTTTAAATTTTTATAGTTTATTACAATGTAGTATAGTATTTATTATATATTATATAGTATTTATAGTATTATTACCATAATTTTCAAGTAAGTTCTAACATAAAACATCTAAATTTAACAAACAGGTAAGGCTGTTTTAAGGAACACATTTAAATTGGTTATAGATTTAGTTAAGCCTTAATACCAAATTTATGTCAATATTTTGTTTAGGATAAGCAGTGCTGAGAGAAGACTTATTCACATAGACAAAAATGTAATGACCTGGCCAGTATTGGACATGATGTACAAGGCAACAGCTCATTTTGCCTTGTCAGTCCTCACTGTTGTAGTTGTTGCTTATGACTTTTTTTGCCTGATAATCTGTTGTTGTAAATATACTGCCAAAGCTTTGCAATGGTATACGTAAGTATAAACTTTCCTTTTAAAATGTTGCCCCAAGTCAGTAGGAAGTAGCCCAGTGACGACACTACCCTTCCTCCCATAGATTTGGAATGGAAATATTGACAGTGGGGAATATGTAACAGAAGGAATGGCCTGAAAAAACAGCAGAAATGTTTTCTGTCTCTTTAAAACCTTCTCACTCTTTTTGAGAACTGTTATAAAACCTGCATCCCTGCCTTGGGCCAGTGGTTGGGAGGGGTTGGGGGGATGTCCTTTGTTCTTTGTGCTGCAAGGAATTGTCCAGGTATAGGGCGGAGGTCCTGGGTGAAGGTCACAGGATTGTCTTCAGCAAAGATAGGATGGAGATGGGATGATTAGAATTATCAACTGTAGTTGAATAGCAATTGCCTGAAACTGAGAACCCACCCTTTAAAAGTTCTGTATTTCTGCTTATTATTAGTAAGCTGGCATTTTTAGACAGTAGTCTCCATTTTTCCTCATTTGCCGGCAAATTAACAAACTTCTCTTTCTTTTCTCCTCAAAAAAAAAAAAAAAAAAAAAAAAGAAAAGAAAAGTAATGGCCTGGATTGTAGTTTTACAGAGGAGGACATGCAAAAAGGGGAGGAGGGATATTGGTGTAGAGAAAAATGAGAGCAAAATTAAGATATTTTGTAGAATTAGCAGGATAAGCTTATTTCAGTATCTCCACAAAAATGTTCATTTAGCAATACAAGTGTTGATGGCCTTCAACAAAGTAAAAATTGATATAAAATAAATTGCATTAATTTTTAGCTGGTTATTTAAAAGGTGTGTGAATATAAAATTGGAATCAAACATCTGTGGCACTGTATTGTCTGTGTAACCCTGGATTCTGTGGAAGTTTGAAAAGCACAGCTAAGGTTTGTTTGTGCCTTTAGGCCATATATTACATCATACTCTTCTTTAGGTTCTCTAGTTCCTTGCACAAAATGGATGCTCAGAAAATGTTTGCATTGTAATTAATACAGTGTTAAAATGTGATATTGATTTTCTGCTTTATCTTTTAGGGCACCAGTGTCTTGTCACCTGGACTCCACATAGGACTAATTATTATACTGGCAATAATGATCTATAAAAAGTCAGCAACTAATGTGTTTGAAAAGCATCCTTGTCTTTATACCCTAATGTTTGGGTGTGTCTTTGCTAAAGTCTCACAAAAATTAGTGGTAAGAAATTCTTTTATGATTCATGGTATAAATAACGTACTTAGTCCTCAAACACAAAACTGTAAATTGCTTCATATAATGTGTAGGTTTTCTCTTGTCATGTCAACTTCATAATAAATAATTAGCTATTTGTGGTCCAAGTAAAACTATGATATGAATTCATGTTATAGTCAATTATTTGTTTATTTGTAATTATCAATTACAATTTTCTAAATTTACAGCTTTCAAGGAATTTAAACATTAGAAACTTTAATAAGCTACTCGGTCATGAATTTGAGATGTAGATAAGTATTCCTATATCAAATGTAAGATTAAATGGTCTCTTTATTTTTGTCTTAATAGTGAATTAAAATTATAATTTTGTCCTGAAAATAAGAGCTAAAACATTTAAAACTTTAATAGTGAAATTATTTTATTTCCTTTTTTACAGATAGCTCACATGACCAAAAGCGAACTTTATCTTCAAGATACTGTCTTTTTTGGGCCAGGTCTGTTGTTTTTAGACCAGTACTTTAATAATTTTGTAGATGAATATGTCGTCCTGTGGATAGCAATGGTAAGTACTGCTGCTTTTTCTTTATCTTTTAACAGATGCCTGATCACACTATGCTAAAGAGCCATTTCAGTGAGCTATCAGTAGCCTCAATAGTCTATGTAGTAAATGTTTCTGAATATTTGAATTACTTCTGTTAAGCTTATGAATCATTCTATATTGTATATAGAAATAGCCAACATATCTGGAGATCAGACTTCTAACAACCTAGATCCTTGGAAACAGAACAGTGTACCTAAAAATATCTTTCTTTTAAAAAAAAAAAAAGTTCAAAGATGTCAAAAACTACTTAACTCTGCCCCAAAGGACTTTCTGATTAGAATTATTCCCAGTTTACAGCAGGTAACAGGCAGACTAGATGGCATTAGTGCTGGCAAAGGTGGGCACTTTATTGCCTCAAGAACTGTCAGCTAATATTGAGGAAACAAAACAGAATAGACAGTACTACTATATACAGGATTCTGAGACCATTTTATGCTAGAAGCAAGCAACCCTAACTGTACAGCCCTTGAGGATAGTGCATAATATGTATTATTAATGACTCAGTCATCAATCAAAGGTCAAATTCTCATTGTGATTATATCTTAAGAAAGGGATGTGGATAACACATATATTATCTTCAAAATGATTATAAAATAGAGTATAGTGCTTAAGAGAAACACTTTAGCCATCTGAGGAAAAGAAAATCATTATTGGTCATTGGGGGAAAACAGAACAGTAAGTGCTACTTGAGAAAAGATCAACCATAATCAATTTTATGTATTTCTTTTTGCTTCTAAAGGTCATTTCTTCATTTGATATGATGATATACTTTAGTGCTTTGTGCCTGCAAATTTCAAGACACCTTCATATAAATATCTTCAAGACTTCATGTCATCAAGCACCTGAACAGGTTCACAAGCATATTGACTGACTAATAGCCCAAGGAAAAGAGGAGATGCAGTTAGGGGAACCTATGAGTGAAGGAAATCCCCCTATGCAGGAGGCTAGTATACTATCAAATAAGGTTATATTTGAATATAAAACATAAATACTGCAGATTCTATTAAGTCATAATACAGTCATAAACAGTTTCAGAAATGAAGCCCTCATTGTGTATCATTTTTGATCACAGGTATTCTCAGAGTAATGTGATCTATAAATTAGAAACAAAACTAAAGAAAGAAATTTCAATCCTAAAGAGAAGAAACTGAACCCCTGTAGTTCTAAATAGCAGTCTCTTTGAGAAATACTTATCAGATACTTAGTGTTTTCACTGCCAAAAGGCTACATAACAATTGAGAATGTAAAGGATTTTAGCCATTTTGAGTGTACTTTGCTAAAAATGGAAAAGTGAGCTCATAATACTGCATAAGTGCTTGGCTTATAATATTGTAATTATTGAGTCAAGTAATGTTCTAAGAATTTTTAAAAATTGTATCATTTTTCAAATGAGGCACGTTAATTACTATGGTATAAAAGATCTGTGGTGATCTAAATCTTCAGCTCCCATCTGACCCTATTTTTAATTTTATATAATAGTTTTGTAGACCATATACCATATGATGAAATAATCAGAAAAATAAAGGAATAATGAACATGTACTACATCTGTCAATAGGCAAGAAAAAGGCATATTGAAAAAAACAGTGAAACATGATATTCCTTAAAAGGAAAAAAATATACTTATGTGACTTAAGTACACAGAAAACACTCTGGAGTACTACTTCCATTGCCTCTGTAGCTATTGGTAAAACTTCTCAAATAAGGACCTTCTTAGAAGTTTGAATAGTACTTAAGATTTATATTCTAACACATACTTTGGCTTAAAAGGAAAAATCCCTTACAAAGTTCAAAATTTTAGGAAATAAACTGTCCTTTTAATGTCAAATATTTGTTAATGGTAGAGGACTAATATCTTCCTGTACAAGTTATCACAATTAGAAAAAGAGTCTATGTGGACTTGTTTTTTAAAACTTGGAACACCTTAAAACTAAGATGGGGGGGTGGGTTATAGAGTCAAAAGTTAGAATTTAAAACAGAAAAGCAGGAGAAAATGACTCCTCTTCTCCTAATGGGCATATTTTTTGTTTTGAATGATTCATGGAAAACAAACTCAGCAAAAAATAAGTTCAACTGATTTATTTCAAACAAATGCTGAAACAATTTAATATTTATTAGATTAAGTGTTTATATGTCAATCCTTACAAAAATGTACATTTTAAAAGATATTTGGGTTTGAAAATGTAAAATTAAACTCAATATCAAAAATCAGTATTACCAAATATTAAAATTGAAAAAACATTCTAGGTAATTTATTAAAAACAGATTTCATATACTTAAACTATAAGTAATTAGGTATGGTAATGATTTGCTCTTATTCATTGCTAAGGGCATGTGTGTCATTTAATTGCAGACCAAGCCCAATTAACTGACATTTTGATGTCTTGTGGAAATGACAGATTCACAAATCCATATCTTAAAACTGATATTTATATCTCTTGTTCAGTTGATGATTTAATGTTCAGAGGTAAGAACAGTTTTATTCTAGAACATAAACTTAAGTTCATCTTATTTTCATTATTCTGGTTGAACTGGTTGTACATCTTATGTAGATAAGGATATACATGTAAAATAGATTTTGTATTTCTTTTTTTCTTAAAGAAGAACAATGTAACCTTCTATACTTGTGCTTTCTACCTTTTGGGACTAATACAAATACACTGAAGCCAAAACCTAAAATTAAATCATTTTTATTGCTAAAAGTTAATTGATATTGTTAAAGAGAAAAATTCACTCTAACCACGAAAGAGCTAAACGCTTGAGACATATCATTTAGGAATAGCTGCTACTCATATAACTGTTTAGATTTTATTTGGGAATTAACAAAGGAAGGTCTTGCAATGAAACAAGCTAATGATTAAAGGTGTTATAATTTAAACTGGACTTTCTAAACCACTCTAAAGACTTACATGCTGCTTAGCTAATGTTATAATTGTATCATATAGGTTCAAGTTCTTTCTTCAAAGAGTCATCAGAATAACATGGATTGAAGAGACTTTCGAACACTTGCCATCTCTTGCTGCTGCTGTTTCATGAAAGGAGATATTAAACATTTGTTTAATTTTTAGTTAAGTGTTATACCTCTTTCAGCAAATAAAATATTTCAGTGCTTACATTAATCCTTATTGAAAAAATTTTAAATATAAAGACTTACAGTTTCCATCATAATTTTTTTTTGCAACATAGCCATTTCTTTTCTAAGTTCATTTTGTGCACCACTAAGAAGACTATCATGTTCCTTCGCCAAGTCTTCCATACTCTAAAACACAAAAGACTAGTTTAGTTACAGTAAACCACTACTTTTCACCTTAGGTTCTAAACTTGTACAACTAATTTTCAACAGAACTTTTAAACCACTTTGGTACTGCGCTCACCGGCCGCCAAACCTTGCCCACAGCCGGCACTCATAGTCTGCACAATAGTTTGTGCTGTGCATTGACGACGAATCCGTTTTGCTCTTGTGTGATGAGGAAAGCTTTAAAGCACTGAAAGCTTGTTTTACTTTACAGGCAGCTTTAGGAAAATAACTATAATAACTCCTAAGGACTTGTTAAAAGGTCACAGATTCTTAGTAACTTATTAGCTGAACATACACACTGCAACTGCAGAGATAAAAGCTGTCAAAGCTTCTGGCTGTCGGCTAAAGTCGACGCCGCTGGGCTGTGCGCGTTGATCTGTGGCTGAAGACTATAGTTGATGCTGGTACCGAAGTGGTTAATATTCAAATGCTGCTCATTTTTTTCACAGCTCCAGAATGAATAGAAATACTCATCATTTATTCCAAATTTCAAAGTTCTAAGCAATAAAGACCAAAATACTTACTATAAAGGAAAAAAAATCAGATATGAATCAAATATAGGAAGTACAACAGTAATATACTTTGCTTAAACAATGGATTAGTGAATAGTTAAGGTCAGGATAGAACAAAAAAAGAAATAGATTGGAAATCCCTTATCAATAAATACCATAATTTTAAATTTTCTATTAAGCATTCCAAATATCAGGTAATTATTTATGACTAATAGTCAATGTGATATGAATTCACTAGAGGGAATAAAATGGTCTGTATGACCTCTTCCAAATTATGAAAAACAAAAATTATGTTTTAAATCTTTATTCATTCAACAAATAGTTATTATATAATCTAGTGTCTACTATGTAAAAAGTACTATGTTAAGTGCTGTAGAGAAATTAAAAAATACTACTACATGATTGCTCCCTTGTTCCTGTGAGAAGAAACATATAAGCAAAAATAATACAAGTTTTATAACAGGAATGGAAACAACTTGCTGTGGCTATGTAGTGGAAAATGAAGATTCATTCTGATTTATTCGGCTAAATAAGCTTTCAATAGATAAAAAAGTTAAAAGTATTCTGGGGAAGAGCACAAGCAAAAACAATGGAAGTACACGGTGAGTTTAGAGAAAGAAATATGGAGAGATGGGGTAATGAACAAATGTAACTGAAGCTCAAAAAGAGGGTCATGTCATGGGAAGATCTTGAATACCTAAGAATTTAGAATGGGAAGCTGACAGTTTTCTAGGAGGGAAACAATATATTTTAGAAAGATAATGTGGCAAATCTATAAGTACAGATTGGAGAACAGAGAAACTAGTTAAGAGTTTTAATAGTATAAGCAAAGCAAGATGAGGTCCTGAACTAGGGTAGTACCCAGTGGGAATTAGAAGAACGAACGAACCACTGCTGAAGTAAAAATTACAGACCTAGAAATAACTGGATGTGATTCCTCCATCTTTTAGAGATGGAGGAATCAAAGATTATACTACAGTTGCTACCCTAAGTAACATTTAGTGATAACATTTAGAAGAGACATTTATATTTATAGCTAGTGATTTATCAAACCGTCACACCAATTAACAAATGGTTCTCTGGGAGCATTAATGTAGGCGCTGACAAGTTCTCTACTGGGAAGTACTTTTGGAAATAATTTTTGTGGCCAGGTGCGGTGGCTCATGCTTGTTAGTCCTAGCTACTCAGGAGGCTGCGGCAAAGAGGATCACTTGAGCCCAGGAATTTGAGGCACAGTGAACTATGATCATGCCACTGCACTTGACCCTAGGCAACAGAGCAAAACCCTATTTCTTTAAAAAAAATTGAAAAACATTGTATTCATATATATTATTTAAAAAATTTATTTGAAAACTATTTTACTAATTTACTCAGAGTATCCCAATTCCTTTAGAAGAGTTATATTTTAACATGTATTTGAACAAGAGTATCTAAAAGAATACCCCATTAAAAAAAAAAGTATATGCAGGATTCCATTGAGCTTCTATGAATAGTTACTAAAAAGTAAGTATATTTCTGCATGAACAAGGTCAGTGTCACAGACCACAATTTGCTTTTTTATATATGTGTGTGTGTGTGTGTGTGAGTAGATAACTACCAATCCACAAATTTTTAATCCTCAGCTGTCTGTTATATGTCTCAGCTAGTTCTTACGATAAGTTGGCATATTAAGTCATTTTGGTCACTGTAATAATTGTACAAGCAAGTATGCTATAAAATACTTCTATAATACATTTGAAAACAAAAGAAACACTCATTAATTTCAATTGGTACTTTCTATTTAACACTGGGGATACAAAGACAAGTTAAAACCCTACCTAGAAATTATTTAGACTTTCTATTTTCCACTAAACAGAGAACTACGACTAAAGTGTTAATAAAGTGGATTTTGTGCAAGATAAGTACATTTCTAAGTAAAATTCCCAATTAAACCATTTCCTGTTTTGAATAATCCCCACAAAGCTATTAGGGTCCTAAAGTAAAGATACAATTATCACCTAAGTTAAATCAGAAAGAATGAGTTCAAAATGGAAAGAGGTTAAGCATTTAAAATGTATAAATAAGTTATTCCCAGAATATTAGAAAAAAATTATCTTATACTTCCATAAATACATATTTTATAAGAATGTATTATTGCCATATACAACAGACCTTTATGAACTGCTCATATAACTGTTTAATTGTTTTCAGTCTCTGGCTCTGAACAATTCTTGATTGTTGGAAAACCTTTTGTTGCTGCCGAAACGTATTCTACAAATACAAAAGAAAAAAATTGTGTAATTAACAATTTCGGTACAATTTTATTTATTATTGAGTACTTTTTTTTGAGTACTAGTACTTTCTTGGGTTGTACAATCCCAGGGCAACAAGAGTGAGGGGAAAGAAGGAGTGCAGGAAAAATTGGCAAGCAAATTCAAGATGTCATATTACTGAACAAGTTACTCTTTGACGAAGAGTCATAGGTAGGTGAACATGGCTATATAGTAAACCACACCTCAGAACAGACCATCAAAGAGGGAAATGGAGAGAGAATTTATTTGTTGCTCCCCTCCCATCCTCTGCCTCCAATTGGTTAAAGTTCTGCCTGTGGGAAGTAATTTTCCAGCACTTCTGGGTTGTGTGAACTGCCCCTTTGGGAATCCTCTGGGGAAGTGAGATTCCATGCCCGTGGTGTGGTGCTTCATCCAAATTTGGAACTGGTGGTGGGTGCTGGAGGCTATGGCTAGTACAGAGCCGGCCACCCTGGGGTACAGTTTTAAATTATGCAAAAAAAAAGGCCAGGTGTGGTAGCTCACGCCTGTAATCCTAGTACTCTGGGAGGCCGAGGTGGGTGGATCGTTTGAGCTCAGGAGTTCGAGACCAGCCTGAGCAAGAGCGAGACCCCGTCTCTACTAAAAATAGAAAGAAATCAATTGGCCAACTAAAAATATATAGAAAAAATTAGTCAGGTATGGTGGTGTATGCCTGTAGTCCCAGCTACTTGGGAGGCTGAGGCAGGAGGATTGCTTGAGCCCAGGAGTGTGAGGTTGCTGTGAGCTAGGCTGACGCCACAGCACTCTAGCCCGGGTAATAGGGTGAGACTGTCTCAAAAAAAAAAAAAAAAAAAAAATTCCACATTAAACTTAAAAGTAGTAGTTTTAAAATCAATACTTTTAACATTTTAACTCTTATGACCAAGTTTAGATAATTTGTGTTCATCACTAATATGCAACAATATATAATCCTACCAGTCAGTGAACAGGAAATTTTAAAGATATTCAAGACAAGTCTTAATTCTTGATTTCAATATCCACACAATGATCCTTGCAATAATGGTGATCTTTCAGTTCCCTGACCTATTCTTCAACAATGATTTTGCCCTCCACCCTACTTTAGCCATTCACTTATATACTCATACCCTAGATGTGTCATTACTAATAACTTTCTATGAGCTGTGTATTCATTATTCCCCTTTCATAGATGAGGAAACTGAGGAATAAAGGTAATAATTTGTCCATGGTTTCACAGCTAGCAAATGCTCAAACAAGTATTTGATCTCAAACACTGTTGTTTCTAGTGTTCAGACTCTAACCATTATACATGTTTCTCCATATATCCCAGTATTCAACCACTACTTCCTTACCATTCTAGCTTACTCTCTCTTTAGTGCTACAGCTCAATAACCTATCAGCACCTATAATCCATTTATTTCTACCTACTTTTCACTGTCATCCCTACCTATGTATCCCTACTTTCCTCTTTCCTGGCTTAAATTCTACGGTCAATTATTATAATCATTCCTTTCCATGTATAGCTTGCCCAAACCCCAAACCTGGAAAATCCAACTCTTCAGCTACTCTGCCTGGAGGCAACACCTTCCTACCATCTGATGACCTTAACTATGTCACTAAATAAATAAAAGCAATCCAAAGAGAACTTTCAGTCTCCCATCACCATATCTACTCTCCATCTACATCTGTGTTTATATACTCTACCTTCTCTCCTGTTTCTAAGGATAATCTTTGTCTCTTGCTAAGGCCACCTTCTTCACATATCTCATCCACTCTTAAGAACTCAGCAACTGTCCCCCTTTCCATTTTTAATTTTTTCCTCTAGATTATTCCTATCAGCATACAAACATGCTATTTCTCTAATCTTAACAACAACAAAAAAAACCCCTCCATTCCCTTTCTCCTCAGGTTAACCACCCCATTTCTTTCCTTCCCATTCTGTCTTATTCTGAACAGATTTTTGTACTTATTTTTCCACCAAAATTATTCTAATTCAGGCTACCAACTTGACCTCTACCTTGGCCAAATCTAACTTATTTGGCCTGTAAGCAGCATATGACAGAGTTAATGCTCTTTCCTTTTTAAAAAGTGTTACTTGGCCTAGAGTAGTTTTCTATCTATTAGGTCACTCTGTCTTTATTAGTTTCCCCTTATCTCCTGGAACTCTAAACATGGAAGTACTCCAGGGCTGTCCTTAGACTTCTTTTACATTTAAAATCACTCCTTTGGTGATCTCATCCAGTCTTCATGGCTTACATACTGTCTTTATGCTGAGAATTCCCACCTTTGTATCTTCAGCCTCTCCTGAACTCAACTCATATACTCAACACCTGAGTGTTTCATGTGCATCTCAAAAGTTAACATTTCCAAAACAGGTGATCAACCAACCCCAGCATTATTTGATATTAACAGTACCTCAGCTCTTAGATAAGAAATGTTTGATAATTACAAAGAATAAAAGGATGAAATGAAAACGTAGTTAATGCCATTATACAATATTATGAGTGGGGCTGACTTCCATCTCCCATAGGGTTGGGTAGGTAACACAAGTCTGGCCATTAAGAGTAGACCATATTCTGATTATAGTTGTCCGTTGGTATCCTTGGGGGACTGGTTCCAGGGCCCCCTGAGGATACCAAAATCTGCAGATGCTCAATTCCTTATATAAAATGACATAATATTTACATATAACTAATGCACATCCTCCCATATACTTCAAGCCTGCAGTTCCCAACCCCTGGGCCACGGACCGGTACTAGTCCAGTCCATGGCCTGTTAGGAACTGGGCCACACAACAGAAGGTGAGCAGCAGGTGAGTGAGGGAAGCTTCATCTGTAGTTACAGTACTCCCCATTGCATACATAACCGCATAAGCTCCATCTCCTGTCAAATCAGTGGGGGGGCATTAGATTCTCATAGAAGCACAAATCCCACTGTAAACTATGCATACAAGGGATCTAGGCTGCACGCTCCTTATGAGAATCTAATGCCTGATGATCTGAGATGGAGCTGAGGCAGTGATGCTAGTGCTGGGGAATGGCTGCAAATACAGATTATCAGTAGCAGAGAAGTTTGACTGCACAATAAATGTAATGTGCTTGAATCATCCTGAAACCATCCCCCCATCCCCTGGTCCTGTGGAAAAATTGTCTTCCATGAAACTGGTCCCTGGTGCCAAAAAGGTTGGGGACTGCTGCTATAAACCACCTCTAGATTATTCATAATACCTAATATAATGTAAATGCTATGTAAATAGTTACATTATATTGTTTTTTTAATTTGTATTATTTTTATTGTTGTATTGTTATTTTTTGTTGGTTTTTTCCAAATATTTTTTATCCACAGTTGGTTGAATCTGAGGATGCAGAGCCCATGGATACATAGGGCTGAATGCACAATGATTGGTTGGGATGGGCAAATGATCCAAACTAGATCGGTGATATTCCTCCAGAGAAATGTTCTGCCAGTGCTATTGAGATTGTCTCAGTCTACTGGGGTTACGAAACTTGTAGTAAGTCTAGGATCGCAAGAACTGTCTTGCTTACTGCATTGAGAGAGCTAAGAACTGTCAACAGAACCCAGATGACACTATGTGAGCAATCCTTCCCTGTTTTCATACAGCTGTGCCTAAAGCTAAACTACCTCCAACTTATTTTATATACACCAATAATTCTTGTGTACTTTGACAAACTTCTGTCACTTGGAAGTGCAAGAATCCCAACCAATATAAGAAGCAAAGACTATGGCTTGTATGAATATGGTATGTGCCTATACTTCTGTGGGTTACAGTTCAGCAGGACTAAAACACATAGCCAGCAATGGTTAATGGAACCTGCGTCAGTGCCATGGGTCTAATAAAAGGTTAGGTTCTCCATTCCTACTTGAGACTGGTTATAATAGATTAATTGTGATACCAACAATTAGTTTTTCTTCTTGTTCCTCAGCTTTCTGCACATCTACATCCCACTGCTGAAACAAAGTCGTAAACTGCTGAGAATATTCTTGTTTAAGCTTCTGCCTATAAAACATAATAATGTATTGTCATATTTCATACCAATATGAAAAAAAATTTAAAACAAAATTGAGTTGACATATTTATACTATAAAAAAGGAATGCTTTCTTCTAGTAATCAAATTTTTTAAAAAGGAAAATAACAGCAGCTTAAATCTTCTGATGGGAACCCAAGAAATAAAATGATTTATGCTGATTCCAGAAGTATGCTGATTCCAAATAAGCTAATAGAAAAGCCCTCTTGCATGCTTTAGTTCTTGAAAACTGTACATATAAATTTCCTAGAAAAACTCATTTTATGTCCAAATAGTTTATTTTTCATTTTTTCCTATTGAATATAGGTTCTGATATAATAAATTGATTAAATAAGGTTATTACATTTATCATATAAGATTTCCAAATAGAAATATTTCACTTATTTTTTCCCTCATTTTGGATTAAAAAAGATTTTGGACAAAAGAATAGTTAAGTCAGCTAAAATGTACAAATTATTTACAATATAAGATTGGCCCTTTTCTACATTGTTGAACACAGTTAACTATCAGAAGACTAATGATTTCCATGACATTTACCTTTTATTCAACTACTGTATCTCAAGAATAAATATAAATTACTTTTATAATTAAAAACCTCAATTGTTATCTAAGAGCCAGGCACAGTGGCTCACACCTGTAATCCCAGCACTTTGGGAGGCTGAGGCAAGAGGATCACTTGAGACCAGCAGTTTGAGACCAGCCTGGGCAACACTGCAAGACCCCGTCTCTACAAAAATTTAAAAAAAAAACTAGCTGGGTGTGGTGGTGTGCACCTGTAGTACCAGCAACTTGGAAGGCTGAGACAGAAGGGATCACCAGAGCCTAGGAATTCAAGGTTACAGTGATCAGGCCACTTCACTGCAGCATGGATGACAGAGTAAGACTTTGTCTCTTAATAAAGATCCAAAAAAACACCTTAGAATAATCAAGCCAAATATATCATTACTAGGGACCCCAATAAATAGAAGGTGATGGTAGTTTTCATAAGTAATTTGTACCAGTAAATACTAAGAAATGTGTGGCTCTAAACCAACAACCGTACCTTTGCTCTTGTTGTGTTTTCCAAACATGTTCAATTTTCTGGTTGCTAGTTTTGAGAGAAGCTTTGGTATACATTTCTAGTCTTTTTCTCTTAGCAAGAAGAGCCTTGTTAATGTCAGCTAGATTTAAAATATTAAAATTTAATGTTGAATAAAATTATTTTGTTCTTACATATTCAAGTAAATATGAATAAAGTTGGTTCAACACTATCGAAAAGACATTTAAAATTAAATTTAGAAATAGCATAATTTCAAAAAGCATAATTATTTGCTTTTTTCCTGAGACAACTTTCAGTCTCAGGAATTTGTATCCCAGAATTAGTATCCCAATTCTGATTTTTCTAATTGGAGATTTTTTTAAATTTAGGGATGGTGAAAAAGAGCTAATAAGCAAAATAAAGGGTCAAGGGCTGACTTAATTTCCTCATGAGAAAACACTAATAATGGCTAAATTTTTCTAACTGTATAAAATAATCCCCAATTGAAAGGACACATTTAGATGAATTATTTTTTATAATTTATTATATAAAACATACAAAAGTACTCTACTAACAAACAATCCAAAATGGATAAAAATAGTTAAAGAAGAAAACTTAAAAAAAAAATATAGTCAATGATACTTTTAAAGACATTTTTTACTAAGAGACAAAGACCAAGGACAGAAAAAAAGTTTAAGCAAATATCTATATAAATTCATTTAATACCACTTTTAAATACTTCCATGAATCTTTTTTTGAATATTTTTGCCAATAAATACTGTGTTTCATAAAATTTTTTAACAACATAAAAGTAAAAAAGTTTATTTTATCTTCTTGAGAGTAAAAAAAAAAAAAAGAAAGAAAGAGGGCAAGAGAGTAAGGAGATGGTGTGGCATCCCAAAGAAAGGGAAGGGAGTGCCAGTCCATAAAATTTTTAATACTTCAAATAGTGCTTTGCTAACCATATACCTTTATGTTATGGATCTACCATAGTTATCTTTCAATAATGATGGAGCTGCACTATTATATATTTTATACTTTCAGTATCATCTATAATAATAAACTTATAAGCAGATTATAAAACAATTTGTCACCATGAGATAGAGCAAAGCTTTCAAAAAAGACTTGATTGTATGAATAATCCATATGGAGGAGCCATATATTTACTCTTTTTAAGAGTACTGTCCCTGACCGGGCATGGTGGCTCACACCTGTAATCCTAGCACTCTGGGAGGCTGAGGTGGGAGGATTGCTTGAGGTCAGGAGTTCAAGACCAGCCTGAACAAGAGCAAGATGCCATCTCTACTAAAAATAGAAAAAATAAGCCAGGCATGGTACACTACTCCCAGCTACTCAGGATGCTGAGGCAGGAGGATCAGTTGAGCCCAGGAGTTTGAGGTTGCTGTGAGCAAGAGTACCATCCCCTAACAAAGCTCAGGTAACTGATATTTTAACATACTATTTAAAACTTGAGAATTTTTAGACCTGATTATAGATCTTTCACCAGCTAGCAAAGTTGTCTTTAGTTTTCAACTACATAGTTTATTAATATAAAAATAACAATAGTTATTTTAGAGACTTCAATTTACAAACACAGAAGTCATATAAATAACGAATTTGAGAAAATGCAAAACTGATACATATACAGACATGTATGTATGTATGTGTGTGTGTATCACTTAGCCTGTGAATACAAAGAAAAGACTTCCCATCCATTTTTCTTCTAAATTTACATAATCTGTTCAGTTCACACATAAAATAAAAGCACCATTCACACTTTTAACATCATGGAAAACAGAAGGATGGAAGTCTATGAAACTAAATAACAAAAACTTACGAGAAATCCTATATATTAGAATAAGACATTAAGTAACTGTCTTATAGTCCACTGATTAACATTTCCTATTATACAAGTTATATGGTTTAAAAAAATTTTCTTCAAATACAAATATCTCCTAAAACATACCTCCAAATCTTTCCAGCATATTCTGTACTTCACCCCTGTAAAGAAATTACCTTTTAAAACTTTTAATCCATAAAATATCATGCTTGTTTTGGAAGAAATATCACATGCCAACTATTTTACATATATAATAGTTGTTAAAACAACAAAGGAAACTTGAAGTACTTTAACAGGCAAAAATTATTTTGAACAAGTTACCCAACATCTTCAACTGTTCCTGCAGAAGGCCTCTTCTTCCCATGTTTATCAGTTACTGGAGTCTTTCCTGTATTGACAATAAAAACAGAAAAAGCTCTTTTGAAATTAAGTATGCTATTTTAGTAAATTTTAATTAAGTAATATCTTCATTTGGGGGTTATTTAGGCTTTTTGCCAACATAAATTTTTAAAGGAGACATGTAAATGCATACTCTCCCTGCAGGTTAGATGAAATTAAATCAGGATTCAGGACTATTTTATAGGAACAATTTTTCAAGTCTTACCAAGTTAATGTCATAATAAGCCACATACTATCTATCAGACTTTTTGGATATAATGACTGTAAAAGCAAGAATGCTATATAAGCTTCTATAACTCTGATACTAAAGTATGAAGATCAAATGAAAAACAAAGTACAGCTGATTGTACACATCCACCAGTTCTGAATCCAAGGATACTGAGGGATGACTGCACATTAAAACACTTTGCCAAGTTTTATTGCTGTTTTAAATGTAGTGGGTTCAAAGCAAATGAACTGAAGGATACCATCACTGCCCAACACTAGACATACCATACCTTCTGTAACATCTTCCTCTGAAACACTCAGATCTTTTTTATCTTCTTTCTCAAAGTCATAGCCTTTTATAACCTGATCCTCTGTTGATGACTTCCCAGGTTTCCCAGAATGCTTTCTTGCAGAGGGCACCATATTTAGATGTTTCCTGACTTTAAAAAACAAACCTCTCAAACTTTCTGAATCCAAAGGCATCATTTAAATAAATTGGTAAAATTTTAAATAGCCAAGAAAATATCAAACAAGGTTTATCTTAGTTGAATAAAATTTTAGCAGTTTCCTCATTTATTTTGTTGGACCAAAAGTTAGCAACTAGTATAATGACACTGCCAATTAAAAAAAAAAAAAAAG
>VBSM01003169.1:20211101-20224329 GCA_008086735.1 Cheirogaleus medius
CTTCCCCCCTGCTCACGCCTGAAAAAAAAACCCCAATGGTCGAGGACCACAGTTACCGATCTCCCGACAGGTGGCCTCCACAACTCCAGCCTCCCTCACCCACACGCCTCTCCTGAGCTATCCACTTCGCTGCCTCGATGCTACTGAGGAAACGCGATTCTCGCGGGAAATAAGCCACCATCGCCTCAGCCGGGCTCGTAGCTGATTGGCTGGACGCCGTGCGCATGCGTGCACGGTGTGGCAGGGCTCCGGCCACGCTTGGAGAATTGCGTGCCAAATAGCTCGTATTTAGCCAGGTGAGGCCAGTTGCTAGTAGACTGGACGCCCAGCGTTTTCCAGTTTTTAAGTTTTAAAATTTTTATAATCGTGACAATTGCAAAAGAATATGTCAACTATGAAACACGGTGAACACACCGCCTAATTGTGAAGTAGAACTTTACCAATATCAGCTGAATTTCTTGAGGCAGTCCTTACCATCCCATCCCCCTCTCTCCACCCCCACACCCCCGCCGCCCCGCTCTTCCCCTTTCAGAGGTATAAGAAAATTACCTTGAATTTGTTAAATCATGCGCCCCCTCCCATTTTCTAAGTTTTGTTACCCCCATGTATTGTATCCTAAACAACACGGCTTAGTTTTGTGTTTGACATTACAAAAAAAATTGTACCATAGTCTATGTAGTATTCTGCCACTCACTTTTTGACTCAACGTCATGCCATATGAGAGAGAATCTATATTACTACATGTAGCATAGTTCTTTTGCTTTCACTGCTGTGTAATATTCCATGTGACATTATTCCACGATTTATTCATTGATTTTCTTGTCATGGATATCTGGGTTATTTCCAGACTAGGGCCTATATAAACAATACCATTAGAAATATTCTAATCTCTTGCATATGTGCTAAAGTTTTGACTGAGCACAGTATATAAGAGTGATGTTGCCAGGTCATAGGCTAGCTGATTTCCAGTAACGCCAAATAATTGTTTTAAGATTTATATTTCCACCAACAGAATGAGTTCCCTTTGTTATATATATTCATCATCACTTAGTATAGTCAGATTTCTTAATTTTGCCATTCTAGTGGGTGTAAAATGATATTTGTTTGGGGTGTTCTATATTCTTCCAGTCACTCACAAGATTAAGCTCTTTTAATGCTTATTTGCCATTTGCATTTCCTTTTCATTAAAACACCTATTTCAGTTTCTTGCCCATTTTTCAGTTGGGTATTATATGTTTCCTATTGATTTGCAGGTCTTTATATATGTCGGGTATTAATCTTTATGACTGTTTTTCTGTGTCTTTTCAAAGAAACTTATCTTTACCCTGAAGACATAACAAATATTCCCAGGGAAAGCAGTGGGAGACCCCTCTGCCCTACCTTCCCCTGCTCAGACCCCCACAAAATTCCCCTATAGTTTCTATAAAGGTTTTAACCCTTCATAGGGTTTAACACTCCTCCAAAGTGGTTCTCCCTCTAAAGTCACCAGTGACCTCCGTGTTGCTAAATCAAATGGACATTCTCTGGTCTGCATCTTACTTGACTCTCAGCAGTAGTCAACATTGTTGACCACTCTTTCTTCTCCTTCGTTTCTATCTTCCTTTGGCTTGCACAGCTGCATAGTCTCCTCTTATCCTCTTAGCATTCTGGCAACTTGTCCCGATCTTTGCTAGCTCCTCCTCCTTCAAACGACCCCCACATGTTGGAGTTGCCTATGACTTGGTTTTACTCAGTTCTTTTCTCAATTTATATACTCTTCGATGTTCTCATATATGCACATGGCTTCAAATATCAGTTTCTCCAAATGGGGTTCATGGATCAGCCAGTATCAGGATCACTTGAGGGGGAGATAAAAAAGGATGGGAGGCAGAGGGAGAGGGAGAAAGGTGTTCAAGTGCAGATTTCCAGGTCCCATCCAAGGCTTACCAAATTAACTGGGAAGGTGAGGACTGGAAAACCTGCATCATAAATAAGTTCTCCAGGTGATTCTCATACTCACTAAAGTTTGGAACCCCTAATTTGATTTGTTACATTAACAAGGACAGCTCAACATCTCCATCTGGTGGCTTGCTAACACTATTGCCTTATAGTCTCAAATGTTAGGGAATTACTAAAAAATGAAAAACATAAATAAGAAACAGAGGACATGAATGGCTTATCTGCTCCACGAATATTCAAGATTGCATTATGTCACCAGGCGTGGTGGCTCACACCTGTAATCCTAGCACTCTGGGAGGCCGAGGTGGGCGGATCGCTCAAGGTCAGGAGTTCAAGACCAGCCTGAGCAAGAGCGAGACCCCGTCTCTACTAAAAAGAAAGAAATTAATTGGACAACTAAAAATATATATAGAAAAATTAGCCGGGCATGGTGGCGCATGCCTGTAGTCCCAGCTTCGGGAGGCTGAGGCAGGAGGATCGCCTGAGCCCAAGAGTTTGAGGTTGCTGTGAGCTAGGCTGACGCCAACGGCACTCTAGCCAGGGCAACAGAGTGAGACTCTGTCTCAAAAAAAAAAAGATTGCATTATGTCATCTTTTGACTTTTCAAGTTCCTGAGAACTCACCTATACTAAAGTTTCAAATTTTAATCCTTACCCAACTAAATAAAAACATAAGAATTGAGATGACGATTGCATTATGAAGTTTCTTATATGCAACCAAGGGCATTATGGATTTTTAGTTAGCTTTCCTGAGGTTAGCTAATAAAAAGCATTCTGCTGTCCACTAAAAATTTAATATGGCTTATTATAAGTTTACCTAAAATTTTCTATTAAATTGTTCTAGTTATAAATATTCATTGTAAAAATATCTTTTGAAGATATTATTTACAAAGGAAATGACATTCACCCATAATCCCACTACTCAGAGATAATACACAATTTTACATTTTGGTTGATATTTCCTTTCATCTTTTTTTTTTCTGTGCATATATGTATTTTCTCCCAACTTTAAAATATATTTCAACTTTTGTACACCTACGTTAGTTTGCTACCAGCTCTGCAATCTTTTCTCTATTTTAAATTGTGTATTTTACCTCTTTTATCTAATATTTGGCAAACAAAGGCTTCAGATTATATTGATGCTGACCACTTTTAGACTGCATAATTCAAGTACAGGTTCAAAGGAACTCTCCTGTTTACTGTTTTGCTTTGAATCCTCTTCCTTATGATACTCAGCATTCCATTGGCTCCTTTAAACACACCATGTACTGGGTGAGGAATGACAGGTTAACTCCCAGGTTCCTTCCTTCTAATACATACTATTCACTATATCATCATAAAGACTGAGTTGTTTGTTTTCCTACAGTGACCCTTAACTGAAGATCATCAATTATTTTTGATTTATTCATAGTAAAAATTTCCCAAGATTGATCTCCATCACCTTGGCATTTTACTACCATAAAGAGCATATCTAGAGATTTCACCATATACTTCAACAGGTGATTTATAATTTTTAACAGATACACCAATATATCATGACTTGTCTCAGTACTGATTCTTAGACCACATTGTTAATACTTTTCCATATAGATCATCGCCCATTTACTTCAATTATCTGTATTCCTGACAAAACATTTTCCCATTTTCTTTAGTAACCAGTGGTGGAGAACCTTGTCAAGGTTGTTTGAAAGCCTAAATATTACATCCTTGTTTCCTTACTCATAGTCTCAAAGAACTCAGGTCATACAGGCAATCTCTTCGAAAATTTCTCAGTAGATGAGCTACTGGTGATGGACCTTGAGGAATGGGTAGGAGTTTAACAGATGGATAAGGAAGGAAAAGATAGGTCAAGCATAAAAATAGCATCTGTAAGAGAATGGAGGAGCAAGGGTGCATAGCACATTTGGGAAAATGCAATGTGGCTGACATAGTATGAGGCCATGAGTGAAGCTGGCTGGGAGGAAAAGCACAAGGAAGATTGCAATTGAGACCAGTTGTGAATCGTAAGAGCTACCATTTATGGAGAATGTGGTAGGTACTATACTAATACTTTACAAACATTTCTTTGAATCCTTTCAGTAATGAAAAACTGATAAGGCTCACTGTGTTCTAATCAACAGATTTGATTTTTCCAATTGCTTTCGCCTTCAATTTGAGTAACAAACCCAGAACTTGGTTTTCCACATGCATCCAATCTTTATTCTGTGAAGCTGGAGTGTAGTGTTTTTGTTAGCTCAGCACCCTTCCCCTCCTTTTGGTAAATGTCTCCATCCCTCTGGCCACAGAGGTGGGCACAGAGCCCAGATTGAGCCAATCATAGTAACTTATATCCCCCACCAGGGTTTTCTGTGTTGGAGCCAGAGAAGAAGCTTCCTGCTTCTCTGGGGGATGTGAGCCAGGCAGGAGCTGCCATGTCCTCACCACGGGGACAAAAGCTGACATGCAGAGGGAGTCAGGGATGGACGCTGCTGAGCAACAGTTCTGGAAGTCCTCTTTGTTTTATCTTTTAAGCAGCTTGAGTTAGATTTGTCCCTTGCAATCTGAGAGTATCTTAGTGGCTAAGAATAAATTTTGTAGAGATTTAGGTGGAAAAGCTGGCTCTGTCACTTAGTAGTGAGACCTTAGATGAGGCATTAAACCTAGTTAGGCCCCAGTTCCTTCACTAGCAAAATGGGGATATGGTGTGGATGAAATGAGATTATGAACATAAAGCATTTATCACAGAATGTGGTCAATAACATGCAGCTGTTATTAGGGCACGTGAACAGGGAGAAGCAATAAGACTAAGAAGCCCCCTTCACTTTCCCTTAACAACCAAGGCTTTGTGCTCCTGATACCATGAAGTCTGAGATTTACTTTAAAATTTATCAATAAAGAAAAATAGATAAAAAAGAACAAATGTGCCAAAGTCTTAATAATTATTGAACAGATGAGAAGTCATCTACTTGTCTCTCCACTTCTAAAATTTTCATAATCTTTTTAAAAGAAAGATCTGTTGAGATTATCAGGTGGTTTCTCTTTTGGGTCCTGCTGATGTGGTGAATTGTACTGATTTTCAAGAATTGGGCCAACCTTGCTTGCATTCCAGGAATGGATCCAGCTTGTCCATAAAGTGTCGTTCCTTTGGGGAAAAAAGAAATTTGTCTTGCTAAGGTTTTGTTTGGGAATCTTTTGAGGTAGATTGTCCATGGTTTTCCTTTCTTGTGGTATCTAAGCCAGGCTTTGGTGTTCACCTTGTGTTGACCTCAAGGGATGAGCTAGATGGTATCTTCCTTCTTTTTTCTACTACCTGGAGGAATTTATGTGTGATTGGTGCTGTTTCTTCCCTACCCACTTCGGTATGGCGCTCACCGGCCACGAAACCTTGCCCACAGCCGGCACTCATAGTCCGCACGATAGTTTGTGCTGTGCACTGACGACAAATCCGTTTTGCTCTTGTGTGATGAGGAAAGCTTTAAAGCACTGAAGCTTGTTTTACTTTACAGGCAGCTTTAGGAAAATAACTATAATAACTCCTACTAAGGACTTGTTAAAAGGTCACAGATTCGTAGTAACTTATTAGCTGAACGTACACACTGCAACTGCAGAGATAAAAGCTGTAAAAGCTTCTGCCTCTCAGCTAAAGTCGATACTCAGCTGTATGCCTTCATATCACGGCTGTCGGCTAAAGTTGACGCTCGCGTTCATCTGTGGCTGTCGACTATAGTGACACTGGGCTGTGTGCGTTGATAAGTTCTGTAATATTTAGAACCCATTTCCCCCCATAAAGCAACATTCTCCTGTATGTTATAATACTAATCTCTCCTTACACTTTCTACTTAATTTTAGCAGTGTTCAGTACAGAACGTGGCACACCATATGGGCACTCAACTGATTGTTGAATCTGGGTAACAATAAACTCAATCCTCAAAGATTTAAAAGTCAAAGCATCAGACAAAATGTAACTTTTTATGAGACTTCAATTTTTAAAATACATAAACTCTTACAGCACACACACAGTATTTACATTTCAAGTTCTTTTTACAAAAGATGTCTGCCATTTTGAAAGAATACTGTTGAGATCATGATCTAAAATACCTCTCAGAGTTCAAAAAGGAATCATGGAATCTGGTCTCCACAAATCCACTGTATTATGACATAAACAAAAAATGGCTGAATGTCAGGATTTACCTATACATAAAAATACAAATTCTCAGTGATCAGCAAACAATGGCTTATGGATCAAATATGGCTGGTGGCCTGTTTTTGTACAGCTGCAAGCTAAACATGGTTTTTACATTTTTAGACTGTTATTAAAAAAAAACAAAAAAACCTAAACAACAAAACAAAGAAGAGTATGTGACAGAAACACATGTGTCCTGCAATTATTTACTATTTGGCCTTTTACAGAGAAAGCTTACTGGCCCCTGTTCTATCCAAAACAGATTGAGAGAGATAGCTACTAGAATATACTGATGAGCATTAAATAAGACACCACTGTATGTGCCAGTGCTATCAGCACTACTCATTTCTAAAATGAGGCACTTCCATTTGAATATGTGCATTTCTAAAACATAATTACATCTGGTAAGTAGCACTGCTACTTAACTCTAGCCCTTTGTAATTAGGCTTGTACATTAAATCATAGTATTCTTAGGGGCTGAAGTAAATAAGCACAAAGTATTTCAGATGTCAGTCACTGAGCTCTTCAGTAGTTATTAGTGGCTTAAGACCACCTACAGTCTTAAATGCTAATAAAATCCATAATTTAGATATTGCCAATAGGAGGCAATACTGCTTCATTATTTAAATAACACCTATAAAAATATGTTTAGATATTGCAATTCATTATGTTCAGAAGCAAGAATAATTAACTTAGTAGCTACTTATTTCAAAAATGGGAAATAGAAAAAAAAAAAGCACAAAACTATAGCAGAAGGCTTAGAAATGCAAAGACTGGGGTCTCTTAGCAATCACTCCCACACTGGCCTTGGCTTCTCATATTAAAGTGAGTCTGCACTGGTTGCTGTGGGAGATTACCAGCTGTCTCTCGTCAGTGAGCCTTTTTATAAAAAAGATGACAAGTCCATAAACAAACGCTTTAAAAATCAAACCAGTTCAGATCTGCTCAACACACAAGTTTTCAGTGTCTTAGCTGACTAATTCCTGGTCAATGGGCTATATTCATGACACAAAACAGCATGGTACTGGATGTTTTCCTTCTTCGGGCTGAGCTGGCTAATATGCATCACATCACAAAGACATCTCTGTGATGCTGAGTTTCAAAATGCTCAGTAAATGCTGAGGTAGATGATTTTCAACCAAAGATCTTCTATACCCTGATTCGATCAGGACTAGCTTCTTTGTGTATCCTTCTTCTGGGAAATATCTTCCGCTTAAGTGCAATTAACTAAATGACAAAAGATAGAAAATAAATTTTAATTTTCATGTTGACGAAAGAGTATAAGTACATTAAACTTTCTGAGGTCCATGTGACTGTAATCATTTCCACAATCTCACACATAAAAAACAGACAACAAACAAGACTCCATCATTCCTCTCCCAAAACAAAACCAACCATTAACTTTGTTTAGTTCTGTAGGGTCAATGTGCCTAGATATGTGCCCACAAAGAGATCAAATAGGATTAAAATTATTTCAGCCCACACTTTATTTTTCTAAGACCTATGACTACAGATTTTTACCCAGTCATTACCCAAGCATATTTATTCTTCAAAAGATGTCCATTTGTCAAGGCTTTCTATTGAAGGAAGTTGGCCATGTTTAGCCATTAAGACATTATCTCTAGGTTTGTAAATGACTAGATTTGTAAGTTAGGATTAAAAAAACCCTAAACACCTATATTAAAAATCCTATCAGCATTTTTTTCTATACTTACTGTAACTACAATCATTTGGAAATACAGGTAATACCAATTTATGAATGGGTTATAATTGCAAAAGTTCTTTTGTAAATTAGTAGGTTAGAACTTGGATGAATATTTTTTTTTGATAGGAACAGTTTATTCATGATAGATCTGAAATAGAAAACCTAACCACCATTGCAATAAAATTTTAATTAAAAAAATGTGTTCTTTATGGTTTCCATTTGGGAATCCCTATGTTTACCTGTCTTCCTTCTCCCCAGCTGTGCAGGACTAGCTAGTCCTCCATCCAGAGGTGGAAGCAGGGCTTTGCCCAAGCATAAGCCACCGTGGTTTGAATGATGAGCTGGGATTCAAGAGGGGAGGAAGACGCAGCGTTGGCTGGTCTGTTTGTGCTGGTGGTAGGCGTGGCGGAAGAAGAGGGTTTGATATGACTAAGTAGAGTGCAGGGTGTTGCACAGAGGGGAGGGGATTTAACCCTACCTCTCTTCTCCTACCCATCTAGTTCCCTGTTCTCTGCTGGTGTAAGTGACATACAGGAAAGACTGACCCTCCTGCTCCCTTCCACTGCCACAGCTGCTTCTTTCAGCCAGGGTCCCTCTCCTTCCTCAACCCAGGCCAGCTTGCAGGAGACTCATGGCTTCCTCACTGGACCCCTGTTCTAAAAGCAGGTACAGTCTTTTTGAGATTTTTTCTAAGACTTTTACCTGCCAGGAACAAGGGCAAAAAATATCAAGAACAAGATATATGATCCCTGGGAAGCAAATGAAGGTTAAGGTGCCATCCTGTCTGCCTGCTCAGTCTCCATTTCCTAAATTTCCTTCCACTTGCAGCAGGAAGCCCAGTCATTTATCCTAAAGCTCTCAGTACTGGGGAGCCTCATCCTTCTCGGTGTTTCCCCTGAGTGACAGCTAGAGAAGCGCCACTCAATAGTCACCTCAATCGGAAGCCGAGGCAGGGTTGATTGCCCTGCACAAGTCATGGCAGCCCAGACGCCCATTTCCCTCCTGCAATCCTTTTTCTTCAGAGTATTTCATACCTGCAGCCTAATGAGGGTTCTCTTATCTTTTTCTTTTTACCTCACAATCTCCCTCCTACTACTGGACCCTCATCTCAGGGAGGCTGTGTGTGGGTGCAGAGGGGCTGACAAGGAGAGGATGGATGAGGAGGGAGAACTCCCAGCAACTCAAAGGAACCCTCAAAGAGGGAGCTACCAGGGTGAGCAGGACAGCACACAGAATGGGGGGATGTCTGAAGATAAGACACTGCGGTCACTCTAGGAAGGTTAAAAGAAAGGAAGAAAATTGGAAACCCTTAAAAAATTATTATCAGATAAGGATTGTAGGTGGTTTTTGGTTACAAATACTTAGACTTTTCAGTTTTATCTTGGAGTCTGCAAGTTAATCTACTGAGTTCCAGATATAAAGAAGACTGGTAATGGATTTGGAAGGTAAATAAATAAAAGGCTGTTATGTTTGCTGCCTGAATATTATGGAATATATCTGACATATTGATATGAGCTATAAGCCAACAGGAGAAATGAAGATTTTTCTGTTTGTAAATTTGTATCATTTTCTAAAAGACTCAGATGCTAGTGTACCAAGAAATAGTTTAATACTCATATAAAATATATAAAACTTACCTGCTCAGCAAAAAATGAGAATATAGTAAACATAATCAATGTTGCTAGTACACAGTGGGTCCAAAACTTTAATTTGTCTCGATATGCCCTCCTGTGCAGAGAGAGAAGAAACAAGTGTGTAGGTACTTCTGTATATGGTTTCACTGTCATTACTTAAACATTATTATACAATACATTCACAAAAACAAGGTTCAGAAACACAAAAACATTGTCTAGAGGCAATTCTAAAATGTTAACCCAATATACACTTCCAACTTGAGTTTAGATGTTTTATTATGTCATAGCAAATATTATACTTGAATATAAAGTATAATAAAGTTATTCAGGCGGGAAGAGGACTTCAAAAGAAAATTTTGAACTCCTAGCACTTAAACAAAACCACTGTTTCATTCATTTTTATTTATTCATTCATATTCATTTATTCATTCACTTAGTTACTTGATAAATGTTTCCTGTGGATACAGAGAGATGAACAAGATGAAGTCCCTGCTTGACAGTGTTTAGAAACCTGAAGAGTCACTGACACGCAGACTGATGTCTAGCTATCACATAAGATGGACAGAAATATGTATTATCTGAAGCAAAGTCTTGTAGGGAAAAGTTAGAGAAACAAGGACAGCACCACAGGGAAGGCAACATTTCCTTTAAACCTTAAAGGGAGAGGGAAGCATGTGGCTGAGGAAGGGAACAAGCAGCAGTGGAGAGGCAGTCATGAGCTGGGCCCTGAAGAGATGAGTGGAGTCGACACGGGGGAGCTAGGCCAGACCAAGGCCAGTGGACATGAGCTGCAGCTGCTCTGAAAAGCACGTGATGGCGTTTGGACATAAGGCAGTAGGGGGAAAGTGGATGCAATGGCAGGGTGGGGGTGCACGTGACATGGTCAGGGTAAAAAGGTGGCCATTTGAAAGATGAATGGACAAGCGAGGCAGTCAGCCCAGTTTTAGTCCAGGCATGAGAGAATTAAAGAGATAAGCAACAGACGAGATATGCTCAAGGTGGAATTAACTGGACCTGGAGCCAACAGAATACTGGAAATAAAGATAGGCAGTACAGCACAGTTTCTGCATCTGTAATTTGGAAACAATGAATTATAAAGTTATAAAGATTAAATTAAAAATGCTTAACATAAGGTTTGGAAGATATGCTAATTACTACCAAATCTGAGCCTCTGTGCTGAGTTTCAGATTCTCATCTACAACTGTTTAGTTGTGGGTGTCTCTGTCTCATGTCACATGTCCAAAACGATACTCTCCCAAACACAGTTCTTCCTCCTGTATTTCCCACATCGGTTAGCAGGATCACAACCAGCTCAGACAACTCTAATATCTACAGTGTCACTCAGAATCTATGTGGAATTTAACAAGCTAAGCAGCCACAAACTCTGGGACAGCTAATGTATTGCCCCAGCAGTCAGAGAACCCACCCACTGAGCACCTACTATGTGCTAGGGAGGCAGGCACTGTGGGCTCAGCAGTGAATAAGACCCTACTTTGCCCCTGAAGAGGACTCACAGTCTACCAGGAGAGACAGACACAACCAGACAGATGGCCGTACAGTGCAATGAGCACTATACCCGAGAAAGGAACCACTTCTGTGGGAATGGGAAGAAAGCCAGTGCAGGAATCCAGGGACACATGGCAGGGGACTCATGCAGAGAAAGAAAAACAAAGCGGTTTCTAGGAAGCAGGGCAATGTGGTGGCCGGCAGATGACGCAGAAGCTGAGCAGGATGGGAAGCGAGCAGCCACCAGGGCAGAGGACTGCGAGGGCATCCCACACCTGAGTCATGCCATTTCTACAGCACAGAAAGCGAAGTCCTCTCAAACTTCTCTTAAGCCCTGAAGGTAAATTTAGTCACGAACTGGATTTGGAGAGTTAACACTTAGAACTGTCTGAAGATCTTTTTCCTCTAAGCTCAAGAAAAGTGGAAACAGTGAAAAGCCATTCCTTGCCATTTCTGGAAGACAAGACCTATGACTCAGAACAACTCCTTATGAAAATAAAAATATATAGATATCAGCAATATACATCCTCATTGTCTCATTTATCCAACTCCAAGACACCAAAGAGTTCTAGTTGCCAATGTCTACCTATTTCCCCTCTAAAGTCTCTCCTAATTCGTCCCCTGCTTTCTCTGTATTCCCTGGGCCGTGTCCTTGGTTCACACCTTAGCTGTCATTTCTAGGACTACCAAAATGCTTATCATCTGTCTCCTTGCCTCCGGTTCCCAGACAACCCTGGCCTACTCCAAATAACTTCCTCACCAGTCCAACTCCACGCTAATATTAACCATTTCACATCATGAAGTCTGATTAAAACAACTCTCCTGGGGATCCATGCTCTAAAGAAAAAAGTCTAATCCAGATACAGATACAGCCCTTCATAATTTCTCCTTTTCTTACACCTATGTGCCTTTGCAAATACCATTCCTTCTATCAGGAATGCTCTTTCTTACCTGGAAAAGTCATTTTCATAATTCAAAACCCAAGTCCAAATGTCACCTACCCCTAACAGAATTGGCTGTCCCCTCCTCTGTGCACCAATAGCATTGAACCCTACTGCCAAACTCAATATACTGTGTATCACAACCACTTGCCTGGTGTCTGCCCCCCTGGATAGACTGTGAGCATCTTGAACGAAGCCTGGTACCATATACCTTTCATCTTTGTATTCCTAGCATCTGGCACAGGGAGACAGGCAAAGGGTTAAAAATCTTCCTAAACTGAAAGATAAAATTATCTTTATCATTAAATGTAGAGGAATATAGTAGAATGTGTGGAGGGTTGGCAGTCAGGCTGGATCTGCCACTTGCCAGCTATTTCAGTTTGAGCAAGTTACTCAACTTCTCTTACTGTGTTCTTATCTGTAACGTGGCAACAATACCTTTAATTGTAGGGAGTAAATATATTGCCCAGCACAGTGTCTGGCATATAACAGGTACTCAAGAAACAGAGTAGCTACTCTGATGGCGATGATGATGATGATGACGATTCACGAGCTGAGCTGCCTTATGCAAGTTACTTCCTATATCTGTGCCTTGGGTCCCTTTTGGTAGAATAAGGATAAAATGGACCTACCACAGAGTTGTTAGAAGAGTTAAATGAGAATGTGCATGAAAAGCTTCAATATGGTGCTCGTTACTTAAACACTCAATAATGGTAGTGATTATTCCCACAGTAAATATTCAATAAATTAGTTGATTGAACAAAAACAAGAATGAAAATTAAGCATAGTAGAAAGAAAAAATAATGAACTTATCAATGTGATTTGCGTTTTTTCCCTAGATAATTAGGAATTGCTTCAAGCACCTTTTCTGATGGTTTCTTTTTCTCCTCAGGCCCTCTAAGTACAACACCCTCAAATTTCCTTTCTTAACTCTCTGCTACTCTCTCTGAACTCTCCCCTGCTGAGAACCTATCCTGGATCATGATTCCAACCGTAAGCTCTGTGAAACAATGATTTCCTGAACTAGGCTTCCCTGGCTCCAGCACCCATCTCTCGACTGCCAACTCTCTCTTACATGTATTGCTGTTACCATACACAGCTACAACCAGCTACCTTTCCCACTATCCCTACAGGCCAGGGTACCATGCTTGCTAAGTCAACCAGGCTTAAAATCTCTGCCAACTTCTGGCTCCATCGTATTTGGTAAGTTACTAAGCTCAGACCATTATTCCTTTCTAAGAGCTTGCTCTTCTTTTCCACTCCCATAACTAGATTAAAACAGCACTCATGATTTCCTGTTTTCTGTGATACCTCGGATATCTGAAGCCATGAAGATCTTTGCC
>VBSM01003169.1:20224429-20240099 GCA_008086735.1 Cheirogaleus medius
TCTTAAATTTGTAGTGAAGGTGAATTTTAAAAATAAAGTTTTGCATATCTAAAACAAAAACAAAACAAAAAAAAAACCAGCACTCATTATAGCACTCCCAGGTTATTTCTAAACATCAAAAATGCTGTCCCCCTAAGTAAAAGAAGCCAGACACACAAGGTCACATGTTACATGATTCTTTTTATAGGGAATATCCAAAACGGCAAGTCCATAGAGGGAAAGCACATTAATGGTTAGCAGGGGCTGAGGGTAAGAAAAATGGGAAGTGACTGCTAAATGGGTACAGGGTATTCTTCTGGAGTGATGAAAAATTTTCAAACTAGAGAGATGCTGCACAGCACTGTGAATGTACTAAGTGCCACTGAATTGTATACTTTAAGATGGTTTACTGTATGCTATATGACTTTCACTTCAAGTTTTAAAAAATGCTGTCCTTGATGCTTATCTTCTTATCCCTCACAACTCTATCAAATAATTTCTAAACAATACTTAACCAGATGTCAATCTTTCACTCTATAATTATAGTTTCCCGGTTGGCTATAAAGGCTAGTTGCTAAGGCACTGAAAGAAGTGGCTCCTAACACCTTTCCAGGTTTATTTTCTGCTATGTCAATATATGAATTCTCTAGCTGACAGGCTAGACCCTAAACTGCCCTGATCATTCTCATCTTCAGACTTTTGTTCATTGTTCCCTTCTCACCACTTTTTGAGATTCTCCCTTCAGGACTTAGCGTAAGTTCATTTTTCCCCCCATACTGTCTTCACATACTTCTCATTTTATACTAAACAACAAGCTCTTCCATACCGGTGTTCCCCTTCACCTATGCATTAATCAACAAATGGTTCAAAAAATGAATGACATTCCAACTAACTGAAAGAACTCAGTTACATATTTTTTCAAATCCCTTAAAATGCCACTATTTTTCAAATATTAAACTCAATAAATAAAAATTATCTGTATTTTTACAAAGTAATTACAGAGTAAATAACACATTAAAGAAATTTCATCATCTTAAAATATAGATATGTATGTATATATACATACACACACACATACATATATAAAACATGAGAATTTACCATTCCTGCAGCTCATGCATATGAAGGAAACGGTTTCGATACTCCCTTGGCAGCTCAAACTGGGAAGGTATGGGGAACATGGATTCATAGAAGTCCCTGAGAACAGCCTTCACTGTCTGCGCATCTTTATGATTGTGGTCAATGTTGTCATTTAGGCAAACAAACTTCCTGAAATAATAAAGAACCAGGGTTATTGGTTATCATAAGGATGACCCTAACCTAAAAAAAACATGTTAATGGGATAAATATGTCCTTAAAGTTCAAGTGAGAAGGCTTGGGTTTCTTTTCTTTTTCTTTAAAGACAGGGTCTTTAAAGACAGGGTCTCACTCTGTCTCCTAGACTGGAGTGCGGTGGCAGAATCATAGCTCACTGCAGTCTCAAATGCCTGGGTTCCAGTGATGCTCTTGCCTCAGCCTCCCGAATAGCTGGGAGACTAGTTTCCATGCCTGACTTAAAATAAGCCCCCATAAAAGTAAAACAAAACAAAACAAACAAACAAACAAAAGTAAAAATGATAAAAACTGGGCTCCCAAGGCTGGCTCTAGGAGTCAGAGGGAGGCTCTGTGGGGAACTCGGCCTTGGGGTTTAAAAAAAAAAAAAGATAAAATCTGTTCAGGTTCGCAAGAGGCAGCTAGGCCTGGCAAACTGTAGAAAAGGCCTGGCTCTGCCATGTGTCTTTTTACTAAAGCCCTGTCCTTTAAGTACCATGAGGATGTCTGTCTATAAATTCTCTCACCCAACAACTTTCAAACTGCTACAAAGACACAAAAGCATAAGCTACAACTAAAAACTGCAAATTCTCACGTTAGTACTATAGATCACTAATGACTGAAGGCGCACATCAATAGAATGGCAAGAATTCTGTACCCCCATCAAAATTCATTCCTAAAAACTGAAAGTTTTTTTTTTAAACAAGAGAAGTATATTTCAGGTGGGGGGAACAGCATGTGCAAAGAGAGCTGTAAGCTGGGTAATTATTAATTATTGTAGCTTACTGTTTGGTTGGCTTGTGGGAAATATTTTTTATTTTATAAGAAATGAAGTATTTTATTGGACTACTAAAGACATTAAATAAGCATTAAAGATATTTTAATTTTTCTCAAAATTCCTATTTCTTTTTCCTCCAAACAAGAATGGGATTTGTATTAAAAATACCATGGCTTTACAATACCTAAAAACTTTACATCTCTGACCGTACATAATTAAAATCCTAATTTAAATGAGGTAAAACTGAAGGCTTCCAAAAGCATTTATGAGACTCAGAAATTAAAAATATTCAGTTTTATATGTTAATGTCTTTTTTCCTCCAAGAAAACTGGCAAAATGCCTATTTCCCACTAAAGTAAAAGATTAATAAAAAACACCTCAAAATGCCTATTTTTAGCCAATTTTATCAAACTAGTTAAGGTAACAGTTAGGGGCCTAGCTGGAAATTTTTAAGGGTTATGTAAACCCGAAAGTTTATTCATTTCCAAAGGATGGCTGGAGTTTACTGGATCAATTTTCACATTTATGGTAAGCATCGCTTTTTCTTCTTAAGCTAATCTGAACTTTACTTTGATTTACTAAGATAAATCCAACCACAAAAACAACTGCTCTGGAAGCACCTTTTAAGAAGAGAGTCCCAGCTATCTGACTTCACCTACCCACAGGATGCAGCCTGCCCCTGAGCCTCCCTGAACAGCTCATGCTGGCCAACTTTTAGAAGTCTAGGCTAGTCCTCTGCGTGTTGGTGGACCCTACATCAACTCGTAACTATCTCAGTCAACCTGAAGCTCAAACACTACCTCAACTGTTAGGTCTTCCGTCTGTTCCACACAAAAATAAGCCACTCCCTACTCTCTATAGTCCTACTGCTTTTTATTTGCATAATTAAAAATAATTTTTAAAACTGATACCTGGGGTTTTTTCTTATGTCATCCAACTGGCCAACGACATGAGAAACATTGGTACGAATCATCTTAAAAGCAATTTCTTCTTCTCCCATGATTTCAAACCTAATTATCAAAACATATTTAAAGAGTTTAACATTTATGTGGATACAAAAAACATTTGAATAGAAAAAAACATTTTTTAAGACTTTAATAGACTCAATATCCACAAAACAACTTAATCTTTTATATTACTAAAGAAAACAATCTCACATAGATTTTAGAAGAATGCTTAATAGATAAAATATTGTAAAATTATGAAAATGCCAGACTTTGGTAATTATTCTTAAGCTAAACAAAGGGAAAATGTAGGTACTAACTTACCTATATTTGTTTTTGTCCTTATATGTTTTGTGGATTTTGTCAGTTACTGGTTTACAGTTGGTTACTAGACTTTTAGTGACTGGTGGCTGTGAGAAAATACAAGTAGATCAGACATTCCGTCAGGGCTGAGACTAGGGTGAGGCAACTGAGGCACTCACTTGCAATATTTAAAGGAGCACCAGAAGACTTAGTAATCAAGGTGAATATCTTAATGCAATATTTTTTAAAAATCAGCCAGGCTTGGTGGCTCACATCTGTAATCCTAGCACTCTGAGAGGCCGAGGTGGGAGGACTGCTTGAGCTCAGAAGTTTGAGACCAGCCTGAGCAACACTGAGACCTCATCTCTACCAAAAAAATAGAAAAAATTAGCCAGGCGTCATGGCGTGAGCCTGTGGTCCTAGCTATTCGGGAGGCTGAGGCAGGACGATCACCCCCCTTGAGCCCAGGATTTTGAGGCTGCTATGAGCTAGGCTGATACCACAGCATTCTCGCCTGGGCAATACAGCAAGACTCTGTTTCAAAAAATAAATAAATTAAATTAAATAAATAATCAGATTGGCATACTACAACCTCATGGCTAGTCATCTATTTTTGTAAAGTTGTATTTCAATCACACATTAATTCACACTAGCTGTTAAAACTCTTAATAAGGTGTTATAATTTTTTTCAGAAAGAAAATCTTTAACACAAATATAATGAACTAGTTTATGATACTCATAAGTTAACTTGTGATTCTTATAGTCTAATTAGGTAATACTTCTTTACCCTATGTAATCACAGTTAATTACAGTAATGAAATCTATACCTTAGTTAAGAATTCACTCGAGTACTGTTAGCTAATGCTACCAGTATAACTAATACTTATGCTTTAAACAGTTTATTTGCATGAGCCTCAAGACTAAATTATAATCATTAGCAAAGTAGCCTTACTTATTTAATTCTTAGCCCTCAAAGCATATTTGCTGATTCTAAATCTCATGTCAGAAATTAGCAAACACTAAAATATTATTCTGCTAATGAATGAAGATGTACGCATTCCAAAAGAAAACTAAAATTTCTCAATAACCTTTCGTCTTGGCTATCACAAGGCAAGATGAATAATTGTTTTATATACGTGTATTATCTTTCCTTAGAAAAGAACCGACTTCTACAAGTTTTATATAAGTGCAGGGATTGGTAATTGTAAAATCTTACTAGGGACCTAACGTTTGCAGGAGAAAGAAGAAAACTAGAGGAAAGATAAACAAGTGAAAGAACAGATGTGGAAACAGAGGTGGGAGAAACAAAAGCCTTGAGTGAGAGCTAAAATAGTCCCCACCACTGGTGAAGCTTCCCGAACCTTTGGGCAAAGTCAGTGGCCTCTAAACAACCTTTTAGCACACCACTACGTTGTCCCAAAGAAAGTGAAGACCAAAGAGGATCTCTTAGAGAGAGAGGTTGAGGGGGAAATGGTTTAGGAGGCCCAGCAGCCTTTCTTCTTTCTTCCTCCTCTGTCCTAGCCATCATGCTCTGGGGTTGCCCATGAAGAAGAAAGGGTGAAATTTTAGTTACCTTGACAAATATACAGATGTAAAAAAATTTTTTTTTTAACCAGATCATTGACTTCTGGATGACTGTAATAGCATTGTTAGGGTAACTCCAAATTTTGAGAAAACAGAAAGTTATTGTTTAAAAAGTCTTATAAGTGAGAATGTTATTTAGCCTATACAACCTAATTTCTACTTTTTTTAAACTTTGATTCTACTCTTTCTGGAGGCAAAAAAAACACCAACTGTGATTACATATATACCTTTTTAATCATTAAGAACATCCTGGCAAACAACTACTAACATTTATACAATAGTCTAGAGCTGCAGTCCCCAACCCCCAGGCGTGACCCGGTACCAGTCCATGGCCTGTTAGGAAACAGGCTGCACATCACCACTCGAGCTCCACACCCCACATCCCCACCCCTGGTCCATGGAAAAATTGTCTTCCATGAAACCAGTCATTAGTGCCAAAAAAGGTTGGGACCACTGGTTTGGAGTTTACAAAGCATTTTTCACAAACCTAAAGTACTTTATCCCACTGGATTATGTCAAAGAACTAGAAGAACCTGCTGAAGC
The DNA here is from genome assembly GCA_008086735.1 of Cheirogaleus medius. Lineage (NCBI taxonomy): Eukaryota > Metazoa > Chordata > Mammalia > Primates > Cheirogaleidae > Cheirogaleus > Cheirogaleus medius. The sequence continues at coordinate 20,229,872 of VBSM01003169.1, forward strand.
ATACAGGTGAGCTGCTATTCTTTTATCAGCCAGACTGCCTAGCAGCTCTATGTGATGCCTCTTGAGAATCCACATCCCAGAACTTGCCTCATTCTTGACCTGCTGTTCATATCTGCTCACTCTACCAGAGCAAGTTCCTTTGGAGCTGACACCAGATGTTACTCCTCTATTTATCTCAACTTTATTGAATGTGCAGTTTTAAGTTTTAGAATATTTAAAGAATTGGCTTTAAGTGGCACATATCTATATACTAACCCATGTTACATACCAAACTAACCGACGTGATTGGCAATACAGTCACGTATCACTTAACAATGAGGATACGTTCTGAGAAATGCATCATTAGGTGATTTTGTCTTTGTGTGAACATCATAGCGTACTTATGCAAACCTAGATGGTATAGCCTACTGTATATCTCATCTATATGGTATGGCCTATTGCTCCTAGGCTATAAACCTGTACAGTGTGTTACTGTAGTGAATACTGTCCAACACGGTGGCAAACATATCTAAAGGTACAGAAAGGTATAGTAAAAATACAATCGTTATAATCTTATGGGTCCACTGTCATATGCAGTCTGTCATTGACTGAAACATCCTTACGTGGCACATGACAGAACTTTTACTTTGTCTATGTGTTCTGACAGCTGCTGCACTGATTTCTTTCACTAATGGCTGCCACTTGTCACACTGCATGAGCCTTCCAGTGGCCACTCTGAGAACATGTGTGAGAAACACGGTCCCTGACATGCACAATGAATGCTAAATGAATGGTTTTTTTCTTTTAGCAATCAGATTTTTAACTGACTCTATTACTTTTCTCTATAGTTCCAAGTGTCTTATCTGTAGTCAATTATAAATTATTTATTACATATATGGCTTTAAGATTTGCAAGATAGTAATTTTTTAAAAATAACTTATTCTGATTGTGAAAGCAAAAGCTATTCATTATAGAAAATATAGACAATACTAATGTTGTCTATGGCCATACCACTGTCAACGCGCCTGATCTCGTCTGGTCTTGGAAGCTAAGCAGGGTCGGGCCTGGTTAGTACTTGGATGGGAGAAAATATAGACAATACCAACGTGAAAAAAGGATATTAAAAACTACCTGTTAGGGGGGCATGGGCAATATACATAACTGTAATATTTGTACCCCCATAATATGCTGAAATAAAACAAAAGAAAAAAAAACTACCTGTTATTTAACTTACTGTCATTTCTGTTATCTTTTGGGGGGTGGGGTGTATTTGTCTATGTGTGTGTGTCAGGGGAAGGGCAGAAGTTTTCCATAGTTGAAATCATACTGTGCATATGGCACTACACATTTTTCTCCCACCTAATTTTATTGTGTAAGCATTTTTCTGTGCATCAGCAATAATTAATTGTAAACGTTATATGCTGCATTATATCATTGTTTCATCAATTCTAAGATGCACGTGTTTTTTCCACATTTCTACTTCTCCAAAACTGGGATGTCTCTTGCTATCAACAGTCTTCTAATTACTTCAGCCAAAATAGCATTTCAATGTCATTGTGCATTGTGCAAATCACACGTGGCCCCATTGGTAAAATGGAGAAATTGACAGCATCAAAGCAACTCAGCTTCAAAGAACAATGGTATTCCATCTGATGAATATTTCTTTGGTTGATATTTAACCCCAGGATTGTTTTCCCTGGCCAGTGAGAATATCCTGGGGCTATTTTCTGCCATTCTTCGTGAGTAGGATATCTGTTTATAGAATATTAGCAATATTTTGAATATTAGCTTACATATCAATGGGGGGGGAGTAGATTCCAAAGCAAGATAGATATAAATGATTCTAGATTATCTGTGCTATTATTTTGCACCAACGACATATAAACATAGAGCCTGTCTCTAGTTTTTGAAATGATATGCAGCAATGGTGTAAATAATACCTGATAAGATATACTTATTGTACATATTGTACTTATACTTATTGTACATAAAAGTAACACAGGCCACTTACCAGATTAGGATCATAGTAAGCTTCCTGAGTTGCTGGAATATTGTTTAGCTGAGTGATATTGGTAGGAAGCATTTTTGAGCAATTTATCAACATGTGTTCCAGGCCTGTCAAATCCTAAGAAAGCAAAATAAAAAGATAAACCTGTTATGTGCATTATAAGTAATGACTGTGGTTTTAAAAATAAAAAATTTATAAAATTCTCCAAAAATCAATTAAATGCTATCTTCAAAGAGAGTTTGACTACATGATTCTTAAGATAAAGCACCCTAAAAAGAGAAGAATGAGACAACACAAATACAGAAATACTTCATTCCCCATCTCAAAGTAGAACATCTTGGCTTGTGACAAACCCATTTTACACAAGGTGGTCCAGGAAATCAAAAGAAGGGATGCACTGTAACTAGATTCATCTTGGCATCCTCCATTAGTGAGTTTTTACTCCTGGGACTAGAAGGTGCCGTGACGGAGGTGCCTGTCTCAGAGCTCCAGTCAGCCATACCTGAAGCCCCAGAATGAACATGCCATAGGAAATGTATATGCAAGTATGGTCCGGCTCTACTCCAAATAATACAAGATCAATCCCTACTGAAAACCTACAAAAAGTAATCTCATAAAATACAAACTTCAAATTTGGTTGTAATTCTGGCACTAAACATAGACTAGTTACAAACACCCATATTAAATATTAAGAATTATTTTTATTTGCATTAATTTGAAATATGTAGAGGGGAAAAGGCTTTGTCAGAATTAAGATTTTCATTTAAAATGTCACAAAGTTTAGAATAAAACAATACAACACCTGCAAACTTAAAGGCAGGTCGTGAATTCTGGTAGCTAGTGTTCGGATTTCTCTGTCAGACAAGACACCAGATTGATCTGTATCAACTTCATCAAAGACTTGAGATATGTTCAATGGCTGAACTGCACTCATGAGATAATAAAAATAAGAGAAGGCAAACTGCATATCCTCAGAATGGCGCACTTTGTGAAATGATGTCTTGTCAAATTCTTCAGGGAACCTGTCCAAATATAACATATAATGAGCTCTGGATATTCAAAGTTTGTATAGAATCTAACATTTATAGAGATAGATTTTTCCCTTCCCACTTATTTAGACAGTACTTTTAACATATTAGTCATCAAATATTTTGCCATAAATTTAGCACAGCAAATATGCAAGTTTCAAGTAGCCTTTGCTCTGAACACATGCAAGCAACTCCAACCTAAGCAAGACTTACATATCTTGCAGTTCTTGCATAACAACTCGGTCAATCATGTGAGGCATGTGAGCAGGGACTTTCCGAGATGTGAATCCAAACTTGCTATTTAGAATTTTATTTACATATCTGAGGGAATCTGCAAAAGTATCTTTTAGTTGTCTCCCAGTATGTTTGCTATCAGTAAAGTATGCCAATTGTTTCTTCAATGACTCTTCTTCCTGAAAAGAGAAGTCCACATAACTTGGTGTTAAGTTTAGTGGACAAAAGTACTTTGTTAAAAAGAGATAAAGGTACAGTTTTATATAATGTGGTAATAACTAGTCAGTAACTCTCCATGAGGAGCAAATGAAATGCATGTTAACAGGTCACTTTAAGGATCCAAAGAGTAGGACTAAACTGGATGTCAGTGCAAATATCACCAATATTGACTTGAGAACAACAGGTGTGTGATGGTGGTCTGTTTATAGGGTATTCAAGGACTGGTCATTGATCATGAGATTTCAGAGCCAATTCAATGCAACATTTAAAAAATTTATTTATACAGAAATTTGACAGTACTTTCAATATCGATTTATTTCTGTAGGTGACATCAAAGCAGCAAGTCCTTGAGTTTTGAATACAAGGACTAGAAACAAATTTGGCTTCACCATATAATAGTATTATAATAAAATCAAAACCAGTAAGAGGCAGAATTAAATAGGCAAAGAAAATTGGCAAAGAATTCGAACATACTTTATAGAAGAGGAAATATTTTTGCTTCTCAAACTGCTAACAATGTAAAGAGACTGATATTAACTGGTGTTATTTAGCCTGTAGAGAAACAAGCACTCTTGTATACTGTTTGTAGAAGTATGAAGTGGTTCAACATTTTAGGACATACTTAAAATTTATTCACATCAGACCCATTAACCTAGTAACTCTACCTACAGAAATAAAAACCTACTCAAGTGTAACATATAAGCACAGTAATATTTATCCCAACACTATTTGTAATCAAAAACACTAGAAATAGCTTGCAGCTATTAAAAAGAACAATGGCACCAACATGGGCTGTTTGCCCACACATTACTAAATCAAAAGGCAAATGTAGAAAAATATATGCACCGTGTAATTTCACTGTTACAAACCAGAAACTATATAGTTGGTATGTTTGTATACATATAGAAAAATACTGGACAGATACCCACCAAACTATTAAGAGTGATTCTCTCGAGGAGGGAGATTGAGGAAGGAAGAGTATCTTTCCCTTTTTTTTTTAACTGTATGTTTTCGAATTGCTTGCAATTTTTACCACTAGCCTATGGTGTTTTGTAAAAAAAAAATTTTAGAAAAGGAAAGAAAGAAATGTGAAAAAGGTGAGGAAATGAACATAAGCAAGAACTATGTCCTTCACTCAGCAATTAAGTAAATGCCTAATGTGCCAGGACAAGACACTTCCAAAAACACTGAGAAGAACAAGCTGTAGTTCCCGTTCCCCTTGACCCTTTTTTCTCTCAGCCTACCGCCCACTTGTGGCTGTGCTTCTTCACTACCCAGCCTAGACCACATGATTTTACTTGGTCTGTCAACTCCCATCCCCTTTCAAAGGTTAGCTCACAGGGCACTTCCTCATGGATGCCTTCCCCTAAACCTCCAGGAAGAGTTAAGGAGTTCTCCCTCTGGACCCCTTACCAATACCGCAACAGAGACATTTATCTCATTGCCCAATTATCTGCCCACACATTGTCTTTCTTAACGGTCTTTGTGTCTCCACGAGCAGCAACTGTGTTTGAGTCATCCTGCATTCCCCAGTGGTTAGCACAGTGACAGCTCTTGGGAGATGTACAAATAAGATCATGGCACAGTGGGGGCTATGGTACAGGGGAAGAGAAAAGAGTACTCCAACTTTGAGGCTTGGTTCACACTGACTTGCTCTTGTAATGTTGAGGAAACTAACTAACTAACTTAACTGAACCTTGGGGATTTTTTCATCAGCAAAGCTGGAACGGTAACAGATGTGACATGCCAAGTAAAGACAGGATACCATCCTTGTTCTCCTACTTCCTTGGGATATGCTCCTGGCTAAATCCCTTACTTATTCACAGTAGGGTTGTTTCCTAAACTGCAAATGGAGATAACAATAGTAAATGCCTTAACATGGCATTTTTATTACTAGGGTTATTGGGTAAATTAAGTGAAACCATGGAAGGAAAGTACTTAGTTCAGTGACCGCATAGCAAAGTGCTGAATAAGTGGTAGCTGTTACTGTATTATCACTTACATGGTTATTTATTTTTCCTGAGAATAAGAAAGTAAGAAAGAATAAGGCTGCATGTAACTTACATCAAGAAGATCTTGGAAATACTTTGTTTTCTCCCATGGTAAAAAGCCCAGGTAACTTTCTGTGTAATGCTGCAGCTTTCTTCCAAGTAATACTTCATTAACACTTAGGTGATTTTTAGCATTTTCTTCCATTCTGTTTTTCTCTTCTTTCCCTGTGATTTTTTCTTTTGTCACATGGTTTTCCAGTGGAACAATCAGAGGTGAGAGTTTTTCTTTTGACATACTCCTACCTACTACTTTTGGGGGCTGACTTTCTGATATAAATCTTGCTTTGGTCTCCAAGTCTAGGGGTGGATTCTGACTTTGGTAGTGATCAGTCACTTTTATGGTCATTGTTGGAAAAGTCAACCTCTGTAATCTTTCAGATGCTCCTAAATTGTTTGGCAAGCTGCTTTTGTGAACCCTTTTTTCTGGTGGGGCTACCAAATTGTTATTTGTTTCATCTGTTATTACAGCTTGATTTATTTTTACTTTAGCATCCTGTAAGTTCATCAAAACTGATCTCAGCAAGGCTGACTTGGACAAATTATATCCTTTTAAAGTGATGTCCCCCTGTTCCAGCTGCAAATCCAAGTGATTGAGACTCAACTGGGCCTCTTTTGGAAGGAGTGAAGTATTTACCAGGGGAATTTTCACCTCCTCTTGAAATCTACTTGTGTTAACATCATGTCTCTTGACCTTTGGGAAGCGCTTTTCTTCTGGAATATCCTCAAAAAGAACTTCCGCCTCTGGAAGAAGTGTTATGGGGCTAGCCAAATTTTCGTAAGCCTTCTGGATCGTAGAATTCAGTTTTGGTCCCTCCCTTGTATCCACCTCTACTGTTATCTGGATTTTGAACTCTTCATCATTTTTATTTTGAAAGGTGAGATTGAAGTGTATTGTGGTTGCATTCATTCCACTGTGCATTATGAGGTGGATGGTTTTCCACTTATTGGCAATGGAAGCATGTCGAATTATTGGATTGTCACTATAGGCACCTTCAATTCCTCTTTTTGCTATTTCTGCAAAGCTGAAATAAGGCAGGTATTCACCTTTTGGAATAATATAATGAGTCTGGTTTGGGAGAAGAGTTACTTTATACAATTCACGAAAATGATCTAGAGGAAAAAAACACAAGATTTTTTAAAAACTAGGCATTTTTCCTCCTTTTTCTTTAATTCTTTGAATCTGAGATTTCACTAACAGTGACTTTAAATTAATTCCAAAATAATCAGAAATTCTAATATAATAGCTACTGGTATAGGATTCATTTTACTATCTGAGGAAGTTACAATAATTTACATGAAATGTTGACCAGACTGAAGCAATAACAAGAAAAGATGAATCTTTACTGTCTACTATTTTCTAAAGATCTGTGTCCTCTTACTTTCAATTTACAATTAGTTTGGATACAAGGCTGTAAAAGGGATATACTAAGAATAATTACTTTAAATCACCACCACCACCCGAAATTCTAATTGTCAAGGATTTTTATCCTCTTATTTTTAATATGTTTGTATGGCAATAAATATACCTTGCCCACAGTCGCCGGCATCAAACCCACAGGACAAAACATTGCAGGCTTGGTCACAGAACTTATCAGCGAGCCAGGAATTTGCACATCCTTGATTACAGTAAGAGACACCATTTATTCCTCCACCAAAGTGCCAGGGCTGTCCGACTCCAATACTCCCTGTACCCCCGCCTCCTGCAATAAAGCGACTCCCTCCACTGTTACCTGTAGGGAGGCGGAAAGGAAGACAGACTCTTGTGATACCTATAATTTTGAAAAAAAGACAGTTTTTTATTTCTTACTAATGTTTTCAAGATTGATGCATGAATTTCAGTCAGAAAAGGTTCATCATTCTTTAGTAGAAGATTTCACGTATCTTAAGAAGAAAATAAACTGAAAAGGGAGCATCGCTTTGCAGCAGTGGGATGACCAGGCCTTGGTACCTCGTAGCTGTGGAACCTATAAGTACAGGCCTCAAATTTGCTTGGTGGGGGTGGGGGACATGTGCAGATAGGTATGAAGGAACAGGGGTACAGGAAGAGATTATTCTAAAAAAACATGACTGTCAGAACTGCCAAAAACATGTCCGAACATGGGTATTAACCTATTGTTATCAAACTAATATTCTACCAGGGGCTGACTTCTCTGGTCTGTACTTTGTATATCTGCACTCTCTCCGTGCAGCTGCTTGTATTTTTTAAAAGTGGATCTGACAGATCGGACTGAAACCCAACTCAAAGCTTTGTTTCCTCTAATATTCAACATTTCTAAATCTGTTTCCTCATATGGAACATGGGGATGATAACATTTGTGCAAATTCTCTCTTAGGTGACCAAGAAATTGAAGTGGATAACAGGTAACACACTACAAATTTAATGCTTTATAAACCGAAAGCAAATGTAAAAAATTGCTAATATCAAGCCCAAATATAAGTATGTAAGAAAGGGAGAAGAGCTGCTGAGGAGATGAGACATTTATTTCTTTTGCATCTCTTTAGGTACTCTGTGACCTAACATGATCTGCTACTGAAAACTACCAGCCATGAGCTCCTATAAGAACCAGTTAGATTTGTACCCACTGAAATACAGAGAGAAAAAAAAATAATAACCAGTGAGAGGCATTCTGGCTCTTGAGTTTAAACTAAGCATATTCCAGATTTTCACATTTTAAAAAACAAGAAAATGCATTTTCAAGTGCAGGCCAACATAAGAAAATGCCCTCGACAATGGATAATATGAATAAACTGGGCCACAAAGAAACTCCAACCACCACCTCCAAAGAGTCTATGGATTACTTACTGTTTCAATACATGAAGAATGTTTATATCTATAGCACATGTTCGACAATGATTTAAGAATGAAAAAGCTCTGTAAATATAAACAAATTACATTTAACACATCCTTACCAGAGCAATCACCACCATCCCAATCACAGGCTGAATTATTACAAGCCTTGTCACAATAGCCATCTTTAATCCAGGAACCCGGGCAGCCCTCGGCACAGTTTGGCACAGGCCACGTCAAATAAACCTACAATAAACCAAAGAGAAAATACAGTGATTTCTGGTTTCTAATACTTTTTATTCTTGAATTAGGATTCCTTTTGTAAAAACAAACAAACAAAAAACTAGAAAGGTTAAAATTTTCCAAGGGCTGACATTTATATTTGCTCTAAATTTGCCTGTGCCTAGTAATTATTTTTTAGATCTTGCTGTGTTGATGGTTCTTACTGAGCACATTTACTCTTCTCCATTACTTGAGGAAAGCAGACAAGGACTCAACTCATGGATTAGTCTCTCACAACATGGGCTTATAATTTACTTTGAAATAAAGTAACATGTCAGACTTAACCAGAAGTACAAAAGCATGTCAAAGCAGGTGGCAAGTAGGCACAGACACTGCTTTTCTATGATAACTATCAGTAACTCATAAGTATATTTATGCATAGTCTTGTCTCAAGGCTGAGAAGAAGCAGATGAATTCTTAACATCCTCCTCTATCTCCAGGCATAAAGCCCCGTGATAAATAATCAGCACAGCATTCTGAGCTGAGTACTCACCTGCTCTCAAAATGAGTGATACAGTACATGGTTACTTTTTCAATTAAAAGCATTTTAAAAATACTCCTCTTTCAAAGTCTCTCTGCCTTTGCACATTCCACCTATTTGGAATGTCTTTCTTCACCTAAACCAACTCCTACTTGTTCTTCACAACACATGTTAATTCAGACGGGTGTTCTCCCCATCTCGTCTGCCTGATTTAAATGTGCTCACATGCCTGTGCTTACACTCCTCAGCGCCAGGGCACACCTGTCAGCAGAAGAGACACTGTACACAGTCATGGATTTTGTGTTTAACCTGTTAAGCCACGAGCTCAACTTTGCAGCCCTACAACCTAACACAGAGGAGACAAGTGAATAGGGGAACAGGAGAATGAGCCCTATAACCACTTAAAGTTATGGAGTTTTACAATCTATAAGCTTACGGTGATAAGTCTCTTAACTTGTCACTGAATCCTTCTAACAACACTCCTGGGTTATTTCTATTTTCTCCACTACACAGACAGATAACATAAAGGTCAAGTCACTGCCCAGGGTCATCCTTAACAGTTGGCTCCTACATCTGTGCTCTTAACCACTTTTCTCCATCTTGCCTCTCCACAAAGCCAGAGTGTAATGGGCTGCCTTAAATGAAATTTCATCCATTTCTTTTGGCACGAGTGTGAGCTAACTTTCTCTTTTGGTCAGTTTGCTGACATTCTAATCATGATTTTGTGTTTCATAGTGATTTTATTTTTCTGTTGTAGTAGAAAATTTAGAGAGTCAAGGGAAAAGACTGGGTTCTGGGTGTCTGAGAATGCAGGGAAGCAAATTTCCTACTGTAGTTTTCTTATTCCGTAATTGTTGACTCTCCTGAGCTTAGCATTCAAAAATGCTTACTTGATCATATTTGAGTATAGTAGTCTATGCACTGATTTCTTAAGTGACTTCTATGCTAAGCATCCCCTCCTCTGAGGCACTCACCTTCTGACCTTTGGAGTGACTGTAAAAATCATCTGGCCAAACATCCTTCCCAAACATGACATCATCGTTTAGGTAAATAAACTTCTGGGACAGCCCTTCAATGCGATGAATGTGACTTTCAATAGCAGGTGAACTAAAGGTAGGCAAGTGGCTCAAATTTCGAAAAACATCCTGTTAACAAAAA
>VBSM01003169.1:20240199-20263439 GCA_008086735.1 Cheirogaleus medius
CCAAAAAAAAAAAAAAGAAGACCTAAACAAGCTAGATGGATTTCCCAGATGAATGCAGCAGACCAGCTGTTTAAAAACAAGGAAGAGTGATGGGGGTGGTAGTGAATGGGATACCTTAAGCCCCATCTGAAACCTGCAGCCACTACTCAATGCCGCCAAGTGCTGTCAGATCTCCTGAGAGGCCAGGATCCCCAACTGTTATGTGAAACTTCCCCAGTTTTTCAATGCTGGCTCAGATGTTCTTGACTGCTTTGTATTCAAACAAAACACATCTACTAGCCAACAGTTTTGTCACTTTTGTTCTAGAATATTACCAATCTGCTTATATTGGGCAAAAAATCTGCAATGTAACTTTGCTGGAAATAGTGACAAGCACATCTGCTAGTGGGGTATCTCAACAGCTTTTGTGCCAAAAGCCTAGGAGGAGTATCTTGAGCAGAGGTGTCTGAAGCGCTTCCACGGGAAAACTACCTTTGGGGCAAAACTTTCCGGGCAGTCAAAAATCTAAGAGGGAACATCATAAGCATCAACAAGTTTTACAAACAGGCTTCTCCACCCCTACTGGAGTCCACATCATCCTTTTTCTGTTTTATGTTCTGACTCTGTATCATAAAACTTCCTATGAAAATAGGTTTTCAGAGCTCAGGAAAAGGGGAAAGGACTGAAAACCATGAATCTAGGACAACAGAATCTTTCTGCTGAATTAGCTCTTCTAAACAGAGCTTATGGCCTTCTTTCTTAATCCATAAAACAGAAGCAAACAAATTATGAGCTCATTCTGAGCTCTTCTATTTGCTACATGACTATACAAAACTCATTTTCTAAGCAGTTTCCTGAGCTTATGTAGGCCAACACACTAGAGGTTAGAGTTAGAAATTTCATTTCTATCCTTTTCCCTTTTCATTACGCAGGCCATTAACACAGGTCTTATCAGAAATTGTGGATAGGTATATGTGTGTGCATGTGCATATGTGTGTAGTGTCTTCCTGATTCTACTTTCTTTTACCTTGACACTGCCTGGCATATATTGAGCACTCACTAAAAGTCAGTTCTCACCGTCATCACCATCTTGCCTCAGTGTGTATGTGCTGGGTGTTGGGAAGCTGGCCACACAGAATGAATAGTAGGCTACCTGGGTACCTTCCCACCCCTAACCTCCCCTGCCCCTTCCCTCCCACTTACGGTGGCTACCAAGCATCCTTGAGGGCTCCCTGGAGTGGAAAAAATCACTACTACAGAAGAAATAAATATAGTAATTTAATATTCTAATTTAATTTTAAATTTTATCGGGTAAATACCTTTATCCTAATCTCTTCTATTCAAATTGCTTTTATTCTGAAAAACTATTTTGAAATTTCACAGCCATTTTAAAATTTCATGGATTCTTAACATTATTTAAAATACATTTAAAACCTCGATAAGGATCTGAGACTAATATATTCCTGAGATGGATAGCACATCCGACCTTGATCCTTGATTTCCAACTCATAGCAAAGGTCAGTTATTGTTGGAAATTGATTTATGACAGCACTTTTTGTTTTGTTTTTCCCCCCAGGCACTGTTCATTAGGGAGAATCAATCTCATAGAGGCTGTACATAAAAGACATGCTAAAGGTTCAGCATATTAAAGTCAAAAATCAATGAAGCTGAACTGCCCTAACACATTTATCTAACTTGATCATATAAATAACATTTTTCCCGAAATTTCTATCTCTGACTGAGTGTATACTATGTGCCAGACACTGCCCTTGGTGATTAGTAAGTGCTGGAGCTGAAGATTCAAACTCAGATCGACATAACTCCCAAACCTGAGTGTGGTCATTCATTTACGCTTTTTTTTTTTTCTTTCTTTTTTTTTTTTTGAGACAGAGTCTCACTCTGTTGCCCCAGCTAGAGTGCCGTGGCGTCGGCCTAGCTCACAACAACCTCAAACTCCTGGGCTCAAGTGATCCTCCTGCCCTAGCCTCCCGAGTAGCTGGGACTACAGGCATGCGCCACCATGCCCGGCTAATTTTTTCTATATATATATTAGTTGGCCAATTAATTTCTTTCTATTTTTAGTAGAGATGGGGTCTTGCTCTTGCTCAGGCTGGTTTCAAACTCCTGACCTTGAGCAATCTGCCCACCTCGGCCTCCCAGAGTGCTAGGATTACAGGCGTGCCCGGCCTCATTTACACTTTTGTTGGTATTATAGGGCTGGTGTGTGAGATGCACTGAGATGGATGGTAACTACTCTACAACCCCAGCCAGCAGGCAGCTGCTCAGACACTCACTAGCACAGCATGGTAGGTGCTACCGGAACTATAAGAGAGGTAGGCAGCTCGCTAGCTGGGTGGGTGGTCAGGGAAGATTTACTAGAGGAGGTGCTGGCTGAGCTCTAGGAATAAGAACCTGGCTGTTCTAATATCAAAGGAAGCAACATTCTTGGCTCCGTTTACAAAAGTTGTTTAAGATATTGACAACCAGGGTCAGAGTCAGGAAATTACCAAAAGTGCCTGGAGAGCAAAGCAGGGCCAGGCTCTGGGTCTTGTGTGCCACTTTTTACTGCATGCCCCTACTGACAGGTTCCCAGGCGATCATGTAAAAGCCTATTTAACTACAACTAAAAGGCTAAGGACTTCCATTTTAAGACAAAGAAAAAACAAAATACAATCTTGTTCTAATACTGGCCATTAAGGTATGAAGAAAAAATTTTTTTAAAAAAAAGAAAAAAGAATTTTTCAGTTCCTGGTAATAGAGGAAAAGAAAATTACAAAAGAGAAAGTAGATTAAGAATTTTAGAAATTGTGAAAGGGACTTTATGGTTCTAACAAAATATTTAGAGATTCACAGCATTCTTTTCATTTCATAACTTGTATTGGATCTTTCTTTGATAAAAAGGTGCATCACTTAAACTATTCTTACATTAGCCGCCTTGCCTAGGGCTGGTTTCTAATTACATATCCGTTAAAAAGCAGGAAGAGGTTTCTCTACAGTAACTATACAATTGAGAGAGAGATGAAAAGGCAGGCATATAAGGGAATATTCATATGTATGAGAAAGATTTTCTCCCACGGTAATCAACCAAGTTGTGAGTGGTGAAAAGTGTGGGGAAGTACCCTCCACTAGCCACTAGGTGACAGCCCAATACTGGACATCTATTCCTCTTGCCAGAGACAGACAGGGTGGTAAGGGAAAGGTGGTTGTAGTTTTTTTTTTTTTTGAGACTAGAGTCTTACTTTGTTGCCCAGGCTAGGGTGAGTGCCATGGCGTCAGCCTAGCTCACAGCAACCTCAAGCTCCTGGGCTCAAGCAATCCTGCCTCAGCCTCCCAAGTAGCTGGGACTACAGGCATGCGCCATCATGCCCGGCTAATTTTTTCTATATATTTTTAGTTGGCCAATTAATTTCTTTCTATTTTCAGTAGAGACGGGGTCTCGATCTTGGTCAGGCTGGTTTTGAACTCCTGACCTTGAGCTATCCACCCGCCTCGGCCTCCCAGAGTGCTAGGATTACAGGCGTGAGCCACCGCGCCCGGCCAGGTGGTTGTAGTTTTTGTGCCTAAAGCTATAGTTCTTAGCTTGGGCAATTGTGGGCAATTGCCTCCATATATAGTATCTTACTTTAAATTATAAGTTTATCTAAATTCTTTAAATTATAAGTTTTTTAAAGAGAGAACAATCTCTACACCTATCCCCTACAGAGCCACAATGGACATGTAGCGTGACTGAGAAATAAAGTTTTTTTTCTTAGCAATGAGATTTCAGGATGGTTGTTCCTGTAGCATTATCTAGAATCATGTGACTGATACACCTATGCGGTACTACGAGGCCAGGGAAGACAGAGAGAGGAACAGAATGGTGGTCAAGGCCAGGTCTTGGGTAAGCTCTGACTGAGCAATTGATGGATGAATTTGAGTCAGTGAAGGACAATATAGATTATAGTCAGGAGAAGCAGTGTTATAGAAACCAAGAAGAAAAACGTTACTTTTCTTAACTTTTAAATGGTAATTCTGGTATATTTCCAAAGATAGAAAACAGACATACATACAACAAAATTAAAGGACAAGAAACCAAGTGGTTGGTAATTAGCAGGTCAGTGGAGACCGATTTCCATAGAGTAATAAACATGGAAACCAGATTTCAAGCACCTGACCTTGCACAGTTGGACTTCTGGTTGTACATATGTGTACACACGTGTGCGCACCCATACGATCTGTCTAGAAAGTATCCAGCCATGTAATATGAAAAATAGAGACATTTACTGAAGAAGATACAAGATATAAGAAACATTGTACGTAGGACAATGATGCCTCCCTCAGTCCCCTTCAAAGTAGGCACCTTGGGACCTCACACAGTTCTCTCAGCATCTCTTAACCTAACCCGTACACATTCAACATTCTCAGGTGTTCTGCTTGTTGCAGACCTTCTAGAATGTGGCTCAATTTCAACAGATACTCGACCATCTTTGAAGCGTTTCTGCCACACTTTTATTTGCGCTACACTCATTGCATCATCTCCAAAAGCCTTCTGAATCATCCGAATAGTTTCCGCACAGGAATGTTCAAGCTCAACACAGAATTTGATGTGGATTCCTGGTTCTACTCGCTCAGTCACTTTGAATGCTATGGCCACACAGTACACATGCTCAATGACATCCAGCACCCCACTGACTAGTACAGAGAAGTTGTCATTGTTCACACATGCGCATTACAGTCTACCCTCCTTGGCTGCCAGGTTACATCAATGTCGTGTGTTTTAAACTGTTCTCATGTTAACAATGGCTGGATACTTTCCAGACAGACCTTGGATATACACATACATATTGGAACAAATCAAGTACTTTACATTTTGTATACTGTATGAAATAGGATGGGGGAAAAACAGTCACGAAAGTATTCTTTCACAAAACTAAATTCAGAATTATACTGACCAAATCATAAGACAGAAGGACTGGAAAAGCAGCACAAGTAATCTTCACTTCTCAATTCTATAAGTGATGATTAACTATCAAGGCAAGGTCAGAGTACATTAATATAAAATATGTAAGACCACTTAAAAATACTGCTTACTGTAAGAATATTCTAATTAAATAGTTCTACTATTTTCTGCATATTATCTTATATTTAAAAATTGGCTTTAAAAACAATTACAACAACCAACAAATACAGGTAAATATGAATGCATGTCTTTAAGTCAACCAAAAGTAACCAGCGTAGAAGAGAAATTACCCTTAAAAGGCAGACAAAATAGTCTCAAGATAAAACTTATTTAAAAATCACGGTATCAAACTGGTTATTTTTAAATGCCAAAAAAGAAAGGCTGCATCAAGTTGTCTAAACAACCACATATCTGCCAATACTATTTCTAGGACAGTTTCAACCAGGGATATTTTGCCCCAAGGAAACATTTGGCAATGTCTGTAGATATTTCTGGTTGTCACAACTGGGGGAGAGTATACTACTATTGGAGGACAGAGACCTGGTATGCTGCTAAACATCCTGCAATGCACAGGACAGACCCCTACAGGATAGCAGTATCTGACTAAAATGGTCAAGAGTTTGGAGGTTAAGAAAACCTGTTCTAGGCCTCGTGCAGTGGCTCATGCCTGTAATCCTAGCACTATGGGAGGCCGAGGCAGGCGGATCGTTTGAGCTCAGGAGTTCGAGACCAGCCTGAGCAAGAGTGAGACCCCATCTCTACTAAAAAAATAGAAATAAATTAGCTGGACGACTAAAAATATATAGAAAAAATTAGCCGGACATGGTGGTGCATGCCTGTAGTCCCAGCTACTTGGGGAGGCTGAGGCAGTAGGATTGCTGGAGCCTAGGAGTTTGAGGTTGCTGTGAGCTAGGCTGATGCCACAGCATTCTAGCCCAGGCAATAGACTGAGACTGTCTCAAACAAAAAAGAAAGAAAAAGAAAACCTGTTCTAGGAGAACACGTAAACCTAAAAGGATGATAAACTTTAAAAGGACAAACATAACTTTCCTATAAGAAGTTATATTCCCAACAATTTTAACATGCTCAAAAATTCAGAATATCTAACCTATTTTTATTTTGGATTGATTTGATTCAAAGTCATTAAGAATCTTTTAGGTGAAAAAAAAACATGTCTGCTAATATCACCTGAAAAATAAATTAGTGCCTTTTAGTGATTTGACAATTCAAAGCTATTAGGTCTTAATATGTCCTGGTGGTTTTCTAAAACTGAACTCTGTTCCAGAGTTTGTTGTTTCATTTACTGAAGTATTTACTTTAGCAATAAAACAAACAAAAAAAGTACTATGCTTTACAAGAGCGGGTGCATAAGATGGTTTCAGAGAAGTTCCTAATAGAAGGAGCATTACTACAATATTACAATTTATCATGACCTTAAACAGGCCCTACACAGATGTTTGAGTAGGCGGAGTCCAGGTAGAACAACATGTTGTTCCCACCCTGCCTGCGTTATCCTTCCTGCCTTAACAAGCGACCTGTTAGGATTTCAACAACCTGGTATAATCCCTTTCTCTTAGAAAACTTCCCCCACATCTCTGACCCACACAGACCTTTCTTGTTTCTAAATGCCAACTCTAAGTTTTTCTTACTCTCCTCAATAGCTAATCATATACTATCTTGTTTTGCTACCTGAATATTTCATATGCACACGCTCTGCTTCCAAAATGTGACTATAAATACTTGAGGACAGGGTCCACATGTTCTCCTTGTCTGGCACACCCACTCAGCAACCACTATAATGGAATTAAACCTGATGTGAGAATTCACCTGACAGCTTTGGGAAGATTTTCCCACTTGTTCTAACATATGTTAAAGAAGTGAACAAAAACAAAAATCAAAAAATAAATTTAAAAATCCCCATAAATGAACACAAAATGCGTTAGAGTGACACGAAAATAAAGACTAATAGACAATCTGATTTATCAAAAGGTGAATTCTGTGTTCATCATACACAAAAATTCTACAGATAAATCAGAGGGTAATTAATCAGATCATAAAAGCACTCGCCTCAAGGTATCTCAAATTAGAAAGCCTCTTACATAAAAGATTGATTTATAAGACTATAGTCAGCAGAAAAGTTTTATGAATTCAAATCCATTACCCTGAAAATGAAACCATTTTCAAGTCCCACATCCCCTCCTTAGGGGGAAAAAAAAAATCAAGTTTTGCTCTAAACAGGATGACAAAGGCAAAGTTGTTGTGTATATACAACCCTGCATAAAGGCACATTTCTGGTACCTAAAGCCTAGAGTGATTCTTGTGAATAACCAATCATACTGCCAAAAGTTATATAAAGTTGGATGTAAAGTTCCCCTTTATATCCCAAGACACTATATGTATATGGTGGGTGTGTTTACAGTCACAGCTTTCTTATTGTTCATTCCTTCAACAAGCATTTCTTGAGTGGACCCCTTAGTGTCAGGTAATCACTAGGGGTACAAAGGTGAACAGGACAGTACCTGTCTTGAGATGCTTGTGGCCTGGTGACAGTCTAAGGAACACAGCTGTGCCCTAGGTGGCTCAGGAGACACAGGCCTCGGCAAAGCCCTCCTGAAGGAGCCTAGGAGGGCAAAGTGGTTCAGCTGTCAAGTCCCGAAGTCCAGTGGCTAACGGGCCTTTCCTCTAGCATGTTATGAGTATCTCTAATGCAATACACCCCAAACTGAACTCTAAGTTTCCTTCCCAAAAACTTGCTTCTCCCACTGAAGCTGTGAGTGTGGTTAATTCCATCACTTCCATCTTCACTAGAAAGATCCATTTCTCCTCCCTTCCCTCTCCCCGAACAGCTTATAAGTCTCCAAGTGAAGCTGAGTGTGTCTCTCACATGTTTCTGGAACCATTCCCATCGTTGGCATCCCACTGCCAAGACACTTGCTGAACGGGAATGCCTTGCTGGGCTATGGCAGCAGTGGATGAACTGGTTTTCTTGCCTCTAGCCTCTTCTAGTCTAACACCTACCACACCTTCCTCTACTAAGTTCCTTAGAAATAAATCAGACTGTATCCTCCTCCTGCCTCCAGGATAAAGTCCAGTCTCCTTAATAAAGACCTTTCTCAATATGACCTCAGCCTGTCTTCCCAATTTCACCCTTAGCAAAGTTTCTGCCTGTGCTAGCAACCACTGCCTTGGTTCCCTGAAAACACCATTTACTTTCGAGCCTCCAGCCCTTTGTGCAGTTCCCTCCCTCTGCTGGGAATGGTCTTTTTCACTCCCTTCTCTGCTGAAGAATGACTGCTCTATTCTGTGCCCAGCTAAAAAGCTTCCTATTATGCAAAGCCTGCCTTGCCCTCAGTACACCTAAAGCCCAGGTGTTCTCACAGCACTTTGTATAAACTCTTATTTGGAAATGACTGTACTCAAAATTAATTTAACTGTTTTTATCCACTTAGTTGTAACTAGCACAGCCCCTGGCACACAGAAGGAATTTAATATATGCTTGCTACCCAAGTGGATTGGGAATCCAATGATAGGAAACCTCCTTCTCAGAGTACTCATAATAACCTCAGAAAGTAGAGCCTAAGGAGTCACTTGAAAGCTTGGGCTCGAATGCTAACACACTCCTATTCTTCCTCTTTCTTGTTTTCTCTCTAGTCTCCAAAAATTCTAAATCCTAGTCTCTAAAGTTGACCACATCTGTTGGGATCATGAGAACAATCTGCAATGAATGTCATGGATGATTAGCTTGATACTCTGAGAAGTGTTGGCCTTGACAAAGACAAGCCTGGAAATCCAAATAAATCTCCAACTGGGTAGATGAACTGTGGAAAGAGCTATCACTATGCCTAGAGCCTGTTGGTACTCCTTCTCTAATTCAAGCTACTACTCCACTCTACCTCGACCTGCAAATACCACATCATGCCACCCAAAATTAGTTTGCTGAAGGGTCAACCACAACTTGGGATTCGCATTCTTTGGCAGCACACACCTAACCACCAGTAGACATATCAAAACAGCACTGGTAAGCAGTTGTAACAGGCCAAGTGATATGGGATATTCAAACTGGAGTGGAGAATAGAGAAGTGGAATGAACCTTCTTTCTTTTAAAAATTTATCATAGTTGGAATTATATAAATAGAATCAAGAATGTCATTCTTTCTTCATAAGCAATTTGACAATCAAAAGTACAGATAAACATGTGTTTATAATTCTAGAACTAATAGCTAGGAAGCCAAGAAGCCAAATAAACATTGGCTTAAATGAAAGCTAACCTATGGTTTTATCTGCCCAAATCAGTATTAAAAATAACCCAGGGGAAAGAGGGACATAATATCTATTCTAAAATAACTGCATATTAAGAAAAAATTCAGCCTGGGCACCATTATATTTCAAAGGACAATAAAGAAAGTTATGAAGAAAACTATGAAAAAGGAAAAAATATAAATTCATAAATGGTCATCACATATCATTGTATTACAAGGATTATACAATGTATCATAAAGCAAAGAAACACTTATGAGGAAAAAGAAACAAGTGACAGGGAAATTTAGAGGGAGGGTATAAAAACATGGCCAAGATAATCGGAACTACATAAGAGCTCACCTAGTCACAGCTCCCCGACCATCCCATTGTCACCCCTAGGTTATTAAATAATGTACAACAGAAGGAAGAAGAACCAATCAGGTAAGCTACATGCAGTGGCAAAACTCAAAGAGCATTTCTTTATAAAATCAAGAAAAACAGAGTCTAACAAATTCTGAGCCAAGGACTTTATGCCCTCTGCTCCAAGAGAAAAGACCTTCACAATTTACACCCTGGAATATTTCTGAGAAAATAGTAGATATCTTGACTTAAGGTCAAATAAATAGTATACCCACACAGACCATGTCCGTATCCTAAAGCAATCAGGTGAATGGCTCTGAAAATAATAAAGAGTAAGGAAAACACATGACCCCAGCCAGCCTCCAAAGTCAACCCTAACAAATAGCATTCATGGTCAAGACTGAAGAGTTAATAAGTATACATTCTAAATACTTTTGTGCCTCAATTAGCTACTAAAGAGTGGTTTCACATCATCAAACATTTCAAATATTTGAAGCACATTCTCTTTGAGAAACCTTTTAATAAATATGCAGGTTAGAATCTGTGTATTTATTACATTTATGATCTTCCTTCATCTCCTCTCTCTGTGCTTCCACTTCCTTACATCATAAATTCCATCAGAACTTTTGTCTGTTTTATCCACTGCTGTATCCCCAGCAACTATAATGTCACCCAACAAATTGCAGGAGCTCATTTGTTAAACAAATCAATTCTGCTCTATCTGGGAAATAAGCAAACCAAATAAGACTCTTAGAATTTTGCCCAAATTAAGAATAAGGAATGAGGCTCTTATATGAATAAAAAGTCACCCTAATGACAACATATTGTGGCAGAAGAGTCCTTCTTTGCTTCTTATGATTGTCAGCCACACTTTGAAAAAATAGACCATAAAAGAAGGGTCACACATTAAATGCGATGTGCCAGGCTGATTGTTCTATTTTCTACATTCTTACCAGTTTGATTTTAGAAGAAAGATTTTCTGGCAATTTTGTTTTAAGTTGATTTGTTTCCTTGAATGTTGGTGGAAATCCACTCAGAAAAGCCAAATCTTGCATTAGCACTAACCCAGGGACTTCTTTATCTGTTGTCTAAAATAAGAGAGAAAAACACAACTCATTTTCCATATCATGAGGCTGGTGAAAACTTACAGCTGAGAAAACTAGTAAAGATCTATTGTATCATACAAGCTTCAAAGTAAGAATGTTAGGATTACTTAAATCAATAGTCATTAATAGTAGCAAGCTAGCCATAGAGAAAAAGCGAACATTAAAAAGGTGCTCAAAGGAAAACAGCTTTATTAATCATATTTTTATTCTAGTCTACTACAAAAAAGCAACTAAATTTAAAATAACGTACCAAGTAGCCCCTCCAAACTGTCTGTTTGCTGTTTCCTTTAAATAGTCCAGTGTGAGCATCTTCAACTACAATCAGGAACACAATAAACAAGCATATTTTTAATGAATACTTAACTACAATGTCTGGCAGGACACAGTGCAAAGCATTTTGAGTCTATTAAAGCACTATAACTCAGTCTCCAACAAAAGTAGTTGGAAGAGACAAATTTAACCCACTCAACAAAACGGGAACAATTTAAATCAGCATACAATTAAATGTTAAATTTTGTAATATCAAAAGAAAGATTTGTGCAGACAAAAATGTAGAATGCTTCATGGAAGCAGTCCGATTTAAGCTAGATCTCAAAGGAGGAAAGGACAGGATGACAGAAATCACAGATGTAGGAGCAAACATAGATATGTTTGAGGAGAAAAAAAAAGAATCATTTGACTGGAGTAAAACATTTGGGAGTGGTGAGTACTAGGAAACAAGGGTAACCAGAAAAGGGGCCCTTAAATGCCAAGCAGTGGCATTTATGTCAATATCAGGGAGCCACTGTGGATCCTACAGTTCCTTAAGAGTCCCAGTTATCTCACGAACAGTCCCTAAAATTCATCTGGTGATGCTGAATACAGCAGAACAAGTGGGGGTGAAGACTGACACAGCCCAAATGGGAGAGAGTTCTAAAGTGAGGGGGACAAGTGAGCTCAGCAGACACGCTGCTGACGTTCAGGGATCATGGAAAACAGAGAGGTCAGAAGGCTCCAATTCTGATCTTCAGGGTGAGTCAAAAGGGCAAGTTCTGCAAATTACAGCCTGCCAAGTAAGATGTCAATCCTGGGCAAGAATCTCAAGTGTACTATTAAAACATAGTTGGTGAGCACTGGAGAAAAGAAAGCCCTCACAATACACTGTTTATCTTTAAAGGAAGCACTGGGTGTTAAGAGTATGACTTCATTATGAATAAATTTATCAGATATACTTCTCTCTCTCTCTTTCCATTGGTATAGTATGTTCTACGTTGGCAGATCAGAGAATTCTAATAAACCTGGTATATGTATTTGCAATCTCAGCAAAGTAGCTAATAGTATCACGTCATCTCCATGGATATAACAAAGATGTACAGACTGGATGCTCAGTTAGGTGGATTATAACTTAACAAATTCTACTGAAGAATGTGAATTATAAAGCCAAAATCAACCTAGAGGGAGGTTTAAGAGGTCTGCCATAAGTTCTGTCTTGTTGAATCCTCTATCAAGGTTTTGGAAGACGCAGAAAGCATGTTTGTGAAATGTTTGCTGCTCTATTCAGCATCACCAGACAAAATTTTAGGGATTCTGTGAGAAAACTGTGACTCTTAAGTGGATTCACATGAAGCTGATAGAGGAGCTATTACCTTGGATAACAGACTAAGGATTCCCTAAATTTGTGACTATTTGGAGCAATAAGTCAAATCTAGTAAAATAAAATACCCTACAAACAAAGGTAAAATCTTTAACTTGGCACCAAAAACCAACTAAGCATAAATTAACAGAAGTATATGGGCATTAGCACATGCAAGTTTTTTTAAAAAGCTAAGTTTTAGTCACCAGTGAATTCAGAATGAGTCAACAATGTGCTGTGGCCACACTGAATTTCCATCACGTTTTGGTGCTTTTAAACAGAAGTACTTAAAATAAGAAAGGTGATAATGTTACCCAACACCAACTCATCAGGAAACTCTGAAGCTTGAAATTTTTGAAAGCTGACCTTCAAAATATCCAGAATCCAGCCACTTTGCACCTTCACTGCACCTCCCTGGTCTAAGCCATTTTCCCTCTTGCCTGAATCATTACAACTTTTTTTTTTTTTTTTTTGAGACAGAGTCTCACTCTGTTGCCCAGGCTAGAGAGGGTGCTGTGGCTTCAGCCTAGCTCACAGCAACCTCAAACTTTTGGGCTCAAGCAATCCTCCTGCCTCAGCCTCCCTAATAGCTGGGACTACAGGCATGCGCCACCATGCCTGGCTAATTTTTTCTATATATTTTTAGTTGGCCAATTAATTTCTTTCTATTTTTAGTAGAGACGGGGTCTCACTCTTGCTCCGGCTGGTTTCGAACTCCTGACCTTGAGCGATCCACCCGCCTCGGCCTCCCAGAGTGCTAGGATTACAGGCGTGAGCCACCATGCCTGGCCCATCATTACAACTTTTGCCTCTACTCAAGTCTATTCCCACCATAGCAGCCGGACTGATCCTTGTTGAGATCACATTTCTCCTTTACTCGAAACCCTCCAATGATTCCTCATCCCACTCTGCATTAAGGCCAAAGTCCTTGTCATGGCTACTGGGGCCAACACCATTTGGTCCCCCTGTTACTTCTTTGAGCTCATCTATAGCCTCTCTGCCTTGTTCACTCCATTCTAGCCACACTTGCCTCCTTGCTCTTCTTTAAACATGCCAGAACACTCCTACCTCAGGGCCTTTGTATTGGCTATTCTACTGACCAGATCCTTCTTTCCCCCCCAGATATTCACATTGATGGCTATCTCACCTTCTTCACATTTTCACTCAAAAATCACCTTTTCAGTGAGGCCTATCCCTACCAAAATTGGAACTGCAACCGCCCTGCCCTCAGTTGACACTTTCTCCACAGTACTATCTTCTACAAACCATACACCTTACTTATTTACTGTGTTTACCATTTGTCTCCCTCTACCAAGATATAAACTCAATGAGGGCAGGGATTTTTATCCATGTGTTCACTGCTGCAGAAGTTCACTTGAATGAACAGTTCTGCTCTCCATGTAGAAACTGAACCACGCTGAAATAGAATTTCACTTCCTGTTGACACATTGTAAAAGTAATCTGAGAAGAGCAAACTAGGACTTGGACAAGCCCCCAAGAGACAGCTAAAGGAACAAGAATGAAAAGAACTGTCACGTGGAGAGGGATTACATTAGTTCTGTATGACCACAGGGGGTACAACTTTAACCTATATGAGAAAGTTATAAGAAAGCAGTTTGCAGTTCCCTTTAAAAACCAGTTTAGTCCAGAGGTAAAATGAATTGTACAAATCCAAGCTTGACTGGGAGACCACGTTGCTGAGGAGATCCAGGTGCAGGCTGCAGTCGGACTGTGTGACTGCTGCAGTGCATAATAGTTCAAGATCTACAGTGAGAAGGGGGAGATAGGTGCGCTTGGAAAAGCTGAAATTTTCTTCCAAACTAAAACACTTGTTAAGTACTAGGCAGCCAGCACCATTAGACAGTGTTCAGGATATAAACTGGAGATTGGTAACATTTCTGCTCGATAAAGAAATTTCATGAGAACACCATAAACTCCCAGGTAACCAAAAACTAACTTACGAGTTAGACGCTAAGTATTACAGGAGTGTAGAAAAGTAAAAACAAAACTAAATCACCGTGAATGTACTAGTCTGGGAGCTTCACAGAGGAGAGAGAACTTGAGATAGGGCTGGAAGGAGGAGATGGGCTAGGAGAGGTAAGAGGAAGGGGAGGTGCCGCAGGAATGTGAGGACACTGGCAGCTGCAACACGATGCAGGGAGGGCAGGGGCATGGGGATCAACAGGGGAAATCAAAGCAATTAAGGCCAAACTCCAAACACCAGGAAGAGGAGTGTGAAAAGCAAATATATCCTATTATATTATCCTCTTCAAAAAGGCAGTGAACCAAAAAAAGCAGGCTTTTCAGATTTATCTGAGAGTTGTGTGCTAGACAGAGATGAA
The DNA here is from genome assembly GCA_008086735.1 of Cheirogaleus medius. Classification (NCBI taxonomy): domain Eukaryota; kingdom Metazoa; phylum Chordata; class Mammalia; order Primates; family Cheirogaleidae; genus Cheirogaleus; species Cheirogaleus medius. The sequence continues at coordinate 20,254,777 of VBSM01003169.1, forward strand.
CTTCACAGTAGCGAGAGCAGCAGCAGTCTATCACTAGAGTCTGTGAGCAGGAATTCAGCCTGGTGCAGAGGAAATGAGATGAGTTAGGTAAGAATCTAAGATAATTTTCAAAAAACAAAAGCAAGTGATAGGATGAGGTTAATTAATAGTTACAGAGGAAGAAAGTAAGAAGGGGGTCAGAGATGGTTCCCAAGATTTAAGCTGGGGACACTTGAGAACTGGACTTAGTGTGGTAAATGGAACATGAGTGTTCACTGTACACATAAAACCCATAGAGCCTCCAGGTAGAAAGGATCAATGCAGTGAAGGAATGAGAGAGACAGAGGCCAGAGCAGGAGATGCAGGTGTGGGCTCAGCAGCTGAGTGGCCAAGTGGGAGAATGGAATCTCTAAGGATGGAGTGCAGTTTTATGCCAGGAGTTATAATTTTAATTCCATTATCTGTTCAAATCATCTGCTGCCTTATAAACAGCAGAAATTTATTTTTCACAATTCTGGTGGCCAAAAGTCTGAGATCAGAGTGCTAGCAAGGCTGGCTTCTGGTGAGGCTCCTTCTCTAGGTTGCAGGTAACATCTTCTCATAACCTCATATGGTAGAGAGCAGAGGGGGCTCTCTGGGATCTCTTTTACAAGGGCACCAATCCCATTCATGAGGGCAGAGCCCTCATGACCTAATCACCTACCAAAAGCCCCACCTTCCAATACCATCAGTGGTATAATCCTAGGGGTTAGGATTTCGACATATGAATTTTGTGGGGAACACAAACATTCAGTCCATAACATCTATATAACCAGACATCTCAGAATGTAAAGTATGAATGCTCCAGGTATGTTCCATCTAAACTGCAGAAAACAACTGTGTTGAATTATGTGATGGAAAAGCAGCCTCTAGAAAAATTTAGAGCCAAGATAATAAGGTAATTATGAGTATCGGATTGAAGGTCCTCACCACAACACAGAGTAAAATATACGGAGTAAAATATATGCAATTTATATCCCTTTCTGAGGCTAAGACTGAAATGCAAAGGCAACTCGTTTGTTTCTCTTTTCTGTTTTTAACTTATCAGACATTTCTTTAAAATGGAATCATTTCCATTCCATTCAGAATTTTGTTATTCAAATATCCAATGATAACATGATTTTAAAATATCCATAAAAAGATCTTACCGTCCTTAGTATTGTCGAAAACAACAACTGAGACATTAGTAGAAGGATTTTTTGGTTTTGCAACATTGAATATGTCACTGGCAGAATGAAAAGAAGGGTAAAGAGATGGCAGGTCTTTTAGGGTGATGTTGGCTGGCAGGGCTGGGTCCAGGATAAGCATTGGCACCTTAATACAGTGTGTCAGCAAACATTCTAACTGCTTCTCACTGGAAAGAAACACCAACATGCTTACAACTATATTCTTTAAATTTAATCAATAATGAGAAGCTTCTTGGTACTACTAAATGTTTCAGATTTTTTTCTATAGTCTATTAAAAATCACAATATTTTAATAAATTAGGAATTTTATCTCATGAATACAGAAACTTAGCAAGTTAGCAAGTATGATACAAAATTATTAAGTTCAACTCTAAAGATAGAGCTTTCAAAATCCTATTAATAAAACAAGATTGTCAATGTTTACTAACTCAAAAGTGCACAAGAAATAAAGCACTTCCTTACCATATTTAAGGAGTATTCATAATTACAATGAAGCTCATTATTAGACAGTTAGGAAATAGGTAGATTCTCATTAATAGTGTCATTGTTACCAGATAAAATTTACCAATTCCAGTTTGAATATAATTAAATACATTGAATATGACACTACACTGATGCAAACAAAAGCAAATGGGCCATGGTTCTAATATGAATTTATATGAGATATTTCTATCTGAATATGAGAAATATCTAGAATAAACATATCATCTGAATAAACTAATGGATGGGCAAAGGACAAGACTAGAAAATCACAAAGTAGGCACTATAACAAAGTAAAAAACATATAAAATTGTTCAACTTCCCTAATATTCAAAGAAATGCAAAAGGAAACAATGAGATTATCATCTTTTATTTACTAAATTACCACCCCCCAAAAAATGATGACTCAATGCAAATACAGTAAACCTATTCTTCTCAAACACTGCTGGTATCACTTCAAATGACACCAACTCTTTGGGAAAGCAATTTGCTAATGTACACATCTATGATGTATAATACACCGATGTATACATATATACTTATTCAGAATCATAAACACATACATATGCTTCTTCCTCAGTAATCTTACTTCCAGGAATCTAGTCCAAGTAGTGAGAAAGAAACAAAACAGGAAAAACAAACAAACCCACTCAAAGAAAATGCCACAGACCCAAATATAAACATCACAAAATATTTACAGCAGTGAAAATATAGAAATCCCAACATTTAGTAAATTACAGCACAATGACTTTGTAGAATATTATGCAACTATTAAAACTGAAAAGTATGAAGCATGAAGATAATGTATCAACACAGAAATATGTCTGGTTATATAAAGTAAAAAGGGTAGGATATAAAATTGCACACAGATTAAAAACTGTAACTATTCAAATATGTATTAAGAGGAAACAATAAATAAAAAGGATAATAGTTGTTGAATGAGGATCACAAAATTTTTTGAGTTTTTTCTTTTCACTTTTCCCTCAACCTTTCTTTTTTTTTGAGACAGAGTCTTGCTCTGTTGCCTGGGCTAGAGTGCCGTGGTGTCAGCCTAGCTCACAGCAACCTCAAACTCCTGGGCTCAAGGGATCCTCCTGCCTCAGGCTGCCGAGTAGCTGGGACTACAGGCGCATGTCACGAGGCCCAGCTAATTTTTTTTTCTATTTTTAGTTGCCGGCTAATTTTTTTTTCTATTTTTAGTAGATATGGGGTCTCACTCTTGCTCAGGCTGGTCTCGAACTCCTGAGCTCAAGCAATCCTCCCACCTTGGCCTCCCAGAGTGCCAGGATTAAAAGCATGAGCCACTGTGCCTGGCCTTCCCTCAATCTTTCTTAATGTCACACCGTTACTTTTATTTAAATAACTTAAGTCATTTACAGAACAGTATTAACATGAGCATAATTTATAAATAAGACTCCATAATTAACATAAAGAGATGATTCAGAAGGTACTTCTGGATCTTGAAATTCCCCAGGATCTTCTCTATGCATAACTGTTTTTTAAAGTCTAATGGTTAAGTGGGGGAAGTGGCAGTTAACAGTTTCCACTTGCCAGTGAGACAATCTTGCTTGAAAGACCTATCAGAGTCAGGGATGATTCAACTGCAGATAGATATATCTGATTCTTGTCATTGGGATAAATCCCCTTCCCAGGTTCTTAAATATAAAACATACAACTTTATAGCTTTTAAAGAAATATATATTAAACACACAAGTAAACTGGATATAAATTTTATAAATGAAAGCATTGGGTATAAGTTAGAGTTCAAGCAGATCAAGAGAACAACGCACCAAGACAGCTTTGGTTAGCTAACACTCAAATAACCAGAGTTCTCAGTCAACCATGCATTCAGTATTGCAAAGTTTCCCATCTAATGTAGCCACCCACTTTAGCGGTCAAAAACTAGCAATAGAGTAAATACAAAATACTGTGTACCCAACAAAAACAAGTAACAATCTGGAAATTTCACTTCAGGTCTCCAATTTTTCTTCTTGAGAGTAAATCAAAATGTTTACCTCTTCTTAGTTGGTTCCGTTGTATTCTTCCCAAGGATTTCTCTAATGAAAAGAAAACAGAGTTCATTACATATGCATGAGCTAGTGGTAGCACCAAATGAGAATAAAAGGGACTTACAAAGTTGATTTTCCTGGTTACTCTGATGAAACTAACATACTGGTAGGAAGCACTATAATGTTTACATTTAAAATGGATAACAAATTAAATGTTCCAATGAAATATTACCAACAACACTGTACTTCCCCCTATAACCAAGACAGTTTACTTAAAATATAAACTTTTATATTTTACTAGTAAAAGATGGTACCAGGTTGTCAGTCATTTTCATGCACTGGGAAGGTCTTACGTCCTCTAACAGAGAGAGAGAGAGAATTTCTTGCAGTATAAGGTGGTCAATGACCTAAAACTGGGGTGCACCCCTGACATTTACAAAGGAGTGAATGAGGTTCTCAGAAAATACTCCTGAGGAACCAGAGGGGAAGTTACATCAGCCAGATTCCTAGCTCTGAAGGCTCTCCGGAAGTCTCCTGTATCTTTCCCAGGTAAAGTAAATAGAATGATCAAAATCACATATTAAAAAAAAAGTACCAAAGTTTCTAATTCCATATTCCATGATGTGTTCCTAAGAGGGAAAAGGCAATATATGCTTCTTACTGTCTTTTTCAAATGGAAACAAGTCTGTAGGCCTATTATATTTTTCAAGGGAATAATAATCTCTTACTGTGAAGCTATTTTACATAATAAACACTTATTTCATGAAAATGTCACACCTGGGACTTGAAATGAGTGAGCAGGAAGCCTAGAGCTTTCCTGGGACTCCCCCACTTTAGGCCCCTTGAAGACCAAGCCATCACTAGAGCACCATGTTCACAAAATCGCCATCTTACAAAGTAAGGCCAGCATCTGGCCGAAATAGCCAAATCCTCCTTAGGCACCAGGAAACAAGGGTCAGATACACGACTGCCAAGATTTTGCAATGGTGTGGATTTGAGAGGCGGATTTTTGTTTGTATAGCATTGTGAAAATCAACTCACCCTTCTCAAATGCATGCTTACTTGTGCTCACAGGACTATATGTGTTTGTTTTTTTAAAAATCAGTTTTACCTCATTGCTTTCTGCTCCTCCTCCATCTGTTCTCTGACCTGCTGTAGCTCCTTCAGTAGTTCAAGATCCGTGCCATTCACCCAGGTGTAAACCACATCGATCGGCATGGGCAGACAGAGCCTACGGCAAACCCACAAGTCCTCCAGCTTAAATGCATTTTTCCAATATATTTGGAATAAAAATATAACAGGGTTTAAATACAGAGATCATGGGAAAAAAAATCAATGAAAAGGTAATCCAATTGTAGCACATTATCACAGAAATGCACATTTTCAAACTGGAGCTAGGGGCCTACTATTTGTCAAGTACCTTCTCTGTGAGTTGCATTATGCTAGACACTTCACATAATTTCCATCGTTTGATCCTCACAACCACCCAGTAAGGAGGCTGGTATTGCTCTATTTTAAAGATTATTTGGGGTGGTCTTAGAAGCTTAGTTTAGATTACATTGCTGTATTCTCATAGCTAACAAGGGAGCTGGGATGCAAATGCAGCCAGACAAGAAAATAGAAGCTTAAAGAACAAAGTTATAAAAAAAGAAAAGGTTATTAAATAGCCCATAATGAAGACCTAGCCCTACTCAGTAACTGCAGCCTTCTCGTGCCCTCCTGCCCCCAAGCCTAACCTCTCCCTGGCCTCCTCACTCTGCCCTGCTTTTCCTTTTTTCATACCACTTATCATCTTTCTAACATATTAAACAATTAACTTGTGACCTATACTGTTAATTATGTGTGTCCTCCCCTTAGATTGTAAGCTCCAAGAAGGTGGGAAACTTTACTGCTTTGTTCCCTAAAGTATCCAAGCAATGAGAAGAGTGCATGGCATGTAGGTGCCCAGTAAGTATTTGCTAACATGAGACACTAGTACAGAAGACCTTCCTGAACCTGTACCATTTTTCCTAATTATCTTATCCTCATAACAAGAAGTTAGGCACACTTTCAATTCTTGAGTGTGCTGTTTAAGCCTCACCTTAGTGATTTTGTCCAGATTCTACCCTTGCCAAAACCATTTTTCCCCATTCTCTCATTGACTTACCAAAACCTACCCATCTTTTAGGGTCTGCTCCAGACCTACACCACTTTGACGTACGACTTCATGTATACATTTGGGTAATGATATTACTTTTCATGGGCTGTTGCAAGGTTAGTATGTTCCAAGAAACTATATAGTTTTGGGGGCATTTTGTTTTAGGCCCAGGACCAAAGCTTACCCTTTTACCATCTATTTGCCCTCCCCACAGCCCAGGTACAGATTAGGATGATTCTGGTTGCCTCTATCACTCATTGCGGAATTAATTATCTCACGGGAAAATAAATGCAGGTTGGTGGATAAATCTTTCAAATTATGGAAAGAAAAAAATAAATATTATAGAAGTATCAACCACCTTTAACGTAAAAGAAAGAGGTGAGATGACTGGATGAAAGGAATGTTTATCCATTCATTGAATAAGTATTTATTGAGCACTTAGTATGTGCTACGCACTGTTCTAGATGCTAGGGATTTAGCAATAAATAAAACAAAACGCAAATCTGTGCCTTCATAGAGCTTACATTCTAAAAGGGTGAAAACAGGAAATAAACCAAATAAATGGATATAAAGGCAGATTTTATGTTATGGAGAAAATAAAGCAGCAAATGAAGACAGAAAGTATGTCTATGTGGGGGGGTTAGTTTTAAAGAGGGAGCTCAGAGATGGCCTTAGTGAAAAGGTGGTATTCCAGCAAAGATGTGAAGGGAAGAGAGAAAGCAAGCCAGTTGCATAAATGGGGGAAGAATGGGCCAGAAAAAGGGAACATCTCATGCAAATGCCCTCAGACAGACATATATCTCCAATATCTCACTTGTTCAAGGACCTAGAGCCAGTGCTCCCTGGTGTGGCAGAGACGACATGAACAAATGGTAGAACGTAATTGGAGATGAAGGTCAACAAGGTAACACAGGACCCAGAGCTTAACATGCAGCTTCCATACAACTTTGTACTCTAAGGCTGCAGTCCCACTCCCCATCCCGTATGTGCACTGGTACCGGTCCGTGGCCTGTTAGCAATCATGCTGCAGAGCTCCGCCGAGCCCTGCCTGTAGAAAAACTGTCTTCCATGAAAGCTGGGAGTAGAGGGATAAAGGAAGGGGAGGGGGGAGCACACTAAAGCAAGTGAGCTGAAGCAAAGGAAGCTTCATCTGTATTTACAGCCACTCCCCATCACTCACATCACTGCCTGAGCTCCAACCCACTCCAGTCTGTGGAAAAATTGTCTTCCATGAAACCGGTCCCTGATGCCAAAATGGTTGGGGACCACTGCTAAGAAATCCTTATCATACTGTGCTGTACTATTTTATATGCATGCATATTTCCCACTAGATGGATTATCTCTAGGGCTGAAATGGTATCATGCATTCTTTGTCCTGATTCATTAATTATCTCCTCTCTTTCCTACATCTGCAGCCTCTCTCTCCCTACTGTAACAGTATGCAAAAGCTTCCTCATATAGGTTTTTTTCTGCACTTATCTATATCAATGGTTCTCAAATGTTAGTAGGCATCAAAATCACCTGTAGGACTTGTAAAACAGATTGCTGGGCTCCATCCCTAGTGTTTCTGATTCAATAGGTCTAGAAAGGGGCCCCAGAATTTGCTTTTCTAACAAGTTCCCAAGTAATGCACTTGCTGCTGCTCCGGAAATTACACTTTGAGAACTGCTGACTTATTTGTAGGTCATACTTCGCTTTTTTTTGGCACTGAAATGCTAGTTCTATGTAAGGTCAATGAGTTCATCTTGTCCACCACTATCCGTGTAGGACCTAGAATAGTGCCTGGTACACAAGTGGGGTTTAATACATATTTGTTAGATAAATAACTATCAGCTCACTCCTTCAGCATTTCTATCAGTCTTTTCCAGTTAAAAAAAAAATCTATCTGCCTCACATTGCCCACATGTAAATTATCCAAGGTCATCTCACTTCCAATCTCCCAGGTAGTTTATGTTCAGACTAAAAATAAATTTTAAAAAACTGCTTAAGTGAAATATTTTTAAAAGAAAAGGTTAAAAAATGAGGGGGGAAGAGAACTGCATATTCTGAAATTTTCCTGTAAAAGTAATTATCTGCTATTAAAGATTTTTTAACATACTCAAGAGATATCCATATATGTTCAATGTATAAAAACATAATATACTGTATGTACTACATGATCAGCTTAATTCTCTGGTGAAACTGACAATCCAAAGAAGATCATGTGATCTGCACAAGGTCAATGAGTCAGTTGTTTTTCTACTATTAGACACGGTCACGGTGAGTGTGAATCTTTTGTTCTAACCACTAGCCACTGTCTTGGTTCACAGATGAGAAGGCAGGCTTTATCTTAGAGCTAAAGACTAAGTTGCCTGTGACTCAGAGCAAAAGCAGTGGTGACACTGATACTACTTTTATTTTAATCACTGTGGTTTAAGGGAACATTAAAGTCACTTAATGGTCCCTTGGTTCTATATTCTATAAAGTAAGCAAGAAAACACAGAACTTAAATAGTATCTTAGAACCAAAGAGTTGGAAGAGATTTTACACTTAATCTAATATCCACATTTTACAGATGACAAAATCGAGCCCCAAACTGACTTACTGCTTCATAATTAGTAGCAGTGGAAAATTTACATATTTACTTGTTAATGTCACATAGAATGGGATTTTTTTTTCATTCAGGGCAAACAACCTTAAAAAGATTTGTACAGAAACTAGCAAAAGAATGAAAACATTCTATAAAAACAATGGCATTTTAAAATATATTAGAACATGTGGCATGTTGTATTATGATCCACTTATTTGTTATCATCAAAATTAGGCAATTCTGCATATCCCTACATATCAAAC
>VBSM01003169.1:20263539-20290385 GCA_008086735.1 Cheirogaleus medius
AAGATGGAATAAAAAAAAAATAAATAAAATAAAAAAAAAAAAATAAATAAAACTGCTAACCTCAAAATCTGCATTTTCTAATAAGCTAGTTTTCTTTCTAAAAGTTTGAAGCTCTTTCAGGGTGGAGATCTATGCATCTGTGCCCTATCAGAAGATAGCACAGCGTAAGGCACAGAGTAGGTGCTCAATAAATGAGTAAAAAAAAGTCAATCAATTTTGAACTTCCTTTAGGGAAACCAGCTGTTGTTGGTTGAAATGAAAATTGGAGAAGTAGGAAATTGGAGAAGTAGGAAATTATATTTCATTAAGAATCCTTTAATGCAATAGTTCTCAGAATGTGGTCACCATACCAGCAACTTCAGCATCACCAGAAAACCTGATGGGAATGCAAATTCTCAGAGCCCCTGAGACCTACAGACTCAGAAAGTCTGAGCTGGGAAGAAATTGTTATTTTCTCAGGCCCTCCACTGCAAGCTGAAGTTTGAGAACTGCTACATTAGAAATGGTTCTAGGCCAGCACGGTGGCTCATGCCTGTAATCCTAGCACTCTGGGAGGCCGAGGCGGGTGGATCGTTTGAGCTCAGGAGTTCGAGACCAGCCTGAGCAAGAGCGAGACCCCGTTTCTACTAAAAACAGAAAGAAATTAGTTGGCCAACTAAAAATATATAGAAAAAATTAGTCGAGCATGGTGGCGCATGCCTGTAGTCCCAGCTACTTGGGAGGCTAGGGCAGGAGGATCACTTGAGCCCAGGAGTTTGAGGTTGCTGTGAGCTAGGCTGAGGCCACGGCACTCTAGCCCGGGCAACAGAGTGAGACTCTGTCTCAAAAAAAAAAAAAAAATGGTTCTCAAACTTTTTAGCCTCCAGATCCTTAGCAACTAAAAAATTATTAATGACTCCAAAAGGCTTTTTTTAATAAATTATAATTATCTACATTCGCCATATTAAAAAATATTGAGACATTTAAAAAATACTAAGACATTTTAAAACAACAATAGGCCAGGCGCGGTGGCGTACGCCTGTAATCCCAGCACTTCAGGAGGCTGAGGTGGAAGGATCACTTGAGGCCAGGAGTTTGAAGCCAGCTTGGGCAATACAGCAAGACATCATGTCTACAGAAAATTTTAAAATTAGCTGTATGTGGTGGTGCATGCCTATAGTTCTAGCTACTCAAGAGGCTGAGGCAGGAGGATCAAGCCCAGGGGTGTGAGGTTACAGTGAGCTATAATTGAGCCACTGCACTCCAGCCTGGGTGATAGAGCAAGACACTGTCTCTCCAAAAACATAAGTAAGTTAAACTATATCTTTAACTTGGAAAGATGCTTCAACTGTCATATTTAAAGCATGGATGATTTCATGACTCATCATTTAGGTACAAATAACAGATACGCTTCAAAATAGATCTTTTCTCACCGATTCTGAAAGGACTTTCCAGCAACATTGTCTCTATAGGAATCAAACAAGACATGGTATTGATCTCGGCTCCATTCTAGAACCACCTAGAAAGAAGAAAAAGAAACAATGTTTTCTCTGTGTAAAGAACTAAGAGTATATCTTTGAACATGTGTCCTAGAAAAAAACAAACAAAACTAAGAGTGTTTAACTTTCATTTCATTTTAATTTCATTAGGAATTGCTAGAGGAATAGGCAAAGCAATCAAAATTCATTCCTTCACTTACTGTCTACCACATACGGACACTGTACTAGATCCAGACAAATTACAGTTCCTGACCTGGACAGCTTAAAAGATTTAGTGTCTCACTGTGCTTAGAAAGGGGCAGAGGAATCAAGTTCAAGAGGATGTGATATTTGAATTGGGTCTTGAAGAATGAGTTCACGAGGTAAGGAGAGGGGCTGCCGGCCAGTTGGAAGAGCATATTCAAAGGTTGAGAAGCAGCCAGGGCAGATTGTTTGTTTTAGGACAACTCTGTAGCTGGCTTTGTCTAGAGCACAGGTAGATAACTGCAGAGCAATGCAGCTAGGAAAGAAAGCTGGGCCCTAACTGTGATAGGTCTTCTGTGCCTTGAGATAAAGAGATACTGAAAGATTACAAGGCAGCTACACATCCATCTAAAGTTTAAGAAAGACTCTTCAGCATACATGAACACAAGCTGAAACAGAAGGGATGGACAAGATATGGGAGGATGATGATCTTATTATCTATGCGGTTTCAGCTGATGACCTTGCTAAACATTTCAGGAGGAACTAGAAAGCCTCCTCTTGTCTGCATCCCAAATCTATAAACCTACCCAGACATATGCCCCATTTTCTTCTTCACTCTTTTTACCATAGATGAAGTGTCTTTCCTTTTTGCAAACATCTAATCTCTGTCCATTTGCTCTGGATCTCATCAACTCTCATGTTCTTAAGACCTTGTCTTTCTCATTTTCTCCAATAGGATTACTCCCCTCAGCACTTAAACATGTTCCAGTATCTCAGAAAAACCTTCCCTTCATTCCACATCCCTCCCAGCTAGTCCCTCTATCCCAATTCTGTCCCTTCCAAGACCATCTCCTGCTCCCTCCTCCTTCAACCTTCAGCCCACTTCAATATTACTTGCCAAGCCCTCCACCTTGTCAAATCCAATGACATTTTCCTGATCTCTCTCTTACTCAATTCATAGCAGCTGCCTAGTTCTTCTTTCTTAAAATGTTTTCTTGGTTTTCCTCCTATCACTCTGGTGGCTCCTTCTCTGACTCCTTTACCAGCTCATCCTCTGCTATCTAATCTTTGTATATGTCCTTTATTCTATTCCTCTTCCTGAAATGCCCTGCTTCCTGCCCAAGCTTCTTCCAGCATCCCATTCCACCACCCCTAGGAAATGGCCCTGCTACATTCAGATGGGCTATAGGTGCCCCAGTTGTCTAAATTTCATTCCAGACAGCAGAAAGGAAAGAAAGGGAAAGATACGTCCCTCTGTTAAGGAGACTTCCTGGAAGCTACACCTACTACTTCTGTCTTCATCAGTCAGAACTTAAATAAATCTATTATAAGAAGTTAAAATTTATCAAAACTTATGCACATAAACACAGTTTGCAGTTGAAAGAATGTAAAGATGCAGTATTAAATAACTGCATAAAATTAACTGTAATATATGCCATACTATTTTAATAATTTCATAGCCATCTCCTGTTGCTATTGAGTTGAGCTCAAGTGTTACATCTGTTTAAAATTCCATGTGACACTAATTATCTCCCCATGAGTAGTTGGTATCTCTAGTAAATTGCGTATCACAGTAAAAAGTGATCTCTCAACAGTTCTCCCATATTTTTCATGTTTAGTGCAATACTATAAATTTTGCACTAAATACCATAGGACTCTTATGAAATGCTATTAGTGCTGCTGGAAGTGTTCCCAAGGAGCAGAGAAAAGTCACGACATTAGAAGAAAAAGCTGAATTGCTTGATATGTACCATAGATAAAAGTATACAGCTGTGGTTACCAAACATTTTAAGATAAAGGAATTTAGCGCAATGATCACTGTAAAAAAAGAAAAGAAAAATTCATGAAACTGGCACTGCAGCTACACCAGCAGGTGTCAAAACTTTGCACTTTTTGTGAGATATCTTTTTAATCTAATGTTGAAAATGCAGCTTTTAAGTGGATGTAGGATTGTTATAAAAAAGTAATATCTACCTATGGACTCCAATATGATTCGATAAAAAGAAAAGTTGTTACGTTACAACTTAAAGCAAAAAGATGATGAAGGATCTAAAGCTGAAGAATTCAATGCCAGCAAAGGATAGTTTGGTAATTTTAGAAAGCGGTTTGATTTAAAAATATCAAGCTTACAGGAGAAGCAGCTTCCGCCAAGAGCAGTACACCAGACGCCATTAAGAAAATCATCGAGGATAAGTGAGATCTGCCTGAATAGGTTTTTAATGCAGACAAAATTTAATTTAACTCTGGGGGAAAAATGCCACAAAGAACACTTATTAGTAAGGAAGAGAAGAAAGCACCAGGATTTAGGGCAGGAAAGGAGATGCTAACCCTACTGTTTTGTGAAAATGCAGTCAGGTTTATGATTAGGACTCTCTATAAAGGTATTAACCACCAAGCCTTGAAGGGAAAAGATAAACACCAGCTGCTAGTCTTTCGGCTGTACAAAAAGAAGGCTTGGACAAGGAGAACCCTTTTTCTGGAATGGTTCCATAGCTGCTTGGTCCCTGAAGTCAGGAAGTACCTTGCTAGTAAAGGACTGCCTTTTAAAGTTCTTTTGATATTGGACAATGTCCCTGGCCACCGAGAGCCCTGTGAGTTCAACATGAAAGCCAATAAAGTGGACTAATTAAATCAGGAGGTCACAAGGACCTTTAAGGCTCATGACACACAGTATTCTATGGAAAGTTTTGTTAATGCTATGGAAGAGAACCCTGATAGGGAGAACTTTTGATTTCAGTTTTGTTCTGGCTTGCTTGTGTACATTTATACTTGTATTTTCACACAGATCTAAACCCCAAGTGTTCCCTGACAGGGCCTACAGGGTTTTTCTTTTGCTCTCAAGAAATTAATAAGAAGCAGAGTGGGAGTCCAAAATTCTAAAGCATGCAACGATGGCCCCCTTCCTGAGACCCCTGCCAACTATATGTTCAAAAGTTATGGTCTTCTCTCATGCACATTTTTAAATCAATGGATACAGAACCAAAACTAAAGTGGATGGCCATCCTGAGGATCTTTTGAGTTCCCCAAACCTGTCCTTCTTAGAAGAAAATTAGAAGACTGTGGTCCTAAAATTAAAAAATCTGAGTGGGAGGCATACTTTAATTGGCACCTCAAAGCTTCTAAATGCATTCAGGATCCTAAAATTGCCCTCTCTACAAGATACTATCTCAAAATTAATTGAGATAAACAAACAGTTAAGAAAGGACAAGGCGTTCAGGACCCCAACTCTTCCCTCTCTGGAAGAGACTTCCCTTCTCTTTCATCTGTTCCTTCTCTCTAGCCTTCCTTGGCCTGCTAAAACCTGTTCCTTTAAAGTTAAACTCACTATGATTCCTCTAAACCCCATATTTCTTTTGTTTCTTGGAGCAGGGCTGACCTTTGAGCCATTGCCAAGGAATTCCCAAAGGTCCCTGAGGACCTTCAGTGATTTGCTGATAAATTCAACATAGCCAGGCTTATCAGCCAGAAGTTTCTGACCTATACCAGTTGGTTCACATACTTGTCTAGAACCTTACATCAACTTTAATGAATTTCCAGAGAATTATGCTGAGTTTAGAACAAAAAAAAAGGGCCAGTCCCAAAAGTTTACATATTGTAGGATTCTGCTGGAGCTCAGGTGCCTTAACATATTATAAGATGCATTGGAAGCTGCCTCAGAATCAAGGTCCCTCTAACCTTGTCCTCCCCCAAGCATGGGGGATGGAAAGAAGGGAATGTATCAAGTTTCTGGATTACAACACGTTCTTCATAGTTTCTGAAAACAAAATTTGTTTTGCATTAAGAGGCACTCAAAGAAAGAACAAGCTATGCTAAAGATATTCTAAACTTTATCTTTTCTAACTGCCCTCCTCCTTTGGTACCAATCAGGAAGTTAAAGCTGCTCATCACCAGCAGCACTTTCTGATCAATGTGATTCAAGATGCCGGTTTTCTCAATGCAAAGTGGCTTGCATTGACAGATATTTTATCTTACACTAAAATTAACTTAAAATATGTCAAAGACTTAAATGTTAAATACAAAATTAAAAAACTTCTAGATGACAACATTGGAGAAAATCTAGGTGACCTTGGATTTGGTGATAACTTTTTAGATACAACACCAAAAACCCAATCCATGGGAAAAAAAATTGATCAGTTGACTTCATCAAAATTAAACACTTCTGCTCTGGGAGACACTGGTGAAAGAATGGAAAGATAAGCTACAGACTGGGAGAAAATATAAAAACACATATCTGATAAGAGATTGGCATCCAAAATACACAATGAGGCTGGTACAGTGGCTCACACCTATAAGCCCAGCACTTTAGGAGGCCAAGGTTGGAGAATGGAGGCCAGACTGGGGAATATAGTGAGACCTCATTACTACAAAAATTTTAAAAATTAGCTGGGCATGGTAGCATGTGCCTGTAAGTCCCTACTACCTGGGAGGCTGAGGCAGGGGGATTGCTTGAGCCTAGGAGTTTAAGGTTACGGGAGCTATGATGGTGTCACTGCACTCCAGCCTGAGCAATAGAACAAGACCCTGTCTCTAAAAAAAAAAAAAAGAAAAAAAAGAAAAAAGAAAAATATATATACACACACAAAGAACTCTTAAAATTCAACAATTAAAAAAAAACAATTAAAAATGGGCAAAAAAAAAACCCCATACAGATAGCAAATAAGCATATGAAATGATGCTCAACATCATGTTATTAGGGAATTACAAATTAAAACAAGAATGAGACACCACGGTACACCTAATGGAATGGCTAAAATCCAAAACACTGAAAACATCAAGCTTGTGAAGATGTGGAACCACAGGAACTCTCATTCATTGCTGGTGGGAATTCAAATGGTTCAGCCATTTTGGAAGGTTGTTTGACAGTGTTTTACAAAGCTAAACACAGGCTTACCACGCAATCCAGCAATCAAGCTCCTAGGTATCTACCCAATTGAGTTGAAAAATTATGTTCACATAAAAACCTGTACACAAATGTTTATAGCAGCTTTATTCATAATTGTCAAAAATGGGAAGCAACCAAGATGTCCTTTGGTAGATAAATAAAATGTGGTCCCTCTAGAAAATGGAATATTATTTAATGCTAAAAAGAAATGAGCCATCAAGCCATGAAAAGACATATAAGAAACCTAAATGAATACTGCTAAGTAAAAGAAAGAAATCTGAAAAGGCTACATATTATATGATTCTAACCATATGACATTCTGGAAAAGGCACAACTATAGGCAGAGTAAAAAGATCAGTGGTGGCATCTTATTTATGGCATCCTTTAAAAGGGGAAAAAAAGGGCTCCCCTTTCCTCTCTCAATCATCTCCTCCCAGACCAGGCACAGATGTCACCCCATCTGAGAAAGTATGCCTGGTACCCACACCTATTCTTGAACTCCATTTATCACCATGCATTTTAAGTTTGCCTACTTGCTTGCCCATCTACCTATCTGGACTGTGAGTTCCTCCAGAACAGAAAGAAACATCTTTGTGTCTTTAGTAAGCAGTAGAGAACCTTCATAAATCCGTCACATGAACAACTTCTGAAAATTTGCTAAAGAAAGCTTTATCCAATTTGGAATTAATGAGACACAAAAATGAAGGTAAGGGAATGACGTCATGAAGAAAAAAGGTATTTCAAGGGGAAAGGATAAACTAAAATACTAAAAGAAGCAGCAATTTTAGGAAGTAATTTAAAAGTAGACAATATGGTTTTTAGTCTAATTGGAGAATGCATTTCACTCTCTGCATGAGTGACTCAGTCTATAACATTTTTTAAAGATCACTTTTTCCTGCTTAATTTAGTGCACATATGAATCACACACAGGCTGACTCATCAACTGCTAGAGATTCTGCATCTGGATCACAAGATGGGAACAATCAATCTAAAGAACAGTTTCTACAGTAGAACTGTTTCTACAGTTTCTACTGTTTAATTTCTATTAAAAAGATATATCAGAAATTTAAAAAGATATAGAATATACAGATAAAAAGATATATCAGAAATTTTAAAAAGATATATCAGAATATACATATTTAGTTACACTTACTTGTTACATTTTAAAAGGAACTAGAGAGAAGCCTACATGTTATTACACGATGTAATCCATGTTAAATGAATAAAGTTCTTGCTCCCTCTGCTTTTGTATCAGCCATAATAAGTATACTGAGGTAAGGAAAGATTTTGTGACTTTTTCTGTTCTGTCTCTAAGGAAAGATTAATGGGCCTTATCCCAGAAGGTGGTCTCCTGTTCCTGTCTTCATGAGCATGGTGGCCAGGTGAAGAACAGTCCAGAGATGGGACATTTGGCACTTAATTAGCATTTACTGAACACCTGGCACCAAACTCTGTGCAAGGTGCCTTATATAGATTAGGCCTCTCATTTAAACCACCCTTCCTCACTAGGCTCAATCACAATCAGCAAACAAAAATAAATTTTGATGCTCATAAGTATTCATTCAATGAATATTCACTGAGCACCTACAGTTAGGATCTGGGAGAGCAAATACATTTGTCTGTCTTGCTTACTTTTATATCCCAAGATGTTAGTGGAGTGTCTGACACATAATGAAACATAAAGACCAGATGATTTTGCTTCCTAAACCTCTAGAATCTGTCAACTTCTCTTTTTATGCCCTTCCACCAGCCTAGCCTGAGGCTCCTGCAGATTAACTGCCCTGCAGCCAGTCTTGCTTCCTCTAATTCAGGATTTCTCAACTTTGGCACTTTGTTGTGGGGACTGTCCTATGCATTATAGGATATTTAGTAGCATTCCTGGCCTCTACCCACTAGAGGCTGGTATGTAATAACCTTTAAGGGTACCCTATTGTTCTCAGGACAAACAACAAAGTCCCAGACACATAAATACCTATAGGGTGCTGGGAACAGGGGCATCACCAACTGCTCTGATCACACTTTGACTTGCTCTCTACCCTCCAGCCACATGGGCCTTTGTCTACCTTCTTGAATGTGCCCTGACTTCAAGGCCTTCATACTGTTTCCTGGGCTGGGAGCAGGGAGCATAGAACCACTGCCCTAGAGCAAAGTTGTCCTCCTCTCTCCTCAGCCTCAGTAAATTTTTACCTTTTAGAACTGAACTCAAACAGCATCAAGAAAGCCTATCCTGACCCCCTGCCACCAGATAAGACTGATCCTCACTACCAGTCTCTCCCACAACACCTGTTACTTCTTTGCTGCATTTCTCACAATTTTAATGAAGTAGCATTTAATGTCTGGCTGCACAAGGAGAATATAAGCTCCTTGTCAGAGGGAACCACGTCTGCTTCGTTCACTGCTATGTCCCCAGGGGCCTGGTACAGTGCTCAACAAATATTTACTAACTGAATGAATGAGCCAGGCACAGGGATTTGAAGATAAGAAAGATTCCATCCTTCTGCTGGGGATGCTGAGTACAGAATTGGCAAATAAGTTTCATCTCCTGGGCAAACCCAATTAACTGGTAGCTGCATTGACGTGCATGTAAAAATACAAGTTTTTTCTGAGGCACCAAAATACAAGATACCACATTCCAAAGTGAGGTGTTGGGCCAAGAAGCAAAGTTTCCTAGGAAGCAGTTGCAAACTCATCCAAATCATGGTATAAAGGTCCAGGAGTATCAGAGGAGGGTTTTCAGAGGCAACTGGCATTCTTTGACTCCTGCTCCACCTCATACAAGGGGAGGGATGGGAATCTCCTTCCCATCCCCTCAAGCCCAGGAAAAGGACTCAAAGGATCACCAAGAGAGCTCACTATGGGTCCGTGGAGTTGGGTGGGTAGCATGTCTGTCTCATACCTGAGAAATATATAAAGGGCTGGCTAACTGCTCTGAGGACAAAACAGAGGTTGTCATGTGCTGGAATCAGCCCTCACTCCCCTAGTTGGAGCAAAGGATGTGGGTGTCCCATGCACCAAATGTAGGCCACACAAGAGAGAACCAGCAGCAGGTCACCTTAGATCAGGCCCTGGGCCCTCTGGAGGGGCAAAGAGGCTGAGATGAGAAGCTCCCAGTATCATTAGATTCTTAGAGGCTATGGAATGAGTAAGCAATCATCAGTCTGAATGAAGAGGCATATGGTCTCATCAGGGGAAAACCAAGTGACTGTGCCCAAATGTAATGGTGGGTCTGGTCTCTGAAGGGTATCCTTTGAAAGCACTCAGTAGAGAATAAGCTCTGACACCTACAAACCCCAGACAGCACCTGTACCTGTTTAAGAAGGACTTTCCTGCTCTCATTTCCTTTCCTTCTTCCACATGCTCCAACACAGGATGGTTGGGAGAAAAGCATCAGGTGAGGACAGTGAGAAGCAGCCCACTGTGCCCATCCTGCCTTCCTCAACTGCAGGCTTTCTGCCTAGAGCAGGCCTGTGCTTGTGCAGTGGGGAAGAAGCTTCAACTTGGGCTTGAAGTTCTGTTATGCCTTAGGACTGAAGACTTTAATTGCTAAATTGACTTTATGTAGTATGAAGTGACCATGGGACTTTTTATTACCTAGCAGTGACAGAAGTCTTAGGTCCACCTGAGTTTTCTTCTGGGCAGGGGTAGAGTTAACCCTGCAAGCCAATATAAAGGGCCAGTGGAAGGTAAGAAAAGAGGCTGGCTATACATCCCACAAGCTGTGCTTACTCAACATGACAACTACAGCCAGTTGCCTACCCAGCATCACTTCCCTATTCTTCTTCCATAAAGGAACCCCACCTCCACATAATGGGAGACAGTCCTCAGCTTCAGGTGTAGGTCAGATTGGTCTAAAAGTAACCCCTTCCTCCTTCCAAGGGGTTCATTTAGAAATGGCTCTATGACCTAACTGGGGCCAATGCCAGGAAAGGATTGCTAAGGTCATTGGGCAAGTTCTTCTTCCACGTTTTGGGAGTGTTCTCAGACGCTGCAGGAACCCCAAACTGTTAGAGAAATTATTCTGAAACTATGTCTGGGCTCGGGGAGACAAAAGTGCCATGATGAAGGAGCACTGTCTGTCACAGGAAGGCAGGTGGAAGATATGTGGCACAGGCAGCTAGAAGGAAGTGTGGACCTAGAGCTTGTTGGAGAGGCAGCAGGAGATCAAGAGTCACAGATGTCTGGATGGGGGCTGAAACATGGCACTCCCCACATATAGGAGGAGATGGCTAAGGAGCAAAGCCTGGGGAACCCCAGCATTTAAGGCTAAGAGGGAATGGTGAGTGGGGAAGGTGAACAGAGAAAGGAGATGGTGGTCTTCCTGAAGAAAGAGGGAGTGAGAATTTCCAAACGCCAGAGTGCCAGATGCTGCCTTTTTGTCAAACCTGACCTTTTTGTCAGGTTAAGTTTTTCTCTCATAAATTGCTAAAATTCATTAACAAAATAAACAATATTTAGACTTCAAGAGTAAGTCACGCCAAATGTAACCATAAAATCACCATATTAAAGATATACACTGAATCATTACTAAAAGATTTAGGAGGGCACACTTGAGTTGTGTTTAACAAAGCTCGATATTAATATACCCACCCAATAATATAAGTTTCACAGAAAGATTAATTAACAAGATACTAAAAATGGAAACAACCCACTTTTACATCTTCTAGAGCAAGGTAAAGTGCTAATAGCTATCACAATGTCAACATTAAAGCTGAGGAAAGGAAATGGGTGTGGACTGAAGCCAGTACCTAGGACAACTGTTGCTCTGCCCCTTCTTTTGATTATCCTCGGTGCTCCCCTCTCAGTTCACATGGTTCAGTTGAGACTGACAGCCCCACCCATTCCCCCAGCTCTGGAGATGACTCTGGTGGGTAAGGAGGGTATCACAAGGGCACTCATCCCCCAGCCGAGGCAGGCAGTCCTGGGTTTAGCTGGCATTAATGAGAAAGAGAAGCTATCTTTTTTACTGAAGTTACTAAACTGGTAGAA
The DNA here is from genome assembly GCA_008086735.1 of Cheirogaleus medius. Taxonomy (NCBI): domain Eukaryota; kingdom Metazoa; phylum Chordata; class Mammalia; order Primates; family Cheirogaleidae; genus Cheirogaleus; species Cheirogaleus medius. The sequence goes on from VBSM01003169.1 coordinate 20,275,069, forward strand.
CAGAAGCTGGAGTTGCCAGCAGTGATCTTTGCTCCATTTGGGGAGAGCTTGTCTGAGAAATAAATCAAAAAGGGGAAAGCAGAGCTGAAGAACAGGGACAAAACAAGATTCCTGATGACATCAGTTGAGTACCCAGATCCAACCCTGCCAGAAATTTCACCCTGTATTTTTCAATTATCATGTACATTCTAACAGCAGGCCTCAGGATTTTAGAGAAAGTTACCAGAACAGGAATGACTTTCAGAGCATGAAAATGTGTAAATTATAATCAGATCAATCATTTTTGAGAAATAAAAGGTAACTATAAATGTTCTGCATCAGAGCAGAAAACTTTACTAGAAAGGCGTTTGAAAGAATATTAGTTAAGATCATCCTCAATTCATTCATTCATCTACACATCAAGTATTTATTTGGTACCAACTGGGTACCAAGCACTTTCTAGGTGCTAAAAAAAACAGCAGAGAATAAGATAAGGTCCCTGCTTTGACGGCTGGACTATGTATCTCTCCCAAACCTCCCAAAAGAAAGAGACTCTTGGCATTTTCTCTGTAACACAAACTCCATTATAGTATGCTTGTGTGAAGAACCCAATAAATTTATATTCATAAAACATTAAAGCTAAAATGAGGGTCTTGAAATCTAGTCTCACAGTTTTAAAACATTTTTTTAAACAATAACATCTTTTCCCCTTAAAAGAAATCTACATAGGTTCATACCTCACTCCTGACACCAAAAAAAAAAAAAGAAAAGAAATCTACATAAAACAAGTAAGAGAGGTAGCTCCCAACCTACGAGGCAGCTGGGAGTAACTCAGTTTGGGAACCACTGAGGATCCCAGTTTGTGCTGGAGGTTAGGATCAGGACTGCCCCCTGACTCTCATCAGACCTGGTCCCCTTTCTACTTCACCTATTTGTTGACTTTGGCCAACAATACACTCAAAATATCTGTTTAATGAGTGACCTAATCAAATACAAACCTGATGACTAATTTCTTTCTTGAAATTGGGCCAGTTTGAGAAACTGGTCACCAAGGCTGAACATAACTTGAGTTGGACCCAGTTTTCAACCCTCTTTTCACTGAAAATAATATCTCATTAATCTAGCCGGGTGTGGGCTGGGCATAGTGGCTCATACTTGTAATTCTAGCACTTTGGGAGGCCGAGGCAAGAGGATAGCTTGAGCTCAGAAGTTCGAGGCCAGCCTGAGCAAAGATTGAGACCCTGTCTCTACAAAAAATAGAAAAAATTAGCCGGAGTGGTGTCGTGCACCTGTACTCCCAGCTACTCAGGAGGCTGAGGCAGGAGGATCACGTCAGGCTAGGAGTTTGAGGTTGTAGTGAGGTATGATCATGTTACTGCATTCCAGCCTGGGTGACAGAGTGAAAAATAAAAATTAAAAATGCCATAGAAAGCAGATGAGCAAAAGGAAGCAGAGAGGCCAGGGAAAAATTACTATCCATTATGAGTACATTCTATGTGAACCTATCTGACTTCCTTACGTAAGTTAATTATTGGATATTTGTTTCCATACTTAGTGCACATAAGAAGTGGATATGTTACACTGACACACACCCATACCCCCACACACATGCACACAGATACACACACCAGTGATCTACAATCCTCTGTTAGCAATCCTGAAATCCAAAAAGCTCTGAACACCAGAGATGTTTTTGTACCTTATTTGGCAACAAAACCTGACCTGACCTGAACTCGTTTGGTGGCAAAACTTGACCTAAACTGACTTGAGGCTATTTATGGTCTGTATGTTCCTCACTGAGTGTAAGGGATTGTGGACTTGTATATAAATGGTCCAACTAAATGATGGTGGCCTTGAAATAATAAATTTACCTCAAAAGCCACACATTTAAAAATCTATACAATTGCAACTAATAGAGAATATTTAAAATCAGAACTTTCTGAGCTAAAAAGGATCTTGAGAGCATAGTCAATCTAGTGCCCTCATTTGTAGAAAGGAAACTGAGGCTCCCGGAGGCCACGTGACTTACCCAAGTCAACTAGTTTGCAACAGACAGGCTTGTACTTGCTACCCTCATCCTAAGGCAATGCACTTTTGTGACCATTAGTCCCCATTCCAAGGGCCTTCCCTGTACAAGTGTCACCTTTGGATCCAGCTCTGCTTTTGTCTGATCAGAATTCCAAGGATTCTCCAGAAAGTACCTGGCTCAACTTAAGGGGAAAACAAACAAACAAAAATTTTAATACTACTCTGCCTCAATTCCACTTTTCTTTCTCAAAGTTTAGATAAGTGTACAATGGCTAATCAAAACATAGCAGCCAATCCTACCACTCTGGCAGGCTGAGGCAGGAGGATCGCTTGAGGTCAGGAGTTCAAGACCAACCTTAGCAAGAGTGAGACCCATCTCTACTAAAAACAGAAAGAAATTAGCTGGTCAACTAAAATAGAAAAAAATTAGCTGGATGTCATGGCACGTGCCTAAAGTCCCAGCTACTCGGGAGGCTGAGGCAGTAGGATCGCTTGAGCCCCGGAGTTTGAGGTTGCTGTGAGCTAGGCTGATGCCATGGCACTCTAGCCCGGGGCAACAGTGAGACTCTGTCTCAAAAACAAAACAAAACAAAACAAAACCACAACAACAAAAAACCACACAACAGCCAGTACTGTAAGGCGGTCTTGCTGAAGTGACAGGAAAATATCTAATCCCTCAGTTTCCTAATAATAGCTAAATATCAATCTTGAGCTCTCCCTACTCTCTGCCATTTCTCTCCCCAGCTGGCAGGCAGCCTGCAGGGTTCTGTTGTCACAAACATCTGAACAGAAAGACAGAAAGGAAAAGTAAATCTTTCTCCTTGCATTCACCAGCTCACAGCCTTTAGAATTTGTTTCTATAGCCTCCATGTGTTCCAGAGAAGCTCCTACAGAGAGCAGGGGGATAAACTGCTGGCCTTAGTTCCCGGCCCAAAACCTTATCTCAGGGGCAAAATCACATGCCCTGTGATAAGCCTGACCGTATCTCTGAGATAACCAAGTCTCCAGGCACACAGATAAAGCAAGAAAGACTGGCTGGCAGCTGCCTGATAATTACTCCACAACCATTACTATTTTTTTCTTTCTCTTTGTCCCCATAAAAGTAGCAGGCCACTTGGCCTCGCTGCTGGCATCTCCCTTCTCTTTCTTTGGGATGCAATGCCTCTCCTGCTCTTCCCTCCCCCCTTCTCTCTATCTTCCCCCACCCCACAAAAGGATAAAATTAACTTCACTTTGATATCTTAATTTCTGCCAGAGAAATCTTTCTTCACCCACACTGTGAGCACCTACTAGGTTTTCCACTCTAACAATTACTTCTTATTCCGAAAGAAGAAAAAAAGATAATGAAGTCACAGTTAACAATGATCTTAGTCTTTTTATCCATTACAATTAGTGAGCTTATTAACAAGTTGTGATGAAAGTATTGTTTCCCCTGTGGACAGCTGCGGTAGGAAGGGGAAAAAGAAGGAAAAAGAAAAAAGAAAGTATTCTGTTTCAAGGGTATATTTCAAAATAAGGATTTAGGACATAAAATAGTCAATAATAAATAGTAGCAGTAGCTACTACTATTTAATGAGGGTCTGTTATATGCCAGGGACTGTGCGAGGTGCTTTACATACACGTCTTTTTTATTTTTTTTTTGAGACAAAGTCTCACTTTGTTGCCCGGCTAGAGTGCCATGGCGTCAGCCTAGCTCACAGCAACCTCAAACTCCTGGGCTCAAGCAATCCTGCTTCAGTCTCCCAAGTAGCTGGGATTACAGGTATGTGCCACCATGCCCGGCTAATTTTTTCTATATATTTTTAGTTGGCCAATTAATTTCTTTCTGTTTTTAGTAGAGGCGGGGTCTCGCTCTTTCTCAGGCTGGTTTCGAACTTCTGACCTTGAGCGATCCTCCTGCCTCAGCCTCCCAGACTGCTAGGATTACAGGCGTGAACCACCACGCCCGGCCTACAATAGAGGTCTTATTTAAACCCCACCATCAACCCTGCCAGGAAGGTATTCTTGCCTCCAACTTAAAGATGAGGAAGCTCGGAGTGGTTAAGCATCCTTTCCAAAGTCACACAAGGGACAGCTGGGCTGTTTGAGAAACCATAAAGAGGTGTGCTTAAAGCACAGCCTTGGAGCCAGACTGCCTAGGTTTGAAGCTCAGCTCTGCCATGAATTATATGGATTTATCTATACAAATGCCTCCATTTCATCAACTGTAAAATAGGTATAATAACAGTACCCACCTCACAGGAGTGGTGATGTAAGGATTAAATTAGTTAATGTACACAAAACAATTAAGAGAGAGCCTGGCATCTGGTAAGGTCTATGCAAGTATTAGCTATTCTCATGATCATTATTAACTGGAGCCAGCATTTCAAACCCAGATCTGCCTAATTCCGCAGCTCCTCTTTTCCACTGTGTAGTACAAGTTAACCACAGGCCAGCTGCCTGTACCTCTCATGCCACCTGTTGGTATTCTTTCTCTCTCATTCCTCTTTTCTATTCTAAACTTTAAGATCTGTGGCCATTTCAAGTCTATGACAAAACATCTTCCTTTTGGTAAACAGCCAGCATGCAATGAAAGGAAAAAGTATATAAAATTGTTACGAAAGCTCGGCCACTTGTCCTCGAGGTCGCATCAGAAGAATGAGAGCAAGTGGTTTGAGAGGAAGGAAAGAGAAGTTTTATTACTTTGTCGGCAAATGAGGAAGATGGAGACTACTGTCTGAAATGTCATCCTCCTCATAATAAACAGAAATACAGAGCTTTTAAAGGATGGGTTCTCAGCTTCAGGCAATTGCTGTTCAACTACAGTCTGATCATCCCATCTCTGCTGAAGATTGTCTTCAGCCCAGGGCCTCCCTTTACCTTTACCAGGGCCAGGCCAGCTCCTGTTGCATAAATAACAAAAGACTTACCCTGCCTCTCCCAACCACTGGCCTGAGATAGGAATGCAGGCTTTAGTTCTCAAAAAGGAGTGCAGGATGTTTTAAAGAGACTGAAAATATTTTTTCCAGTTTTTCAGGCCATTCCCTCTGTTACAAAATGAAAAATTCTTAACAACTGATGCCTTTAAGTCACCTTCACAAGCTGTTAATAAACAGCTAACTTGAAATTAATCAGGATCAAAAAAAAATCACACAAAAACAGTAAGGCTTAACTATGCACAGATACATTAAGTTGCAACACATGAAACAAAGATAGAACAACAGGTAGTTTTGAGATCCAGGAATGATAAAAGTACGAACTCCACATTTCCAAGTCTAGAGCTTTCTCACCCTTACCTGTGAGACATTTTTTTCTAGCCTCTAGAATCAAGAACTACTGAAAGTATACACTTGGAAATCATGCCATATAATTCAGTCACTCATTAAACAAACACTTAGACTGCACACTCCGGCAGTACCTGACACTGTGCTCAGGCCAGGGTTACAGTATTGAAACAGGCAGCTCATTCGCTTATGGAGCCTACAATCCAACATGGGTATAGACTTCAAGCAAATGTATATTGTAGCATTTCTAAAAACTATTCTGTTAATTTTAAAATCTTTTGCACAGCCCCTGAAAAAAAGAAAGAAAAAACAAGTAGATAGATTTCAAACCATTTGAAACTACAGCTTTTCTCCCAGTTGCTAAAAGCAGTGTTCTCAAAAATCACATACATGTACTCTTCCAGTTCTGACCTGCTCATAGTTTGCTCATAGTCTCTATACACTTGTTTGTGATAAAAAATACTGTATTAGACTATCAATAAGGAAATAACTAACAAACTAAACCAAAGGGTTATTTAATTCCAGAAAATGTTTAAAGTATATAACCAGAGGGGCACAAAAATCCATCGAACCTGGGTGTTTCCACCTCCCAAATCTGTTGCCTGACCCTCTCAAGAGTTTAGTCTAACCAACTACTTCCTTGCACATTAACTAAGAGCAGACCAAGAAAGGCCTGGCTTGTGTGATCAAGTCTAAAGTATTAGCATATCCCATGACCCAAGGGCTGGTGCTGGCTCCCAAGTGGTCTGGTGATGGAGTCCAAGACAGTTACCCAGTCCTTGGTCACATGACAGGGGTCCTGGTCCCTGCTGGTCTCGGGACAAGGAGAAGAGTTTGGAGCTGCCAAAAGATCTTTTATATCGGTGAATGCACAGCTACTAGTAGAGCCTCCGCAGGCTAACTGATGTACAACTGTCCATAATAACAGAGTAAAAATGCAAAAGAAAATTCCCTTTCACACTTAATTCCCTTGAAATCTGGGCCAGTACGCTCTCCCCAGTGAAAATTCACAGGCAAAAAAAATTTTTAGAAAACCAACCAACAACAAAAAACCACCACACTACTCTTGCACAAAAGTTTTGAGATCCGGGGAGGAAAAAAAGAGAATTAAGAAGATAAGGTGCCTTTGTAAAATATGACAAGATTAGAAAGGTGATACCAGAGAGAAACTGTAAGAAGGGCAAGGAAAGGGGATTTAGGTGTACTATGGAAAAATGGGAAAAGAAACTCTAGGTCCTGGAAAGCAGGTTCATTAGAAAAGGCAAGGCCTGAAGGAGAAAGTCAATGACTTGGGGACCCTGAAGACGGCGCCCAGAAGGGGACTGGGCAGAATGCGCGTCTATCCCCCCAAACCGTCAGGAAGACGAGATCTCGACTCCAGATGCTGAAACCGGAGCGGGAAGCAAATCCCAGTTCCCGGCGCCTCGGGGGAGAGGGCCGCTCTGGGACTGGCTCCCGGGGATGCAGGGCGGATGGGGAGGCAAGAGTGAAGCGCGCCGGGGCTCGGGGCGCCGTGCGGGTCGTGCGGGTTCAAGGCGCCCGGCCCGGGCTCCGGTGCCGCTCACTCACCTCTCCGAACTGGAAGGCTGAGACGATGGTGACAACGACGCCCACGAAACAGACGTAGAGCCCATACCTGTGGGACAGGCAGGTATAGGTCTGTCTCTGTAAGAGCTTGAGCAGCATCACCCCGGCCGCCGCCACGCCACGCCACGCCCCGAGGAGCCAGAGCCGCCACCGCCGCCTCAACGAGCCGCCATGCAGGCGCCCCGGCCGGGCCGCCGCGCTCAGGTCACAGCCTCCGGGCGCCGCGCATTGCCGCTCCGGGGACCGACGCCCGCTCGGCTCCGCGCCGCGGCCGCCGCTTCCGGGAGCCGGGAGCCCACGCCCTCGGCGCGGTGGAGGCGGACCCGCGGCCCGCAAGGCGGCCAGCGCCGCCAGGGTCTAACCCGGCGAGAGGCAGCGGCGGCGGCGGCGGCAGGGTCGCCAGCGCCACCTTGAGGGCGGAGGGGCAGAGGGCAGGCGCGTGCCCTCCCCATATGCGCGTGCGCGGCGGGCCCTGTGGGTGGGGCTGGATGGGGCTGGGCGGGGCTGGGCGGGGCTGGGATCCTTGCACGGGATTGGGCAGGCAAGCGAGGGAGCGCCCGGCCCTTCGTCTAGGACTCTAGGCTGTGCCACCGACCGTGCTATAAGGCTGTGAATATTTTTTGTGCTTAGGCGTAAAACCTTTCTGCATTTACAATAATCGGGAAATCATGGTTTTTCACAGCGCTAAGAGGAGATGCTATATAAGGCTCCTTTCCCACCCCCCGAAACATTGTTTTAAAGAGGAGACTTTAGGGCTAAAACTGCCAAAATCAAATTTCATTCATTCATTAAATATGTCTATAGTGCCTGGTGCCTGGCATAGTGCTTAGTGTCAGGTATTCGAAAATGAACTGGACCTGGCCGCTGTTCCCACAGAGTCTAGTAGGGTGATAAACATGTAAACCACCAAACAAAAAAGTTGTTGTGAAAGAAGTCATGAGATGTACTGAAGGGGAACAAACGCAGTTGTGGCCAGTTAATCATACTCTGGCACCAGGTTATTTCCAGCAGGTCCTACCCTTGGTGCCTCTGATTTAGGAGAAATCTTTTTTTAATCCCAACACACCCTAGTGAATATGATTTTTTTCCTAGTCACCCTGGGAAACAATACACTTTTCTAATGTTGCCATCATTCAAAGCATTTTTTAGAATTATCTTCAGAACCAGCTTCAGGAAATACTCAAAATGTTCACTCTCAACCTGATGGTCAGATGGAATTAACAGACTTGCAAAAGGGGTTCGCTTTACTTGAATCCAAGGCAAGGTTTTTACACTTTTCAGTCAATTCTTTTCATCCTTCATTAGGAAAAGCCGATACATGCTATATGTACATGACAAAGATTATAGCAGTTGTGTAAGACACATACAGTTCTGAAGTCTTTTCAAACATGGTAACAGATATGAAACCAACTACCACTCAACAGGACTCTCCAGATGATGGCCAACATTTACTTAGCATCTACTACATGTGCAGCTCATCTAATCCTCACATCAGCCTTATGATGTAGATACTATTATTATCCCCATTCTATAGATCAAGAAACTAAGGTACAAAGAAGTTAAACAACTAACATCACACAACTAGTAAATGAAAAGATTGAGATTTGAACCAAGTGGTGGGCTCTAGAACAAGGCCAAGATTAAGGGGAAGTATAGTGAAGCAAGTCATGCAAGTACAGGGACAGATTCTGTCTTTGTTTAAAATGTTGGTATTTTGTTCTTCATGGATATTTTGCATTAATTTCGATCCTTTAAAATATTTCATTAAAATATTACTCATCTTGATTAGTGAGTTTTTTTTTAGATTTCCCTTAAATTTTATACCCAAGGCAAGTGCCTCGCTCTCCTCACACTAGACCTGACCCTGCCTAGAACCTGAGCTATTAAAGCAGTATGCTTTGACTAAGTACAGTGGTTTGTGCCTGTAATCCTAACACTTTGGGAGGCCAAAATGGGAGGATCGCTTGAGCCCAGGAGTTTGAGGTTGCAGTGAGCTATGGTGATGCCACCACATTGTAGCCTGGATAACAGAGTGAGACCCTGTCTCAAAAAAAAAGTGTGATTTATTGTAGTGCAAGTCACCCTTAAATATATTTCTATCTCTTTATTCTCCAGCCACACAGCCTCAAGGGAATTAGGAGCATTTTCTAGGTCCTTTCTTCCAGAGAACTTGCTCTGGTCCACTCTCTCTCTCTTCCCTTTCTAAGTCAGTATGGTTAATCTTTAGCAAAAGAAATGTGAGTGTAATATGATACACCTATGTATCATATTGTAGCTATCTTATAGGGTTATCAGGAGAGTTAAATAAGATAATGCATGAAAATGCTTAAGTGCCTGGGACATTTTAAGTGTTGGGGAAAATTTAAGAAAAGAATATTTAACTTTGTTCTATAAGCAATGAGGCTTTTCAGTAAGAGAATGAACTGATTAAATATGTACTTCAAAAGCATGAATCTACTAGTAAGTAAATGTATCATTTCTGGAAATGATTTTAAATTATCAGTATCTGAACAGTGGATGAAATACACAGAGGAACATCTCATTTATCTGGAGATCTGTTATCTGGCAACCTAAGTGAGGCAGAAAAGCAAAAAAAAAAAGCAAAAAGACTGTCAAAGACCAAATGAAACCCTGAGTTTTGCTTTTAGAAGAACCCCTCAGCCTCTTTCTCTCAAAATCTGATAAATATAATTCTGAGAAACTTTGTTATCTGGGTTTTCAGTCCATAGCAGATCAGGAAAAAAAAAAAAAAAAAACTAAATTGGGAGCTCCCTTTCCTGCCTTTCCCCCAAGCAAGAAATGACTGTTGGCTTGGTCTTGAGAAAAAAATGAGAGGAAAAAAATATTTTTTTAAAAAAAGAAGTCAGCCAGGCATGGTGGTGCGCAGCTGTAGTCCCAGCTACTTGGGAGGCTGAAGCAGGAGGATTGCTTGAGCCCAGGAGTTCAAAGCTGCTATGAGCTATGTTTGGGCCATTGCACTTCAGCATGGGCAACAGAGTGAGACCCTGTCTCTTAAAAAAAAAAAGTCAAACTAGTTCAAAAAGTATAAGCATCTTCTTCAGGTCAATAAATTTAGGCAAGAGCAGAGATACAATCCAGTATCCAAGTACAGTAGGATAATATGTCAGAGTGGTGGGTCTAATCTTTAAGAGTTTAAGTAATGTTTAGTGTTTAGTCAGCATTTGTGAATGAACACTTAGTGCTGGGCATTTTACTGTACATTGAGTGACCTAGGTACCTAGATACCTGGGTACTGGAGAAGACCTAGTCCCTGCTTTCATGGAATTTACACTCTAGAGGGACAAATACATATTGAATTAGTATTTTGAGGGGAACCAACCTAGCCTGGGACGTCAGGGATGGCTTCCTGGAGGAGGTGATGCTAAAGACAGAGTTAAAGACGCAAGATGGTGGGTTGAGGTAGGCAGGAATGGAAGTATGTTCCAGGCAGGGCTGGGCATGTTGAAGGCTATAATTTAAGGCAAAAGAGGCTAGAGGTGCAATGAGATGGAAACAGAGAGGCTGGCAGGGCTTTAATGGCCATATCAAGAAAAAAGGACTTTATCCTAAAGACAATGACAAATTTTAATAAAATCCAAGAAATGACATGATCAGATATGAATTTTAAGAATCATCATAAATGCAGCATGGAAAATCTGTTGGAGGGAGCCTGAGGAGTTGAAGTGAGACCAGTAGTAGTTGAGTTACCTGATAAAATACAGAACACCCAGTTAAATTTGAATTTCAGATACACAACATGTATTTTTAGCATAAGTACATCCCATTCAATATTTGGGACATATTTATACTCAAAATTATTTGTTATTTATCTGAAATGCACATTTAACTGGGCATCTTGTATTTTTATTTGCTACAGATGTTCTGGGCCACTTTTGACCAGGCATAGGAGTCCCTGCCCTTGGTCCTGGGCCAGTGCTCAGAAAGTCTATCTGAGTCAGGGATGAAGTATTGGCTGTCCATTTGTCTGCAGATATAAAACAGCATTCTCCAATTAATCTCATCAATACTAAAACTGATCTCCCTCTATCTGTATCTTGCACAGCCTTCACAAATAGTTCAAAACTCAGCATGCAATGAGAATGCTTTTTTGTATTGGACCCTATAACATCAACCATTTCTGAGTCTCCCTTTGCTTAGCCGCAATGAAAAATGAACAACCCAAGTAAACAATGCTGCACAAACAGAAACCTCTTGCCCTGAACCTACATATACTTTGTATGTAGAGAGAGTGTGCTTCAAAGGCCTTACTTTGAGCTGATAAGAAAATTGAACCTAAACAAAGAGCTCTAACTAGCTGATTAATTTAAGTTAAAATAACTCCTGATAAATCTATATTTAACTGAGTCCTTGCTTTATTCAAGTTAAGAAGATAAAATGTTCATGTTGCAGAATGTTTTCACTTTTAGCTCTATGCTTAAAACAACTTGCTTGTTCCCAGGAAACAGGTTTTGCTTTTGTCCCTTCTCTCCTTTCATGTGTTCATAGGATAGGTAAGTTGTAAGTGACCCCACCCCTTTCTTTCTTTATTCTAAAAGAGAAAGCCACGACAGCTTGAAATTTTTGCAAAATAGTGAATAAAACAAAATTATTAAGTAATTTAACTGCTTCTGATAGAATTTCAAGAACCCAGACCGGCTCTGTTAATTTTTATTTGAGCTCAAATACATCATGTATATATAAACGAACATACATAATTTCATATAAATGTGACCATACTTTTATTTATTTGATATTACTGTTGAGTTTTTTTGGTTTGTTTCATCCACTGGAATATAGGCACCATAAAGGCAAGAGATTTGCCCATCTTATTTATAGGCATATCCACACCCTTAGCACTGTGTCTTACAAATTGATAAAAATTTAACTATGTGAATTGATATATTTTGCACTGATAAAAGTACCAACCATAGAGTTGGCATATATTAAAGTTTTTATGAACTGCAATGTGTTATTAAAGGAAACTAGCATGTTATGGAGAATAAACCTAAATTTTGAAGTAGAACTCATTTGGAAAATTATCGGGTCCTGGATCATTTTAATATGGGGGATTGTACTCACGACATGTAGGCCAGGGTGGCAAGGTCACTGAGAGACTGTGCTCTCTGGGTGTGCATGGCTGGGGCAGAGGACCACAGCCGTCCTCACATACTGGCACACTAACCCACCCCGTGCAGCAGGAGGAAAAAAAAAAGCAAAAACCACACAGTGGAATCAGAAAGAGGAACCCCCTCCTTCCTGCGACATCCCTCCATCGCCCTCTACTGGCAAAGCTCAACATCACACTCCCTGCAAAGGGACTGCGAGGCAACAATTGGTTACTTGCGCATCCCTGAAGCTAGGGCACCACGTGTGATTTAGATTCCCCTAATCAGGATGAATTCGCGGAAGATTTTAATCTGGAAGTGAGTTATATATATATATATATATATATATAGAGAGAGAGAGAGAGAGAGAGAGAGAGAGAGCGCGAGAGCGAGCAAAGGGCACCTATTTTGGCTAGTGTGAGTCAAGGCAGACGTGGTGGGCTTATGAAGCCAGCACTGCTGGAAGCAGCTTCCTGCTGTGTAGAAGGTGTCCTGGTCCTGCTCTTTCTGATCCTGGCAGTCAGAAGCTCCCCTGACAGCCCAGTTCAGCTGGGGTTTTAGGAGCTAATCCTACAAATTCAACCTAAGGTGTCTTTGTTCAGCCTTCCTGGTGGCTCGTGGGTGAACCAACTTCATCCCTTTCTGCTGAAATCAGTGAATGGATTCTTTAATCTACAAATAATTAACCTGATCAAAACATGGTAAGAGAATGTAGTATGTGTAATATGAACTCTTGGAATTCACTGAGGCTTCCTTTGTTGTGTAGTACATGGTCCATTTTTATAAAGTTTCAGGTTTGCTCAAAAAGAATATATCCTCTGTGTGTGTGTGTCTGTCTCTCTGCCTCTCTCTTGATTCCTAATTTCTTCTCTAAGTACTCACAAGCTTTAGGATCAATATCAAGTCCACCATGATATACTTTGCAGAATCTACCTATTTCCAAAAGCTAACTCCTGTCCTTATATTTGAAAATTGAATCAATTGTCTGATTTTTAAACCTTTGGAACTTTCTTTAGTTTTCTGCTCCTTAGAACCAAAGCAGTGAGCACTCAAAATATGAATATTTATTTGATCATTGAAAAACACTTATTCTCAAACTCATTGCAATGTTAAGCATATAATTAAATAGGGAGAATTTTGCATGTTGTGCAGTCTGCCTTCTGGAATACTGTCAAAGGTACTCTGATATTTTGCTACAATGCTTTGGCAATTGCTCTTAATTTATTATAGTCACTGTAACCAATCCCAAGGAAACAGTATAAATACAAGTGATGACAACTAATAGAGCACCAAATTCCAGAGTTAGTTTATCTAAAGTGTAAATGTCACAGTGCAAGACTAATAACTGGTGCTCCTGTCATCTCAGGCTAAAAGAGTACATGGCAAGAACCTGTAGAGGGTACCAAAGGAAAGGGTTAATAGTTACTAGGATTAGTGTAACTAGAGAGAAGCTCATGAAAAAGAAAACAAGAATTTTCTGTTGTCTTTTCTTCTATCATTAAATACAAACTAGCTGTAGGTTTATCTCAGTTGCTCTGCTCTTAGGTACAAGGGAAACAAATAGAATCTAAAAGTTACATTCTAAGTTCCCTTCCAGTGTGAACTATCTTATTCCTTTCTAGGGCCAAAATACTCTTTGAAGTCTTAATTTAAAGCAGCAACACTAAAATTGCAATTGAGATAAGCTAGGGCTAATTTTGCCAGTTTCACATCTCATTTTGTATTGTTCTAGATCCGATAGGTAAGGTCATTCTTCCTGAGTTTATTTTCACTTCACAATGTTCAGATTCACTGCTAATTAATTTTGGGAATTATCTAGAAACATGTTTCCATATTAAGACAAATTTATCTCAAATAAAATAAAACAAAAAGTCATGGGTCAAAGCCTTGTTAAGCAATCACAGATAATGTTTCTGTTTCTATTTCCATTTACTGCCTTAATTTTTTCTCTCAATTTCCTTGAAATTTCTCTATTTAGCTTTTTTTTTTAAAAAAAAAAAAAGAAGCAGCAGCTTTCTTGAGGCATAATTCACACACAATAAAATTGACCCATTATAGGTGAACAATGCCATTATCTATATATGCCATCTTCTTTGGTGAGAAGTCTATTCAAACCCTTTGCCCACTTTTTAAATTGAGTTCCCTCCTTAACCTTTGATAACCTTGTATCTACCCCTGCTCCTATTAAAACTGCCCTCTGAATTAATGAAATGCCATGGATATAATGAATTCTAACTAATTCAGTAATATTTTTTGTTGTTGTTCATCTTCTCCTTAAACCTTCTGTAGTATTTTTTTTAAGGCTTGTCAAGTGACCTTCTGTAGTATTTAATAATGTCTTCAATAACCCCTTCTTGAAATGTTGTCTATCTTTGCTGCCCAGGACAGAATACTTTCTTGATTCATCTTGAAGATCTTTAATAACTCCCTTTTGTGGGTTGCAGTCCTCCTCCTGCCCTCTCTAGGTGGTCCAGACCACATGACTAGACTTCTGCCCTCTGATCTTCTACATTTTATTCCATGGCAAATTATAATGTCTTTAACAAAATTTCTAGACGTCAATGACATACCCGACAAAAGAAATAGTGACATCAGAACTTGGCGAGAGCTGGAGCTGTGGAAGGAAAACTGGCTGAGAAGAACTTCCATAGTGGAGGGCTGCAAGCCACCGTGAGAAGGGATGTAGCAAGGCAGGAGAGAAACACCCCCAAACTTTATCTATGTCCACCCTTCCATCTCTGACTGGTACCTCCCACTGGTTGAAGGCAGAGGCTAGGAGAGGTTGGGTAAAGTCATCCATAGGATCAACAAAGAATATGGGAATGAATCTGGGAGCAAATGCAGACTAGCCAACACCTTTGGTACCTAAACCAGATTTCATCATCTTTTGTATCTAAAGCATCTCCCTGTTTTAACTTCTATGCCTCCATCAATGGCACCGTTACTCTCCCAGACTGGAACCTCAGAAATCACTCCAACTCCATTCATTGATCTTTGCTGCTAATAAATTCTCTCTCCCTTATTTGGCATTAACCATCTCCTAGAGTTGAACCAGATGACTACTAAGATCATAAGCCAGACATGTGCCACTCAGTCCCAGGTACTCAAGAGGCTGAGGTGGGAGGATCACTGGAGCCCAGGACTTCTGGGCTATAGTGCTGTGTGCTTATCTGGTATCTGCACTAAGTTCAGCATCAATATGGTGACCTCCCGGGAGCGGGAGACCACCAGGTTGCCTAAGGAGGGGTGAACCAGCTCAAGTTAGAAACAGAACAGGTCAAAACTCCTGTGCTGATCAGTAGTGGGATTATGCCTGTGAATAGCCACTGTAATCCAGCCTGGGCAACATAGCAAG
>VBSM01003169.1:20300194-20320999 GCA_008086735.1 Cheirogaleus medius
AGAGTGCTAGGATTACAGGCGTGAGCCACCGCGCCCGGCCCAAGAGGATCTCTTAAGCCCAGGAATTCAAGGTTGCAGTGAGTTATGATCGTGCCACTGCACTCTAGAGTGAGACCCTGTTCCCAACCACCCCTCCAAAATTAACCTGTCTTATATTGTTGCTATGAGGATCAAATAAGATAATGCACATAAAGATCTTAGCATGGTGCCTGACACATAGTGTTAAGAGGTTAAAAAATTTAAACATCACACCCAGAAATGCCACAATTGTTGCTCCTTTGTCTTTGTTTATTAGTAATCTAAACATTCTCACTAACTCCACCCCAACTGGCTGAAAGGAGGAGGAAAGAAGGGAAGTAGGATGCCATAAGAGTTAAACTTACCAAGTAAAGGTACCTTAATCTCTGCTGGTTAAAACTCTCTTGCTGAGTAAATATTCAATAATCTAATATTTAACTTCACATCAAAAGCATTTTATCCTTCATCTTTCTCTTACTTTTCAAGGTATCAGGGTTCCACAGGGAAGCCATGTGCCCTCTTGGCAAGAAGAAGGGACCCTTGTATCCATAAGTGGGTCTCTCTGTAGGCTTTGGAATTCTTGTGGGCCTCAGGGCCCTTGCTCAACTTAGTATTGATGTCCCAGTTATACTCGGCCACTGGGTACCCTGGGGACATTTGTTGCTGGAGTGTGCAGTATGAGAATTATTGGTCTGTCCTTTTGGTTGGGCCAGGGCTCACTGATCCACAAATGCTGACTTGACCCCACCTTTGTATCCCTTGGGGATTCAGCCACTGTCTCCCTCAGACCTGTAGCAGAGGCTACCAGGTCCCCTCCCTCTTCCCCCTTCCTCATGGTGACCCCATGGCAGGTCCCACTCAATTACCTTCCACTTCCCCAAAAGGCATGTCAGAGAGAGGGCTTTTGACTCCCTTCTAAGCCATCAAGGGCGGCTTGCTCTGTCTCATGAGGCTATTGTTACACCACGGTAGGCCTACGTGCACTGTCGGGTGGTGTTTTCTCCGTTTTGAAACAAGAGGCCAGGCCAAAGGCCCCTGTGCATTTTGTTTATCTCCTCTGTGAAAGCTGTGGCTTTCCTCTTTTCTAATCGATTACATCCCCTTGAGTTTCAACAGAGAGCAGGGGCTATGTGCAGAGGAAGGGTCTTGGTGGCCAATGTCATCCCCTACATTTTCCACGCCTTGCACCACTAGGCCAGAGCACGGCTTCTCTCAGGGTAGATTTCCCTTTTAGAAAACTTTCCTTATTCCTTAACCTAAATCTGATTCTTCCTCTCCCTTTCCCTGAGGCAATAAATCTCTCCCAGCCTTAAAGTCAGGAATGTTTGCAAGAAAAGAAAACAGATTACAGAGAAAAAACTATTTGGGGAGGTACTTCTATAGTATTATAACATTTACATCATCCTTTGACTAGTAAATTTGAGTGTCCTCCCATTTACCCCTTCAATTGTTAGATTAATTATAGGAAATCAAGAATACATATCTTTACATAGCTAAGATAGAATATTTAAATTTTAGATCATAGAACATTAGAGTTCAATATATATTAGTGATGATATGATAATGATGGAATTGAGCAAAAAACACAGAAAACTAGACTTGGTGGGAATCAGAATGCTTAACACCTCAGAGTACTTCGAGACAGTTTTCAAAAGACTTTTGTTATTTTAATTCTTTAACCAAAGAAATGTGGGGCCAAAGGTCCTGGGTGAGACCATAAAACCTGGATTATGATCATTATAATGGAAATTCGGCTACTAAATAGCCATCTGAGTATACCCACGTTGCTGCTCTGATTTTAATTTCCTCTTGTATAAATCCAAGACATTAGACTAGATAACCTCTAAGGAACTATGGATCCTTAGAAGTCATCAACTGTGGATCTATGATTTTTCGTGAAATACTCGAATGGTTCATTGTCCATAAGTGTGGCAGCAAGCTGTTATTCATGTGTCACATGTTAACCTCTTACTGGAATTGGAACACATCACAGTGCTATTATGCAACCCTCCAGCCCTTCAGAGTTTGGGTCAGTAAAATTGGCCAGAACATAAAGAACCTTTGCGTGATATGTCCAGTCTAAGCACAGGCACAGAAATTACATGGCTCAGATTGGTAAACTTGAAAACTTCCTGAAAACTGAACATAATTTTGCTCCTATTCCTGCCTCCCTTCCTTCCTCCTCCTCCTCTTGCTTCATCACTTACTTCTGCTTGTGAGTCTTCAAATTCTCCCTCAGATGGGATTCTGTCCTAATGCACAAATGTATCTCTCTCTTTTGTCGTATTTCTTAACCAGTCATCTTGGAATAGAAGTCTGAACCTACTGCCTTCACTCCTCAGTTCAGTGTGATCCAGTAGCTATCTGTACCACTCTAGTGAAATTCTTTTTTTTTTCTTCTACTTTTTTTATTTCAGCATATTATGGGGGTACAAATATTACGGTTACGTATATTGCCCTTGCCCCGCCTCCCCCCTCGAGACAGAGCTTCAAGCGTGATGAAATTCTTATAAAGATTTCCAGTGACGTTTTATCTGCCCAAACCTATCTTTTCTTGTCTCCTTGTGCTTGATTTCATTGCAGTATTTTCTCCTTGGTGATCTCACCAGTACCGTTCTAAGTCAATTTCCAACTACCTAGCAGTTATCTTCACCAAGATATCCTACAGACATCTCAAACTCTTGGATGTCTACAACCAAATTCATAATCCTCCATACTTCTGTTCTCTGGCTCAACTAATGATTAATATCATTAAGCCTCTCAATGTGGAAATCAACTTTACCTCTTCTTCAACTCTTCTATCTTATTTCACTCTTCCAATTAGCCACCAAATCCTTTTTATCCATCCACAATCCACTGCCTTAAGTTAGGCTTTTAGCATTTCTTAAAAGGACCCACCTGGCATTAATCTCCAGTGCTATCCCTAGTCCGGTCTACCCAAGGGCTGCTGGAGTTATCACCACAAAAAGTAAATCTGGCGATGATACCATACTACTCATTGCTCTCCTTGTTGCTTTCAGGGTAAAATCCAATCTCCTAAGCACATTGTACAAGGCCCTCTACAACGTCATCACCACCAATCTCCCAGCTTTATCTTCATGTGTTCCAGTCACAGTGGACCACTTTTCATCCCTCAGACAAATCAAGTTCATTTGGACACCATGACCTTGATTTCAGGCACTGAGTGTTCTTTTCGCATATCCTTAATCACAAAACACAATGCCTGACAGATTGTACAACCTCAATAAATATTTGTTGAATGAATTAACCAAGGATTCTGGATGGTGCTTCCAAAATAAAACCAGCTGGGCCACTCTGGGAGGCCGAGGCGGGTGGATAGCTCAAGGTCAGGAGTTCGAAACCAGCCTGACCAAGAGCGAGACCCCGTCTCTAAAAAAAAAAAAAAACCAGCTGGGCGTGATGGCTCACATCTGTAATCCCAGCACTTTGGGAGGCTGAAGTGAGAGGATCACTCGAGGCCAGGAGTTTAAGATCGGCCTGGGCAACATGGCGAGACCCTATGTCTTAAAAAAAACATTAATTATTAAGCAAAAGAATTATGAAAGAAATCTCTGTGTCGAAAAATTGGCTTTTCTTTTTTGAGGAGGGAGGCAAACAGTTGCTTGCTAACCTGATGTTTCTATCATTACCCTAGCCATTTTCAAATCTTGTCCAATTCACGTCAGACTATCAAAAGAAGAACAGCTGACAAAATCTTTTTTATTCTTTCTCTTACTGTGTGGAAAAATAAATCAGTGGGATCTTTGCAAATGGGAGCTTCATACCTCAGTTTTTCCATTGATAATGACAAGTAAAGCATGAACTGTACCTGAAACCCGATGTAGAATTTAAAGTAAACAGAGATTTAAAATGAGCTAAACTGAGAAAGTCAGATCATATGAGTTCCTATATTTGTGAGTTAATTTAGAAACTATTCATAAAGGGAAGGGAGAAAAAAAAACCTGACCTCTTAAAACTTACAAGAAATTCTCACTTTCATCGTCATAATGGAAACTCCCAAATTTCTCAAATGTGTTCTTTTTTCTTCATCTCTGATAGCGTAAAAGCATTTGCCAGAAAATATTATGAAACTGAAGAAGTATCTGATGCCATTGCCCAAGCCTGTAATAACTTGCAACGATCAAGCTATCCTCACAATAGTCAGGTCTCATTTCCACACAGGGCTCTGGTGCTCTCTCCCCTAGAGCAACCGAAATTTCTAAACCTTTGCTGCTCCTTTCTGATTTCTGTACTCAGTGACACAGCCTCATTTGAGATGCCACTGTGCTGCTGGTATGTATGAATGTGTAAGACCAGATCCTCAAGGTAATAGTATTAAACTAGTATGGAGCATTCATCTGTTCATATTTTTTTCAATAAACATTTATTAACCACTTATTTTGTGCTAGTGCTTGGCACTGGAGGTATAAATATGTAAGATTCAGTACCTGCTCACAAAGAGGTTAGAGTCCAGTGGGTAGGCTCACAAGTTAGCATTGTGAAATATATAATCAAAGGAGCCCCAAGACTCAGAGAAGTGGCACAGAGGCAAGACACTGGGGCTGTTAGGGAAGACTTCTTGAGGAAGGCCATTGCCGAGGAGAATACATTCAGCAAGTGTTTATTAAGCACCATGTCAAGCTCTGCTCCAAGCCTGGGAACACAGCAGTGAACAGAGCAGAAAGATATTCCTGCCATTGTGGAGCTTACATTCTAGGAGAATAACCCGAAGAAAGAGCAGGAGTTTGCTAGATGAGCAACCTAAAAAGAAACAACAACATGTCTATCTTTTGGAAGTCAGTTATATGCAAGTAAGTGTAGCTTCGGTACCAGAAAAGTCACTGTGTGATCTCTGTCTTATCCAAAACATGTTGAGAACACACCGAAATTTCCTGCCTTTGTATATAGAGAGGTGACTTCCTTCTACACCTGGGAACAGGGCCCAGAATCCATTCACAGCTCCAGGGCCCGTCAGGAAAAAGACCCACACGCAGGCGCTTGCGTGCCCACACACGTGCGCACACACGCACACACGAGATGAGTCGTTCACAGTTCACATGCTGACAGCTGACACTGCAGTGCCTGGTCCCAGTCTTGACATCCCCATTGTGACGATGCCCATTGCAAGAGGCAGAAATACAGGGAGGAGATTCTACTTTCAAGAGCATATTTTAAATTTTTTCCTGATCACAAAAGGGAGAGTAGAACCTGTAATATATATGGTGGTACACACTAGTACGTGTCCCCTCTTTTTCGTAGCAATGGTTATGCACATTCACTCAAATAAATTTAAAATGTAACTGTTTCAAAGGACCCTTGGAAGGAGAAGGATGGTAACATCTACTTGGGTGGAATGATCCCTGTGACCTTATCATTGAAAAATATACTATTTTGATTTTTTTAAAAAGATGTAAAGGTGTGGATGTTAATGACATTTTTTTCTTCCTTCCTTTTTTTCTTTCTTTTATATTATTTTTTATTGAATACATATTATATAACCAGTGTAAAAAAATTAGGCCTACAGATATTTTTATAAATGAAAATAAAAGGGGGAGAACTCTATAGTTCCAGACTACCACTGCTAATATTTTAGTGTATCTTCTTACAGATTCATTCCCCATGCTTATTTCTTGTAAATTAATAAGTACACATGCATTTTCTTTTACAAAATAAGAATAATACCATACATACTACTTTTTTTTTTTATAGACAGAGTCTCGCTCTGTTGCCCAGGCTAGAGTACCATGGCATCAGCTTAGCTCATGACAACCTCAAACTCCTGGGCTCAAGCAATCCTCCTGCCTCAGCCTTCTTAGTAGCTGGGACTACAGGCATGCACCACCGTGCCTGGCTAATTTTTTCTATTTTTAGTTGCCTGACTAATTTTATTTTTTATTTTTTTAGTAGAGACAGGGTCTCAATCTTGCTCAGGCTGGCCATACATACTATTTTGCAATCAGCTTTTTTAGTTTAACAAAATTTCATGAACATTGTTTCAGAACAGTACATATTCATCTACAATATAGCTTTTAAGGGTTACATGTATTTTCTTTGTTTTAACCACTTTATTGAGGTATGATTGACATATAAAAAGCTGTACATATTTAATGTATACATCTTGATGAGTTTGGGGATAAGTATACACCTGTACATAAAGTATTCACAGGTATATACTATTTTAATTCTAAACGTACTAAATTTCAAAAATTCTTTTATTTGCTTCTCTAGTTCTCCTGCATCTGTTTGTTGTTTATAGCAATTGCTAACATCTGCCTGACTTTACAAATCTAGAAATACGGTGTAATATCAACCTAGGCCAGATGAGTTAGACAAGGTGGGAGAGTCAAGCAGTTGCATAATTAGCTAAGATAATGTGAGCTACTAAAACAGATAAACCTAGAAATCTCAAGGGCTTAAATTTCTCATTTATGTAAAGACCCAAATGAATGTTTCTTAATGACTAGAGGGTAGGGTTTGGATGGGGTGTTTTGCCTCACAAAGTCATTCAGGGACCTAGCCCAACAGTCTATCCATAATATGTGGCTTCCAAGGTCACCCTGGCATTGGCATTTAGCCAGCAGATAAGGGAAGAGAGAAGCTGAAGAAGGTGTGCTGGGAAGTGCTGGGAAGTGACTCACATTTTCCACTGGCAAGAACTTGTCCTGTAATTCTCTCTTGATGCAAGGAGGCCTGGAAAATGAAATCTCTGCCTGAGAAGCCCCTTCCCAGCAAGAACTACACAATTGAAAAGGAGCATCGATCTTTTATTCTAGGTGACCATCTCATCATTTCTGCCACAGTATGTTTTCTGCTTCTACAATATAATTTAGAAAAGTAATATGGTTGTCATAAGGTGACAAATTATTATAAACTACACTTTTGTGTCCCCTTCAAAGTCATAAATTGAAACCCCAATCCCCAAGGGAATGGTAATAGGAGATGGAGCCTCTGGGGAGTCATTATGTCCTGAGGGTGGAGCCCTCATGAAGGGATTAGTGCCCTTATTAGAAGACACAGAGTGAGCTGGCCTCCTCTCTCTCTCTGCTCTCCACCCTGTGAGGACACTACAAACCAGGAAGCTGGTGCTCACCAGACATGGGATCTGTAGGCCTTGGTCTTGGACTTCCCATCATCTACAACTGTGAGAAATAGATGATCGTTATTTGAGCCACCTGATCTGTGGTCATTTGTTATAGCAGCCCGAACTAACTAAGACACAAACGAAGTGTGAGATGTTAAATATGAGAACTTAACATTGAGTTTGCAGTGAATAAATCACTGCAACTTTGAAAAATAAACTTTTAATTGTGGGTATAATTTTAGATTTATAGAAAAGTTGCAAAGATGGCACAGTGTTCCCATATACCCTTCACCAGCTTGCCCTAACATTAACATCTTATTAATACGTGACTATGGTGCTACATTACCACTAAGTGATAGACTTTATTCAAATTTTACCAGTTTTTTTTTAAATTGATGCCCTTTTTCTGTTCCAGGATCCAATCTGGGATACCATATTGCATTAAGTCATCATGTCTCTTTAGACTCCTCCAGCCTGTAACAGTTTCTCAGTCTTTCCTTGTTTCTCATAACCGTGATGATAGTATTTTTAAGGTGCTAATCAGGTATTTTATAGACTGGTCCTCAATTTTGGTTTGTCTGATGTTTTCTCATCATTGGACTGGGATTATGGGATTTGGGGAAAATACCAGAGGTGAAGTAACTTCTCATCACATCATGTTATGACATCTCATTGTATCATATGATTTATTACTAGTGATGTCAACTTTGATCAGCTGGTTAAGGTGGTGGCTGCCAGATGTTTCCTCTGTGAAGATACCTTTTTTCCCTTTCCTAACTCTAGTCTTCCAGTCTTCCTGACTCCGGTCACTAAGTCCAGTCCACATTCAAGGAGAAGGGATACTGCAACTTTTACAATGAAGGAATAATTGAGGTTTTTACTGCCTGTGAATAAAAATATATAGAAGAAGTAAAGACATGATGAGAAAAATGGAATTACCAGTGCTAATTTTTATACTGTTTTATCTGATATAAAAAGTTGAGTAATCAGCCAGCCATGGTGGCTCATGTCTATAATCCCAGCACTTTGGGAGGCCGAGGAGAAAGGACTGCTTGAGGCCAGGAGTTCAAGACCAGCCTGAGCCACATAGTGAAACCCTATCTCTACAAAAAATTAGAAAAATTAGCTGGGCATGGTGGCACACACCTGTGGTCCCAGCTACTTGGGAGGCTGAGGCAGGAGGATGGCTTGAGCCCAATAGTTTGAGTCTTCAGTGAGCTAGGACGACACCACTGTACTCTAGCCTGGGAAACAGAGTGAGATACTGTCTAAGAAAAAAAAAAAGCATCAAAGATTTAACCAAGTAATGAGGAGTTCCTAGTCCAAGATTTGGAAAGAGAATAGAGATCCAGAGGAGTGAGCCCAGCTATTGGGCTATTTTTGCCTAGGGGCATCCGCTAAGTGGGAGAGGCAACTAAGCAGGGTTTTTAGCTACCTCATGGGTATAGGGACTAGAGGAATAAGCCTTGGAGGCCAGGGATGTAGGGCTGAAGTAAGGGTGAGCAGGAAATCACCAGTCTGTGAACAGACCACAAGTCTGGCTTCCAGCCATCTGGGTGGCATAGAAAATTCCATGCTCTAAAATGGGGTCGAGGTGATGCTGAATAGCAAGTATCCCAGGTGCCCCTAGAGAAAGGCAATATCATTGAAGAACTAAAATTATTTTTTAAATTATTTCCTTTTTTTCTAGAGGAGATACTGCTTTATTGCCTAGGCTAGTCTAGAACTCCTGGGTGCAAGTGATCTTCCCTCCTCAGCCTCCTGCTGAGACTACAGGCCCACGCCACCTCCCCTGGCTTTTAAAATTATTTCTAAAAATAATTTTTCAAGGCCGGGCGCGGTGGCTCATGCCTGTAATCCTAGCACTCTGGGAGGCCGAGGCGGGTGGATAGCTGAAGGTCAGGAGTTCGAAACCAGCCTGACCAAGAGCGAGACCCCGTCTCTACTAAAAATAGAAATACATTAATTGGCCAACTAATAATATATAGAAAAAATTAGCTGGGCATGGTGGCGCATGCCTGTAGTCCCAGCTACTTGGGAGGCTGAGGCAGAAGGATTGCTTGAGCCCAGGAGCTTGAGGTTGCTGTGAGCTAGGCTGACGCCACGGCACTCACCCTAGCCTGGGCAACAAAGTAAGACTCTGTCTCAAAAAAAAAAAAAAAAATAATTTTTCAAATACAATGTCTAGTATTCAGTCAAAGATTTCTTAATGTGGTACCTCAAAGTGGGAACTCCAGGGATGAAAAAAAAAACACAATTTAAGAAGAATTAAAGGACTTCAGTTTGAATTTGCAAACTTTTTATGACCTGGTAAAAGGAATAGGCAGGCCTCCAAAAGCAAATTTAGGGTATTCAAATTTAGATTTACAAAAGGGATAAATTATGGGGTAATTTAAAGAGGATTCACAATAATATTTCAAAATGGTATTGTTTAGAAAAATGAATCTATACCCAGTTTTCCAGGAATATGGCCCACTGTACAACTAGGTACCTGGGATTTAGAGATATCACAAAGGCAATGAGATAAATCAATTAATACAGGAAGTTGTGGTTGTCATTTCATGTAAAAGAAAACTCCCCAGATAGCAGTGGCTTAACCAAGGTAGAAATTTATTTCTTTTTCACATAAAAGAAGTTCAGAGCTAGGGAATCTAGGCTGTCCTAGGAGCTCCATGTCTTAGGGCATGGGATAATAGCATCCACCTTTTTACTCCACTATTCTCATTTATGGCTTCTCTCCTTAACATTGGTGACTTCATACTTCAATGTGGCTGCTGGAGTCCAGCCATCTCATCGTGTTGCAAGTTGTCTTGCCTGAAGCAGCCTTCTTATAAGTATCACATAAACACTTCTTACTATATACCACAGGCCAAAACCAAGTCACACAGCTACCTCCAGCTGCAAGGGAAGCTAAGAAGTCAAATCCTTTTGGAGGGGGGAAGAATGTATCCACTCAAAATCAGAGTTCTATTAATAAGGATGAAGGGGAAATGGATGAAGGGGAAATGGTAATTAGTGATCTCTGTCCCAACAATGAAATAAGGGTTCAATAGCTTGAAAAGGAAGTATGAGTTAAAACCTCAAGTTAGTATATTATAGCTACTGTGTTAGAAAACATTAAAAATACAGAAATGAAGATGATGAAACAAACACTCATGTTCTTGGAGGTAATGAAATCAATACAGTACCTTCAACTAATTTAGGATGTTTACAGAGATTTTACAATGTCCACATTACCCTTTGGCAGAGCAATCTTTCTCATGGGAAAAGAAATGAAATGCAGAAAAAGCTTAAATGCTTGTTAAGTGTTATTTAAAATAGAGAAATATCTGGAAAAACATAAATGTTCAGCATTGGGGGCAGTAAAGTAAATTGTAGTTCATCAATTTAATGAACTAATATGGAGTCACTAAAAGCAACAGCTCAAAGACTACAACTTGGAATAGATACTTGATACATAAAAAAAACAATCAAGATACAGGTTGGAACTACAATTTGATTTTAATTATTCCTTTGAATAAGAACCAAGAAGAAATAAGACACTAAGAAAGTTGGCTTGTTGGCAGGGAATTGTGGGTGCTTATCAATTGTTCATGTTGTTATATAATATTGTATAATTCCTTCAAATTGCATAAATATGGGCTGGGTGCATTGGCTCACGCCTGTAATCCCAGCACTTTGGGAGGCCAAGGCTGGAGGGTTGCTTGAGGCCAGGAGTTCAAGACTAGTCTGAGCAACATAGCAAGACCTCGCCTCTACAAAAAATTTAAAAAGTAGCTGAGCATAGTGGCATGTGCCTATAGTCCTAGCTACCTCTCCTCACTCCGGAGGCTGAGGTGGGAGGATCGCTCGACTACAGGAGTTAGAGGTTATAGTGAGCTATGATCACACCACCGCACTCCAGCTTGGGTAATAGAGTGTGACATTTTCTCAAAAAAAAAAAAAAAAAAAAAAAAAAAAAAAAAAAAAGACAACAAGGAAGTTTGCTACATCAATTAACTCTTCCTTTCATGAAAGATTTCTCTGTAGCAAGTGATGCTGTTTGATAGCATTTTACCTATAGTAGAGCTTCTTCCAAAATTGGAGTCAATCCTCTCAAACCCTGCCGCTGCTTTATCAACTAAGTTTATGTAATATTCTAAATCCTTTATTGTCATTTCAACAATGTTCACAGCATCTTCACCAGGAGTAGATATTCCACCTCAAGAAACTACTTTCTTTGCTATTCCATAAGAAGTAACTCCTCTTCTTGTGAGATTGCAACAATTCAGTCACATCTTCAGGCTCCACTTCTAATTCTAGTTCTCTATTTTCACCACATCTGTAGCAACTTCCTCCACTTGGGTCTTGAACCTCTCAAAGTCTTCCATGAGGTTTAGAATCAACTTCTTCCAAACTGCTGTTAATGTTAATAGTTTGACCTTCTCCCATGAATGTTCTTAATGGCATCTAGAATGGCGATGGCATCTAGAATGGCGAATCCTTTTCAGAAGGTTTTCAGTTTTCCCAGATCCATCAGAGGAATCACTGTTATGGCAGCTATAGCCTTATGAAATGTATTTCTTAAATAATAAGATGTGAAAGTTGAAATGACTCCTTGATCAGAATGGATGTTGTGTTAGCAGGCATAAAAACAACATTGATCTTCTCATACATCTCCATCAGGGCTCTTGGGTGTTAGGTGCATTGTCATTCAGCAGTAATATTTTAAAAAGACTCTTTTCTTCTGAGCAGTAGGTCTCCACTATGGGCTTAAAATATTTATTAAACCATGCTATAAACAGATTGCTGTCATCCAGATTTTGTTGTTCCATTTATAGAGCACAAGCAAAGACGATTTAGCATAATTCCTAAGGGCCCTGGAATTTTCAGAATAGTAAATGAGCATTGGCTTCAACTTAAAGTCACCAGCTGCATTAGCCCCTAACAAGAGAGTCAGCCTGTTCTTTGAAGCCAGGCATTGACTTCTCCTCTCTAGCTATGAAAGCCCTAGATGACATCTTCTTCCAATAGAAGGCTATTTCACCTATTAATACATTGAAAATCTTTTGCTTAGTGTAGCCACTTTCATCAATTATTTTAGCTAGATCTTCTGTATAACTTCTTCTACATCAGCACTTGCTGCTTCACCTTGCTTGTATTTTTGTTATGGAAACAGCTTCTTTCCTTAAATCTTATGAACCAACCTCTTCTAGCTTCCAGTATTTCTTCTGCAGCTTCCTCACCTCTCTTAGCCTTCACAGAATTGAAGAGAGTGAGGGCCTTGTTCTGGATTAGGCTTTGGACTAAGGAAATGTTTTGGCTGTTGGATCTTTTATCCAGACCATAAACTTTCTCCGTATCAGCAATAAGGCTGTTTCGCTTTCTTACCATTTGTGTGTTCACTGGAGTAGCACTTTCAATTTACTTCAAGAACTTTTCCTTTGAATTCACAACTTGGCTGTTTGGCACAAGAGGCCTAGCTTTAGGCCTATCTTTCTATCTTTAGGCTTTCGACATACCTTCCTCACTAAGCCTAATCATTTCTAGCTTTTGATTTAAAGTGAGAGATTGGCAATTCTTCCTTTCACTTGAACACTTAAAGGCCATTGTAGGGTTATTAATTGGCCTCATTTCAATATTGTTCTGTCACAGGGAATAAGACCGGGCAGTTGGTGGAGCAGTCAGAACACACACAACAGGCCGGGCGAGGTGGCTCACGCCTGTAATCCTAGCTCTCTGGGAGGCCGAGGTGGGCGGATCGCTCGAGCTCAGGAGTTCAAAACCAGCCTGAGCAAGAGCGAGACCCCATCTCTACTATAAATAGAAAGCAATTAATTGGCCAACTAAAAATATATAGAAAAAATGAGCAGGGCATGGTGGCGCATGCCTGTAGTCCCAGCTACTCAGGAGGCTGAGGCAGGAGGATTGCTCGAGCCCAGGAGTTTGAGGTTGCTGTGAGTGAGGCTGATGCCACGGCACTCACTCTAGCCTGGGCAACAGAGTGAGACTCTGTCTCAAAAAAAAAAAAAAAAAAAGAACACACACAACATTTATAGATTAAGTTTGATGTCTTATATGGGCGTGGTTCGTGGCACCCCAAAACAATTACTATAGTAACATCAAAGATCACTACTCACAGATCACCATAGCATATAATAATAATGGAAAAGTTTGAAATATTACAAGAATTACCAAAATGTGACACAGACATGCTGTTGGAAAAATGACACCAATAGACTTACTCAATGTAGGGTTGCCATAAACCTTCAATTTGTAAAAAAATGCAATGAAGTGAAATGCAATAAAACAAACTACAATAAAATGAGGTATGTCTGTACCTATTTTAAGTATTTATATATACATACTTATCTTAAGCAACAAATTATCTATCGGCTCTATAGTCAGACAACTCATGTAATTATACTTGTGTTAAAAGGGATTAGCCAGGCCAGGCATGGTGGTTCATGCCTGTAATCCTAGCAGCTTGGAAGACTGAGGTGGGAGGATCCCTTGAGGCCAGAAGTTCAAGACCAACCTGGGCAACATCGCGAGACCCCCCTCTCTTAAGAAAAAGTGATTAGCCAACTGAATTGCTTAAGGGAATCACATAAACAGCAGAAGCACAAGACAATCAGGTGATGTCATAATTCCTCTGCTTAAGGGAGAGTTTTTTTTTAATCCGAGGAGTCAGTAGTAGAATAAGAAAGGGGAAAAGGGAGATCATGGGGCTAGGGAAGGAAGATGAGGGAATACAGTGGTTTGCAGAATGCAGAAATTTCAGTAGAGATTACAGTGGAACACCATGGATGCCAGCTTTTGTGGTTTTTAAAAAGCCTTAGTTTAAAGCTTTTGCTTTATTCAGTATGGTGGGCCCTCACCCACAGCCACAAGGATCTCTTGAAATACTAGTCTGCCCATATTCCTACTCTGCCCTCACTACCAGAGTAATCAAAGACTCATAGCAGACCTGGCCCTCTTTCCATTCTGTGCCTCACCCTTACTTAAATGCTTTTCTAGTTCCAGAGAACCAAGCGCTGTCGGTCTATGCATTTTTCTCCTGTTGTTTTGTCGGCCTGGAATGCTAGTTTCACTTTTCTTTGCCTGGTTGGTAATTATTTTCCTTTTGAAAACTCTGATGTCATCTGTCAGAAAACCTCCCCCGTCCTTCATCAGAGTCCTGGGCCCTGTGCATAACTCTATTTCACTTTTTTATCCTCTCCTTTCTATTGGATATTCCATGTAATTTTATGTTATTTTGATCTATCAGTCTCCTAGTCCTGACGGTACTATTTCATCTTTGCAGCCTATACTCTAGCAGGTGTGGCACCCAAGAAAGGTTAATGTGGCTGGAAGGAACCCACGTTTAGTCACCGTGACCCAACGACCTCAGCCTCCCACGTGGGGCCCAGAATCCCTAAACTATACTTCAAAATCACGGTGCTTGCAAGCGCCTCCCGAACACAAATTTCTTTTGTAGGAGTTGAAATGTATCAAGTCACCATTACTCATCTTAGGTCAAGGCTCCAAATCTGAACAATCCGGATCCCGGAGAGGAGAAGGGGAAATCTGATTTCCAGGAAACAAATACTCCACGTGCGCTCTTGTGGAAAGCGGCAAAATGGGCCGCCCGGGCTCTGCTGGAGTCGGTCCCACCCGCCGCCGCCTCCCCCTGCTCCCACACGGTCTTGGCTGTCAGGTGGACACCACCCAGGTGGGTGCCACATCTGTGCCCCGTGGCCTGGCGAATGTCACCCAACTCTTCTGCCCGGACCCCGCAGCAGCAGTAGTGGCAGCGGCAGCCGCGCGACCGGATGGCGTGGGTGTCACCTCGCGCCGGCCACCCTCTCCAGCGCGATGCGCCGGCGGAGGGGCCTGGGAGGGGAAGCCCTCGGGGTGCAAGACTCGGTACCCCGGAAACTCCGAGGAAAGGAGGGTCCGCGAGGAGTGAATCCGTTTCTCCGGAGTTGCGCAAGAGCCGGGTGGCCCGGCTGGGCGGGAGGGACAGAGCGGACGTCCCCGCCGACGGCCCCGCGTAGCCCGCCCGCGCCCACCCGCGCCGCGCGCGAACCAAAAGCGAAAGTAACTTGACCACCGCGTCCCCGCCGGCTCCGGCGTCGCGTCCGCTGGGAGGTCGCCGCGAGCCCCCGAGGCGGGCGCCCCGCCGCTTTGTGACTTCACTGGTTTCGCAACAAGCCCGGGCGGCCCGCGCCCCACCCACCCCCGGCCCGGCCGCCTCGCCGCCCGCCGCCTCGCTCCGCTCTTCGCGCGTCCCTCCCTCCGGGGCCCGGCCTGCCCGGCCGTCGCGGAGCCGCCCCGTCCCGCCGCCCGTGGCCGTCCGCGCCGTGGCCGCCGCCTGGAGGGCCGGCAAGTGCGCGGCCCCCGCCTCCAGGCAGCCCGGAGCTACCCGGTGAGCGCAGCGCCCTCTCGGCGGCGGCGGCGCGATGCTGTGCTTCCTCCGGGGAATGGCCTTCGTCCCCTTCCTCCTGGTGACCTGGTCGTCCGCCGCCTTCATCATCTCCTACGTGGTCGCCGTCCTCTCCGGGCACGTCAACCCCTTCCTCCCCTACATCAGGTGAGAGGCAGGGTGGGCGCCGGGAGCCGGGGAGCGGGCGCAGGGACCACAGGGCAGCGCCGCCGATGGGGAGGGACGACGTCCGGACCCAGCTGGGGGCGTCTGGCGACTAGACCGAGGTCCAACCCGGAGGAGAGTGTCCCCGCCACAGCCCGGGATGTACAGGGAGCCGAGGGCACAGCGCTGAGCGGCGCCGCCTTTGCCCTGAACGCGAGCAGAGCGGCGCCAGGAGAGTTCAGGACAAACGGTAGAACTTCCAGTCTGGCTGTGGGACAGAATCTCGGGAAGACACTTGTTTGGCAATATTGAAACAAGGATGGGTCCTGAGTAGATGACATTTATTGTATAAGGTAGATCCAGGTTTGCTCTAAACAGCTCACTATTTCACTTCTGCCTCCCAACATCCTTTGAAGTGGATGTCTAGGCTCATTTGTCATGCAAGGAAACGGAGGTTTAAGACAGATGAAATGTCAACAATGTGACACTCGTGTCACGCCAGGAAGTGGTAGAAGCAGAATTCACATCCAGATCTGTCCCATATGGGAAGCTACCCTGTGCTTTCCTGGTCCGTGGGAGTCTGGCTTAAGCTGCCCAAGACCCCTCCTAGGCACTGCACCCCTAAAGTCAGAGCCCTCAACTTGCTAACAACTTGTGACATCTCTTGTGTTATTTTACCAAATCATTTTTGCTGTGTTATGGCCTCCACCTTTCCTGAGGGTCACTTCATCAGTGCCAGTGACAATGGCCTGATCCTTTTTATATGACTCCCAGCTCTGTGCCTTGGCGGTACCTTGGTGCCTTGATGGCAGTAGGCATTCCTTCAACATTAAAATAATCCATCCTTATCTAAGTGGTGTGACCCCTCTGGGTCTGCACTGGTTGGTGAAGGGATGATAAAATTGGTGACACCCTAGGTTTGTTATGCCTTTAAGATATAGGGTACAGGGTCTCTCCTTCCCTGCAGCCATTCTGTCTGGTGAGCAATGTTTCGTGGTGGTGGTTTTTTTTTTTTTTATGGTGAGGAAGGAAAAACAGAGGAGAGGAAAGAGGGGACTAGAGTATAAAAGATGGAAGGAAGAGAGTGACAGAACAGTGCACAGAAACATCTGCAGTAGCTATGGTGGTTTTGCCTATGCAAAAAGAGACAGATGTACTATACATCGAGGAAACTTTCCCATCTCGTCTTGTGCCCATGCGGAAACCTGGGCTTGGTTTCTCATGGTACATCTCAGGCCCAAGTGCCATCGGCTCACTTCTCTTGTTTATAAAGCAGGATAGATCCTTTAGACGTGTGTGAAAGGAAAGAGCTGCTCTCCCTGTGGTGCTTTTTATTGAGAAAATAGTAGCTGTGTTTGGCTGGATCTGCAGGTCAGGGACACATAATATGTGATATGCATTGGCCAGGCTGACAGAGGCAGGGTTTGAATCTTTGTAGAAGTGTCTGATGTAGCTGTGATTAACGTCACCCCAAGGTGAACTTGAAACGAGAGCTATTCAGAAGTGGGGAAATAAGCTGACAAGGTGAACCACTTGTGAGATGCTCAAATTACAGACCCTTGAAGGAAGGGGGTTTAAAATTCAACAAGGAAAGGAAGCCTTCAAGAAAAGCAGAATTATGAGCAAAAAAGGCATGAAATTGTCCCTTCATTGCCAGGAGTCCTTAGCCAACAAACAACAAACACGTGTGTGGATTGCCTATATGTGCTGGGGTTTTGGGGTTTGCTCTCTCTGCTTATTGGAACAGCTGGAGCATTGGATCACCCCTGCCTTTCTGAGAAAACTAAGTCACTGAAGCAAGGGCAAGACGTAGATAGAACCAGACAGGAAGAAGTGATGGGAGTAACTCCATAGTCATCTGCCAGCCAGATGACTTATTGTCGACCTTATTGTCTCTAGCCTTACGGCCCCCTCCTCTCCTCTTCCCTTACTCCTTGTACTTCCCTTCAGCCACACTGGCCTCCTTCCTGTGTCTTAAATGCATCGGGCACACCTCCTCCTTGAGGCCTTTGCATTGGCTGTTCCCTCAGCCAGAATGTTCTTCCTCCAGATATCGCCAGACTGTCTCCCTTACCTCCTTTGTTCAAATATGACCATCTCTGTGAGACTTGCTCTGATCACCATTTTTAAAATTGAGCCTGACCACTCCTGATCCCCCACATCTTGTCTTATTATGCACCGTAGCACCTATCACCTTCTAACAAATCATGTGATTTAACTTAGTTAATTATGTTTATGATCTGTCTTCCCTCATTGGAATATAAGATCCATGAAGATTCGATGTTTGTTGAATGAATATTTCTTGAGCACTCACCACTCCAGGGTGGGCCAGGGCAGAACCCTTTGGGGAAAGCTTGATAAGGCCATTTCAGTTTGGTGGTTGGGCAGTGATTTGGAAGTTCTCAGAATGAGTCCCCTTTTACATTCTAACATTGTTCAACCAATCTGGTGGACTGATGTTTTCAGAATAGTTGAAAACTTTAAAGAAGAGCCACAGCCATAAGGAGGTCTCTTCCCCGGTATGACAAAGTCAGCTCCCTTATCAGGTATTTTCTGCTTGTAACATTGTTACTCTTCAGTATATTGGATAAATAGGCAAATGGCTCTTAGACAAGTTGGAAGATGCTCAGGTTCATGAACAGGAACAAAAATTTCAAATTAAAACTCCCCGATGCCAGTTTTCATCTGCTGGATTAGCAGAAATCCAAACATTTGATAATACTACTGGTGAGACTTTGGGGAAGCAGTCTCTCTCATACATTGCTCGTGGGAATGTAAATTGATTTCAGTCTTTATGGAGGGACTTTGGTGATATCTATGAAAATCTCTCTCTCACACACAAATACACATACATCATTTGATACTACAGCCTCTCTTTTGTAAATTTATCCCACAGGTATACATACATGCCCATGTGAAGAATGCCATATCTACAAGGTTACTCAGAGCATTGCTTTGAATAACAAAAGATTGGAAACAATATAAATATCCATCAGTAGAGGACTGGCTAAATAAATATGGTTTATCCAAAGAATACCTCAAGCAGTAGCTCTGCATACATAGCATATTCTCTTTAAATCAATATACTGATATGAAAACATCTCCAAGAGACTTTGGCACATGAAAACAAGCAAGATGCAGAACAAAATATGCTACCAATAGTTGAGAAGAAAGAGGAGAAAAAATAATATATATTTGTATTAGCTTGTTTTAAAAAACTAATGCAAGTGGCTTACCTGTGTGTGACAAAGGGAGGACCACTCAAGGTCCTTGACCAGTCAAGGTCAGTGAGATATTAACAGGTGAGGAAGAAGGATGACTATAAGGCATACCATTTTATATGTATTTTAGCCTGGTGGATGGATTTCATATCAGAAAATGAAATTAAAAACATAGGATTCAAACAGCCACCAAATTTAACAAGTTGGAATAGCATAAAGTGATATTTCTATATTATGAAACCATTAATGCAAGGATGTCAAAACCAAGGACAAATAAAAATCAACCTCAAAAGATTAGTTTCAATTCATACAAGGCCACACCCACATTCTCAAGCACACACAATCATGCTTAACTTGTTGTAGTTTCTTATATTTCCTTTGTAAGCAAATCCCTAAGGCTAACTTATCAACTTATTAACTTGTTCCAGCTGGTAGACCACCCTCTTCTGTCTTCTTCTTGGGCATGTGTCTCTTGCATCCACAATGTTCTGTGACCCTTTACTCTTTTTTTTTTTTTTTTGAGACATGGTCTCAATCTGTCACCAGGGCTAGAATGCAGTGGCACCATCATAGCTCATAGCTAATTTTAGAAGATATCTCTTTATGTGTGAATATAATATCAAAAGCTTTCTTAACCAGCCTCAACTTAATCAACTTGCTGGGTTAACTAATAACTTCGTCCTTTGAAAAATACACTGACTATAACCAGTGGCCATTGAAAATGTCTCCCAGTGTGGGCCACTCTCTGGGTACTTGCTGGCTTCTGTCACCTGTATCTTTGTATTCTTATCAAATGCCAGTTGTGTTTATTCCCAAATTGTATTTATGTTTATGCCAGTTGTATTTTTTATTGTAATTGTGTGACTTAATATACATCAGCTGTTGATCTATGAATGCAAAAAGAGAATTGTAGTTTCTAAAAAAATTTGGTTGAATACTTTGGAAAGATTCAAAAGAGACAAGTTGTCGAAAAAAATTGCAGTTGTTTTCATAGTGGATATGACAGTTGTAAAGATTTAGGAAAACTGATAAAAAGAAAACTGGCAATCTGCACTCAAATTGCTTCAAAAATGTCTCTAAGATTTCCCTCTGCTTTAAAGAAACCATAACTGGTTTCAGAGTAGATGTGGTTTATATGCCAAGAGGACACACAGTGGATCTGTACTCTTGTAATGGCCTTGACCTACATCAACAGGTGGGCAATGAATGTACACGTATGTGCTTTCAGTTAAAATAAAATGTTTGTGGTATGTACGTATCCTTATAATTTTTGGTGACTTTTGTTTTAAACCAACTTTTTTGATTACTGAAACTATACTGAATTTCAGGCAGTGGTGACTTTTGCTTTCTTGTTCAACCATAACAATGAGGACAAGGAAAAAAAATATTCAGATAATGAGGTCTATGTGTCTAAAACCACATATTCTGACATGACGTTAATGACACTTCAGTCTTTACAGGTCTGTGATTATTACCTCATAGTATTTCTAAACCATAATGTCATAAGGACGAAAAGGCAGGCATGTTGTTTAAAACTTTCGGCTGGAAAAGTATCATCCTTGAAATGATCATTTATCATTGACTATTTACTTCAAAAAAGCATGACCCAAATTAGTTAATTCTAAGAAAAGCATAATAAGAAAATTGAAGGTCCCAAACTTTCTCAGCCGAAATTAATTAAGGTGATGAAGGCAGTGTTGTTCAGCCTCTGAGTCAACTGTAAAAATATAATTTCTTCTCGGATTTAAATTTTCCACTGTCATTTGAGTACGTCAAATTCATTTTTTTCCACCAAATTAAATTGTGAACATTTTTCTTCTGTCATTCCTACTTTTAAAAATGCATTAGAATATTCTCAAAAAGTCTTGGCTGGTGCAGGGATGACAGCTTTCGAACATAAGCACTCAATCTCAATTTTTTTTTTTTTTTTTTTT
>VBSM01003169.1:20321099-20350377 GCA_008086735.1 Cheirogaleus medius
CTGGGCTCAAGCAATCCTCCTGCCTCAGCCTCCTGAGTGGCTGGGACTACAGGCGCATGCCACCTCGCCCAGCTAATTTTTTCTACTTTTAGTAAAGACGGGGTTTCACTTTTGCTCAGGTTGGTCTTAAACTTCTGAGCTCAAGGAATCCTCCCGCCTCGGCCTCCCAGAGTGCTAGGATTACAGGCGCGAGCCGCCTTACCTGTTGTGAAGATTAAGTAAAATGTATCTGGCAGAGTGTAAGTGCTGAGGAAAGGCATTTATTTCTATTTTTTCTTTTGATATCATTAGCTGCTGGAGTCTAAGAGGGGGTGTTTCTGGAGACTCCCTTCAAAAACCTTTCTAAATCTGACTACTTCCATCTCCCTCTTTATTACCACGCTGGTCTGAGCCGCTGTCATCTTTTGACAACATATGCAAATAGCTTTCTAAAGATTTCTCTGGTCCACAGTTGCTTCTCTGCAGTCTTTTTGAAACATCCTTTAAAAAGGTCAGCTGACTTCATATCACTCTGCTGCTGTAGGCCCTCCACGGCTTCTCACTGTGTTTAGAACAGCATCTGAAGTCCTCACCCTCCCCTCCCCTGCCCACACATAGCCCACTGCCCGTGCCCACTCCCTTCCAGCCACCCCCGCGTCCTTGCAGTCCTCTACCATGTTGCCATCTCAAGGCCTTTGCACTTGGCTGTTCCTTATGTTTGTAATTTTCCTGGCCCAGATATCATTTTTTTAATTTTTAAATTTTTTTTTTTTACCAAAACAATGTCCAGTGATGCAGAAGAGACGAAAATGGTTACTTCATTTCAATTTACAATGACCCAATATTATTTGATTCCATAGGTATAACTGCTCATATCATTGTGAAATGATAGCAGCAAACGAATGGGAAGTTTTTTGTGTTTTCTTTAATAGACAGGGTCTTATTCTGTCTCCCAGACTGGAGAGCAGTAGCATGATCATCGCTCACTGCAGCCTAGAACTCCTGGGCTCAAGCAATCGGCTGGGACTACAGGTGTGAGCCACTGCACCTGGCCTGACTTGGCCCAGGTGTGCTAACGCTCGCTCTCTCCTTTCATTCAGGTCTCTCATCAAGGTCACCTTCCCAGATTACCCTGTCACAAGTAAGCAGCCCACCTATCTTTCTCTGCCCTCTTATCTACCTTTCCTTTTCTTCACAGCATGCCTCCCTCCTAGATTATTGATGTTTATCAGTATAAACCAGAATATATATTCCATGAAGGAGGGGCTTTTTCTGCTGTATTCACTGCTGTATTCCCTGAGCCTACAAAATTGCCTGTTGCACAGAAAGCAATCAGTAACTAGGAATCTTTGAATTGTTTGTTAGATGCTAAGCTTTTTGAAGGTAGTACATTATCTTTTTATCTTTGTGTCCCCGTAACCTACCATAGTTCCTGACACTTAAGAGATGCTTAATGATTTTTTTTTTTAAAAAAGTGCTCTATGCGTGAACAAAGAGGGAACTCTGACGAAGAGAGGGCAAAATTCCATAGGGGTAGTGCGGGTACTGGGAGAGAGAAGAGCAAGTCATTTGCATCCGTGAGTAGGAAATTCTTTTTTAGTTTAAAAACAGTTGATATAACTGTGTGGTGCCTCCCACTCTGGAATAGTCATCACTAAGTGAAGCCGCCATAAAGTTAGCCCTAGTAATCAAAAGTATCTAATAAGCTGTAATATAACTTTTTACTACCATACTTATTTCTTGTAAATAATGTATTTCAATATGGTAAAGATAAAGGAAATAATGGTCTTTCTTTACTGAAGCATTACGTTTTTTTGGGTTCTGAGTCCTGGTCAATCTTCTAAGCAATGAGCCTAAAATTTTAGAACAGTCTAATAAACCTCACACTGGAGACAAAGATAATGTTGCATCTTGTCAGCATCTAAGCCCCTCCAATAAACCATCACTCCCGGCTTTGGAGTAATTGAATCTCTTGTATCCAATGCTTCTTTTTTTTTTTTTTTTTGAGACAGAGTCTCACTCTGTTGCCCAGGCTAGAGTGCCGTGGCATCAGCCTAGCTCACAGCAACCTCAAACTCCTGGGTTCAAGCAATCCTTCTGCCTCAGCCTCCCGAGTAGCTGGGACTACAGGCATGCGCCACCATGCTTGGCTAATTTTTTCTATATATTTTTAGTTGGCCAATTAATTTCCTTCTATTTTTAGTAGAGATGGGGTCTCGCTCTTGCTTAGGCTGGTTTCAACTCCTGACCTTGAGTGATCCTCCCACCTCTGCCTCCCAGAGTGCTAGGATTAAAGGCGTGAGCCACCTCGTCTGGCCTCCAGTGCTTCTTTAAATAAAATTTGACCAAGCTTGGGAAAGTCTTATATCATCAGGCACATTTTCTTTGTATTGTTTTCATTACTTTGAGCATCATTAATTATGCACTGGCTTAACTTCATAAATTAATTTGGAGAAGGATGTTACACAGACTACTTGGAATTTTCCACAGTCAGCTTAACCTGCAGATATGTAAATACAGGAAATGAGCACATAAACTGATTTCGTAGGCACAACCTACCCTGAAATAACTGTGTCCACTTAACAGCCTCAATAGCTTCTAAACCACAGGCAGATGAACAACTTGCTCTCCTTATCCCATTACAGTTTCCAGGAAGTGCCTCATTAACAAGGAGGCAAGTGAGGTGGGGGGTGGGGCTGAAGTGGGGGTGGGGCCAACCACATTGCTGAAACCACATGAGGCAGAATGATAGTAAGGAGCTGCATAAAGAGACTACTTCTGCCAGGTTGGAAAGCAATTGGTTTCACCTCTCACTCGTTCTCCTGTTTCCTGGATCAGCCACCCAGATATAGCTATGCCAGCCAAATACTACTACCTCTGCCCTGTGTTGGAATCATTTAATATGAGCTAAAAAATAAAAACAAAAAGAGGCTTCCCACAGGGTCTCTTGGTTACTCTCTTAGTGTTATGCTCATCTGATTTCCAACATCAGCAGAAGATGCGATTCAGTATTTACTTATGGTGTAATATATAAGATCAGAGACTGAAAGACTTATAAGAACATTTTTCACTGAGGGGTAAGAGCCCTTTCGTTTTTATTAACCAAAATGGGCGACCGCTACTATACTTAAAAGTTTGTACACATATCTGTATTTTCATTTGCTGCTTGGAAAGTTTTCATGAAATATTCCTGAGCAAAATTTCAGCTAATGTAATACCCTTTTGTCATTTAGTGGAAATAAATCACAAACTCTGACAATTCTTACCTGATAGATTTGGGAATTTGTGATTCAGGTTGTGTCTAACAAATGTTTTTGTTGATGAGTGGATACATGTTATCATTATTTGAGGAGCCAAACCAAAAATGTTGAAAAGATGATTGTTCAATCAAACAAGTGGTTATGAATTCAGTGTATTAATATTTCCCCCAGATTTTGTTGTAGTGACACTGCCTATCTTTTAGTGCAAAGATGTGGGAAGGTGGGCCCATTGGTAGTCATGCATGGATGGTGCGTGTTACGGATTCAGGAATCCTGAAAAACAATTAGATTTACCATGGTAGTATTTGTCAAAGAGCTTTTACAATTCAGTTTTAGTATTTGAGAAGTTTTTAAGGCTTCGCCTAGTTTACATCTTCCTGGGACACAACAAAGGCATGCAGATCCCTTCTCGTTACCGTGAAGGTCCATTCCTATGGTGTGCTGGAACCAGCTGGTAACTGCCCCTGAGAAGCCACTGTGTGTATCTCTTCCCAACTCCATGTTCAGTGACCTGCCTTTGGTAGCCTGAATTTTGACATGTTGGGAGTATTTTCACCATGGAAATTAGTAAATGCTGTGATACAAATCAGGTGCCCTACAGAGCTGTCTGCTAAACATTGACCGGCATATTAGTGTTCGTGCCCCACCCTCGATCACTCTCCTGGCTGCTTTGTTCCTTGCCTGCTATTAGAGCTCAGAGGAGGCTGGGATGTCAAGGGGTTAAACATCTGGATTGGGATAAGAATTCCTCTACATAGCTCTGTGACCTTGAACGAGTTATATAACCTCTCTAATACCCAGTTTCCTCCTTCGTGAAATGGGGTTGATATAAAATCCACCTTAGGGTTGTGACGATGAAATGAAATGATTACAGTAAGCACCTAATGGTGCCTGGTACACAGTTAATGCTCTATAAGTGGTATCTATTAGGTCATTATTATTATTATTTTTTTTGCTAGTACTGATAGTCATTCATTCAACAAATACATATGGAATGGCTATTTGCAAAGTGCTTTTGGTTCCACCTGTATGATTTTAAGTGTACAGATAAACAAGAATACAATACCACCCTGAAATTCTGAATTTTCAGATCACATGCTTGATGTCCTGTGGACCGTACATCTGGGCCTTTGACATTGCCTCAATTTGCCATCAATAGACAGGGTCCCCGAGTCTGGTCTTCTTCATTTCCTGTTAGCGTACTCTCATGCCTCCAACTGCCTGTCTTCCTAAATGTCTTCCTCATTCTTCCATTTCCTTCTCTTTTTCCACAAACAAGCAAATAAACTTCTTCCCAGTACAGCTCCTCTGCTTGTGCTTCTGTACCTGGGAGGTGGCTGCCTGAGGTTCCAGAATTACTCTTGGACTTGTGGAACAAGTGCCCTAGGATGAGTCACCTGGTGGCTGCTTTTTTATGCCCTGAGGCCAAGAGAGGAAGGCTTGATTTCCTTGTCAGAGTTAATTGACTGGCAAACATGCTGCCCGAGGTTAAGAGCTGTCTCTGCTTTCTTCCTGGTGCTGGCTCCCACCCTCTTCTCCACCCCGTTTCCTGGTGTTCTCAGAAGGACTTGGTGCATCTCAGGCAGCCGTCTCCACCTCGACACTCCTTTAGTGTGCAAAATGGTTGCAGTGGGGAAAGTGGTAATGTTCAATTCTAAACCCTTCAGGTTCTTACAGGTACAAGTGACACCGAGATTGAGATAATTGGGGGAATAAAGGCATTTGTCATAAGGGGGGCTATTAACCTCTTTATATTCTTTACATATTAAGTGTTTGCAAAACTTTAAAATTCTTGCTTTCTGCAAACACAGGCTTCATGTAGAATTCTTCAGATGCTTTGAAATGCATCTTTTTCAATATGATCAGTTTTTCAATACTTACATTTCAGAGCTGTTTTGAAATGTCAAGCACTCAAAACGGGTACAAGTTGTTTCATGTTGGGGGCTCTTTTGCCATCAGTTTTAAAACTGGGCAAGTTGCTATGTGAGCGGACTGAAAATGTAAACATTCAAAACTTGGCACTAATAGAAAATAGAACATGCCAAACAACATGTTTAAACACACTTCATATTGATAGACTGCACCTGAAAAATGTTTTATAGAAACTCTTTTTCATTAAAATAATTGATCACAATTAAAATACCCTAGATACCCTATTGTTTCCATAAAGTACTAATAGAGATCAATAATGTTGCTCACCTTTTTATCATTTTATTTTCAGCACTATAACATCATGGGCATAAATCCAGTTATGAAAAAAATTAAAGTGATGTGTTTATGTATATTTCATATCTGGATAGAAGAATTCTCAAACGTGATTTTATATCACTTTTTTTTTTTCCAAAGTAGTTGCACTCAGTTTTTTTACTGAGAGTGGGTTTGATCATTTGAAAAACAGCAACACCATTCATTTTAAACATTTCTTAGCTTTTTACTATGGAAAAAAATTAAGTGTAATCTCTCACGTTAGAAAAATTAATTTTAGATTTTTCAGAGCCAAAATGAAAATACTTTAGAACAATATCAGGCCAAATCTTTGGAATTCAAAGTGGCTGAATACTCAGATGAAAATGATTGCCATCAGTTTTAAAACTAGGAACCATAAAACAGGCCGATATAAAACTTGCCAGTTATATGCCTGCTCAGAGGTTTGAACTGAATTCAATAATTTGGACATTTCTTCTCTTTCCCAGTGATACAGGAACAACACCTCCAGAGAGTGGCATTTTTGGATTTATGATAAACTTCTCTGCATTTCTTGGTAAGTACACAATAATTATTATCAATAAATGAAAAATTCATGATCCTAAATGAAGTCAAATGTGTTATTGACAGCATGTGTAAGTATAAGTTTTTAAAACTACGACCTTTGCAGCTAGAATTTTTCCCCACTTTGAGAAACTAAAGTGACTAGAAATCCAAAATTATTTATGGCTTTTTTATAGAACTCTTCTTTACTTTATCTGGTAATTTGTCATAGGATTTGCTGTAGGGGGGTTTAAATATCAAACTTCTGAAATTGATTTTAAATGTAATTTGGTTTTTAAAAACTTTGATTTATATCCAAGGCACTGTAAGCCAAGGACACCCAATGTATAAGCTAATATTTCTCAAAGTGTGTTTGGAAGGCAAGTTGGTGAACATCATCTGAGGCGTTGGTTAAAACGCTTGTTCCTGGGCCACACTACAGATGCACTCAACAAGAGCCTTCGCAAGTGGGGTCCAAGAATATGTGTTGTTAACAGGCACTCTGAGGGGCTGGGATCCTCACTAAAGTTTGAGAACCCCTGACAAAGGCATCATCTGACCTGTTAGAGAAAGGAGAAAGGTGAAGCAAGGAAGTCTGTCTCCAACTCAGGTATGATTTGTCCTTTCAATTCCTAAATGCACC
Organism: Cheirogaleus medius; assembly: GCA_008086735.1. Taxonomy (NCBI): domain Eukaryota; kingdom Metazoa; phylum Chordata; class Mammalia; order Primates; family Cheirogaleidae; genus Cheirogaleus; species Cheirogaleus medius. Next base: position 20,327,730 of record VBSM01003169.1, read on the forward strand.
TGAGATGCAGTGGATAGGATACAACCCTGTCATGAGCCAACTAATGTAATGCCCATTAATGACAAGTGTTTTACAATTATTGTAAAACGTAGTCTCCTATGGGGTGATCTTAGTATATAGATGTCAGCTTGTAGGGCTCTTTCTCTTAGTCCTTCCATAGTCCCCCACCCCGTGGAACAATCGAGTGTTGGCCAAGGGCCTATCTGTTGCTCTCTGCCTGTGCAGGGTGGGAAGAGACAGGTGCTGGAAACCCTACTTAGTGACCGGGCATCTTTGGATTTTGTTAATTCTACCTGGTACAGAGGTTTCGCTTCCTCACCCCTTTGTGGTCTTCTCCTCCCGAGGTTTTGGAATTGAGCAAAGGAAAGTAGAAGTATGAGGCAGATCAATCCCAGTGCTCTCTTATGACATCTTTGCCAACAGTCCTGACTTGTAAGACAGAGAGTCTATTTTATCACCAGCAAGCAATAAAATCTGGCTTTTCTAGGCAAGGCAGAAGCTGATGTGAATATATTCATTTGAAATGGTCATGATAAATTATTAGTTTTTCACTTGCTTTTTAAAATTCATTAAAATATTATGGTCATCACTAAGTCAATACATACAAGTCTACCTTATCCTTTTAACTCATGCATGATAGCCATCACATGGATGTATTATAATTTAGTTAGTGAGTCCCATATTGTTAAACTGTTTCTGATATTTTGCAGTTACAACGTTGAAGTGAACATCCTTTTAAATATACTTTGCATATTTATGTGCATTTTTCTATAAGATAAATTTGCTAAGTTAAAGGAATATGTATCTAAAATTATGATAGCTATCCATTTATTCAACGTTCATTTACTAAGTACCTACTGTGTGATGGGCTTTGTGCTTAGTGTTGGGGTCACAACAGCAAACAAAATAGACAAGGCCCCTGCTCTCACGTAGATTACATTTTATTGACAAATTACTCTCCTAAACAATAAATGCTATTAAATACTTTGTTAATAGACTAACTAAAGATATGGAAAGATTTGGAAAAACATATCTTTTTAGTATTCTCACACCATATACAAAAACCAATTGCAATTAAAGAACTAAACATGAAAAGCAAAACTATAAGAGAATTAAATTATAAGAGAATATTTTAAACCTTAGGATAGAAAGCTTACAAAAAATCTAGAAGCTAATTAGGAAATAATTGACAGATTTGAGTAGATAAAAAATCTTCTAAATGACAAGATACAAGAGGCAAAGTTAAAAGACAAACAGCATACTAGAAGAAAATTTGCAGTGTTTATAGCAGACAATAGACTAATGGATATAATGTGTAAAAAGCAACTACACATCAGAAACAAATAGACAAACCCAAGAGAAAAATAAGAAAAAAATTATAAACATGCAATTCTCAGAAAAAATGCAAAAGACCAGAAGACATACTGAAAGTTGCTAAATGTCATTAATGATCAGGGAAATGTAAATTAAACCAACGGGTTGCCATTTTTCATTCTTTGGATAGACAGTAATTAAAAGGGCAAAAGCATACAGAATTGCTCTCCAGCTCTGCTGGTGGGAATATAAATTGTTAACTGTCTTGGAGCAATTTGGAGGTGTTTCTCAACATTTTAATTGTGCATGGTTTTTGACCCAGTAACATGACTTCCAGGAATTGGTCTTTCAGAAACACCTGAAAGTGTGCCCAAAGATTGATATACAAGGGTATTCATTGAACGTTGTTTGTAATAGGAAGCAACATAGAAATTTATCCTTAGGAGAATGATGAAAGAAATGTGATATCTCATACTGTAGACCATGATGAGATCCCTAAAAACAAAGAAGTAGATCTGTTTGTACTGACATGGAAAGATCGCCATGGTACATTGTTAAGTGAAAAAAGCAAGTCACAGAAGAAATAATACATGTACTATAATAGCATTTATGTGAAAAGGATAACTGCTAAGATGCGGTGCGTGTGCGTGTGCGTGCGCTTGCGTGTGCGTGCGTGTGTGTGTGTCCATCACGCTGGGGAGAGAGTAAGACGGGGTGAAGAAGGATGGGTAAGGAAGTAGGGAGATTTGCAATCAGGACATTTTTCAAAAGTGATACAAAACTCCTGTGTTTGTCATTCTAAAAAAAAAAAAAATCAAATAATGAAAATTCATCGAAGTTCCTTTCTTTTTCAGGTGCAGCCACGATGTACACAAGATATAAAATAGTAGAGAAGCAAAATCAAACCTGCTATTTCAGCTCTCCTGTTTTTAACTTGGTGTCATTAGTTCTTGGATTGGTGGGATGTATCGGAATGGGCATCGTTGCCAATTTTCAGGTATGACCCGAAGCTTCCTTGGTTATTGGGGGCGATGGGGCACGAGTATCTGAGAAGAGAAGCAGGAACGCAAGAGGCACGCTTGCACCAGCATAGCTAACTGGTCGACGAGTTTACAAAAATTAGGTTAGTTTGCTTTTTATTTTATTTATTTTTGAGACAGAGTCTCACTCTGTTTGTTGCCCGGCCTAGAGTGCCGTGGCGTCAGCCTAGCTCACAGCAACCTCAAACTCCTGGGCTCAAGCGATCCTCCTGCCTCAGTCTCCCAAGTAGCTGGGACTACAGGCATGCGCCACCATGCCCGGCTAATTTTTTTTATATGTGTATATTTTTTAGTTGTCCAGCTAATTTCTATTTTTTTATTAGAGATGGGGTCTCGCTCTTGCTCAGGCTGGTCTTGAACTCCTGAGCTCAAGCGATTCTCCTGCCTCGGCCTCCCAGAGTGTTGGGATTACAGGGGTGAGCCACCTCGCCCTATTGATGGTTTTCTATGTGATAGACATGTTTATGAAAATGTCCCCTGTTTTAACTCATCACTTCTAATAAAAGCCTTGTAAGATAGGCACTATTGTTTTCTCCATGCATCAGTGGTGAGATGGAGGCTCAGAGAGGTCAATACTTGCCCAAGACCATATGAGTAATGTGTGGCCGTGGTAGGCTTCAACTTGAGGTCATGATCTCAGAGCCAGTGGGAAGATTTATCTTCAATGCCAAAAATGAGGAAATGCCCGTGAGAAAAAAGCAAGTATACAACTCACAGTTCTACCGTGAGAAAGCATGATGAAAAAAACCCAAAAGGGGAGATCTAGAATGATGTCATTTGTCTAGTGCAGTGTGGACATGGATTGTTCTGGGGGGCATTGTATGCCTTATATCATACCACTGTATCCTCTGAATAACTCAACATCATCAGAGATACAGAGATCATCTTTTAAACCATAAGGCAGACCTTAACTTTAGGAAGAAAACTTACAAGGTTAGATAATTGAACTTTTGGTTCTCTTTAAGTTTTCAATGAAGTGATTAAATCTTTACAAAAACCAGAAATAGAAATCTTCAATAGAATCTTTAACTTCCTGGTGGAAAAGTATGTGACTTGTCACTGTTCTGATAAATAAATCTTTACAGCTTCTTTGTTTGATATCCTGTGATTCATTTTCAGCATGCTAGGAGCAAACCAACTTGAGCTGTTCTTTGAGAATTTGAGGTGTGAGGGCAGAGATAGTGTGATTGCCTTTGTTGGTTTTTCTTGAGTAGCAATAAATTACGAAATTTTTTATAAATTTATGAAAAGTTCACAGATAACTACCTCTCTTTCCCAAACGGGTGGGTGGGATGACTACTTTTTGGTGTGTCCTTACTGATTGCTATCAATGCTTTATTGTCTCTCGAGAAGTTTCCTTTTTGAAATCTTGCCACTTGGGGCAACATAGATGAACCCAGAAGACATTATACTAAGTAAAATAAGTTAGTTGCAGAAGGACAAATACTGCATGATCTCACTTATATGTGGAGTCTAAAAAAGTCAAACTCATAGAAGGAGTAGAACAGTGGTTACGGCTGAGGGAGGATGGGAATGGGGAGATGTTGGTCAGAGGGTACAAAGTTTCGGTTAGACAGGAGGAATAAATTCTGGGGATCTATTGTGCAGCATGGTGACTATAGTTAATAGTAGCATTGTATATTTCAAAATTGCTAAAATAGGAGATTGTAAATGTTCTTACTACAAAAAAATGATAAGTATTTGAGGTGATGGATATGTTAATTACCTTGATTTAGTCATTCCACAGTGTAAACACATATCAAAACATACATAAGCCCCATAAATATATATACTTATTATTTGTCAATTAAAAATAAAATTAAAGTGCTCTAGGAGGCCGAGGCGGGAGGATCGCTCAAGGTCAGGAGTTCAAAACCAGCCTGAGCAACAGTGAGACCCCGTCTCTACTAAAGATAGAAAGAAATTAATTGGCCAACTAAAAATATATATAGAAAAAATTAGCCGGGCATGGTGGTGCATGCCTGTAGTCCCAGCTACTTGGGAAGCTGAGGCAGGAGGATCGCTTTAGCCCAGGAGTTGGAGGTTGCTGTGAGCTAGGCTGACGCCACGGCACTCTAGCCCGGGCAACAGAGTGAGACTCTGTCTCAAAAAAAAAAAAAAAATTAAATTAAATTAAAAAAAGAAGTTTCTTTTATGGAAAAGAAAATTTGCAAGGTTTCACCCTAGCAGTATTCTAGTATTCTCTATCTTTTTATTAAAAAGGGGTCCACAAAAGGTGCCAGGTTTTCATCTTATTCTCTATCGAAAATTCATGTCTGATCTAAGAATCATTTCCCTTCTAATAAACATCTTTGATGAGAGAGTATATACCCTATGGTGAAAAAGCCACATTACAAATAAAACTCCCACTGAATCAGGGCCTTTTGATCTGATAATATTGGGATTAAACTGGGGGACTCCCGAAGTTTGCAGATTAAAACTCTAAAAGATACGTTGAATTGGCCAGGGTTGAGGAAGCATATTCCCTGATGGTATTTGTGGGCAAAAAACAAGGTATGTAAATTCAGAATGTTGATGTACTTAGCATGAAAAGACAAGAGAGGGTGGAAAGTACCGGAATTCTCAGTTTATTCCTGAAAGTGACTCATTAGCAGTAGATGCCTGGCCTTTTGTTTACTTTTCCCTTGTCCAAACGTGCCTGACATTTAAGGAGTGAAAGGACTTTATTTCTCTTAATTCTTTTTTCTTTTAGGCAGAGTCTCACTCTGTTGCCCCGGCTAGAGTGCCGTGCCGTGGTGTCAGCCTAGCTCACAGCAACCTCAAACTCCTGGGCTCAATTGATCCTCCTGCCTCAGCCTCCCAAGTAGCTGGGACTACAGGCATGTGCCACCATGCCCGGCTAATTTTTTCTATGTATTTTTAGTTGACCAATTAATTTTTTTCTATTTTTAGTAGAGACGGGGTCTCACTCTTGCTCAGGCTGGTTTTGAACTCCTGACCCTGATCCATCCACCCACCACGGCCTCCCAGAGTGCTAGAATTACAGGCGTGAGCCACCGCGCCTGGCCTCTCTTAATTCTTTTTAAAAAATTCTTTTTAATTGTGCTGAAATATACATAACATAAAATTTACTATCATAACCATTTTTAAGTGTACAGTTTAGCAGTTATTTTCCTGAATTATTTAAGTACTTAAAGGTGTATATACATTTTAAAAGTTTTTTGTATATAACTTTCCTGACTCTCTATGTCCCTGGCTAGGTATCTGCAGTACACAGAATCTATACCTAATAAATGAATGATTTGTATGACATATTGCAGAATGCCAATGCAGTCATATTTGGATATAGTACAAATCAAGTAATGAATTTCTCCCCATATTCCCAGGTTTGGTTTGTGCAGGAAATAAATTTCCTTAGAAAATAAGTTAAAAGCTTTTTTTTTTTTTTAAACGTCTCCCTTTCTCATGTGGAGAAGGAAGATTTAAGATCAGTTTGTGCGTGCTCCAGCTTGAGGTTGAACAGTCTGGATGGAAACTCTGTGGTGCTAGGGAAGCCCCGGTGGCCCAGGTCAAAGAGCAGCTGGGGAAAGGGTGGGCACAGCAAGGGGGGGCCAGCAGTGGGGGCCTGTGGCCCAAACCAGGCTCTCGTGGACAACACTTGAACTTGCCCCTTTGCAAAGCTTGAAGTTTTCAAGTTCAAGCTGAGACTCAGTGGTTCCATCTCAATGTCATTATGCTGGGAGGAGGTGCCCAGTGCTCATTTGAAAGGAGCCTAAGGTGAGGCTCCTTGACCGGTCACGACCTGGGTGGGGACACAGTCGGCACCAGACTTTCTGCCTGGACTGGGCATAGGGGGGCTGCCTTCTGGTCAAAACGGCTGCTTAGAGAATGGTGAGGGATTGGGAACTTGTTTTGAAACTGCCTTTGCATGGCAAGAGCCGTGGTTTTACTTAGTTGGTGTGTTTATTTGGGGTGGCTTGGGAGGAACTAATGGAAATTATCAGGGAGCAGGGGCCCTAAAAACCCCAAGCCACCCTTGGTACCATCATGGAACGGGTTGTGTACTTTTATACAAAATTATTATATGAAATGTATCATGTAATCCTCATTGCAAACCTGCAAGAAAGGGATGATTATGCCCATTTTACAGATAGAGAAGTTAAGGCTTTACACCAAGGTCACAGAGCCTAGTTGTGGCCAGGTGTGCCAGACTCCAAACCCACCATATTCAACTCTCCCACCTCTAAGGCAGATGTCATTCTTCCCTTGTCCCATGGTCCCAAGTTCCCTGTGGAACCACCAAGCTCTTGGCATTTATTTCAGCATCAGGAAGGTGTCGCTCTTGGTAGTCTTCTGTAAGCAGCCGCATTTTCCAAGGAGTGGTGCATCTGTGATGACTGATGGCTCAGAGCAGCCCCGAGCGAGTGAGCGCTCTCGGCGTGATGTTGACACTCACCCGGAGTAACATATTTGTGATTTTTCTCCCCAGGAGTTAGCTGTGCCAGTGGTCCACGACGGGGGCGCCCTTTTGGCTTTTGTCTGTGGCGTCGTGTACACGCTCCTACAATCCATCATCTCCTACAAATCGTATCCCCAGTGGACCAGTCTCTCGACGTGCCACATACGGATGGCCATCTCTGCCGTTTCCTGTGCGGCTGTCGTCCCCAGTATCCTTTTCCCCATTTGTCAGCTGTTAAAGGAAAAAAAAAATGTTCCATGACACTTGTTAAAGCACGGTAAGGAAAACTGTATTCAGGCCCCCCGCGGTGGGTTATAGGGGCCGCCGCCATCGGGTCTTGCAGTCTGGGAGAGAGACGGGGCTCAGCTCCTGAATGCCGCATGGGCGAGTGGGAATTGTAGCCAAGGAGCAGAGCAGGGGCGGTGGATGGAAAAGTCCTACAAGGAAACAGAGGTAACGGGGGTTGTGGATTCTCACTGAAGACAGGCCAGGGAGACCAGACACCACCTGGGGGACGGCGGAAGCTAAGGAATCTGATCAGATATTGAGGGTGAGAGATTCTTGCTAAATTGACCTAACCTGGATTTTACACAGTGCACAGATGGTTCTAGGAGAAGGTTCGGGAAGCTGACTAAAGTTTGGCCAAGCAAAGAATCTTTGTCACAAGGTCCTAGCAAGCTTGACTCCCCCCTCTCCCCCACACACATAAAAAGGGCATGAAGAAAGCAAAGGGTAACGACCAAGTTTCCACATACTTCAGAAGAACAATTGGTATAAAAGTGTAAATCATTAAGAAAAGATCTCAACATTGGTTAGATCAAAAGAATCTTTGGGGCAAAGAATGTGGGGTGAAAGGAGGGTGGAAAAATGCAGGAACACTTCAGTCTCTATTTTCCTTCCCACAGGGTCGGTTTCATGAGCCGTGTGAAAATATTTATTTTTCTTTGTAGTACTTGGCTAAAGACACCAAATATTGATATTGTACTTGAAGTCATAGCCCTGTGAAGTCCTGTGAGGCCAGACTTTCTCCTCTCCCTGCATGTAGGTGAGAAGATGGTTTGATTAAACTGGTCCAGATTAAGAGATTTTTAAGAAGCTCTGGATCACTTATTACTAAGTCAATTGAAATACATCTAGCATTTTCTTTTGATAGTCACTGATTTCATTTTCAAAATGAAATTCATTTTGTTCTCTAAGTCAGCAATGTGAAAAGAAAAGAAACTATACGTTTGTCATGCTTGTATATTCCGATTTAGAGGAAATGAAAGATTTTTCTTTTTTTTTTCCTCTCTTCTTTTATTTAATTATTTATTTTTTTAGAGACAAGGTCTCCCTCTGTCACCCAGGCTGCAGTTCAGTGGCACCATCATAGCTCGCTGCAGCCTCAAAATCCTCAGGACAAGTGGCTATGGAGTAGCCACTATGGAGTAGCTATTCCTGCCTATGGAGTAGCCACTATGGAGTAGCTTGGACCACAGGCCCCTTCCTCCACACTCGGCTGTCTTTTCTAACTTTCCTTTTTCCTTTTTTTTTTTTGTTAAGGCAGTGTCACTTGGTCTCCCTGTGTAGAGTGCAGTGATTGTAAGCTCACCACAAGCTCCAAGTTCCGGGCTGTGAGCCGCCCTTTTGCCTCAGCCTCCCAGGTAGCTGGGACTACAGGCGCGTGCCACAATGCCTGGCTGGGTTTCATGGTTTCTTTGTATATATATTTTTTTATTCGGTGGAGACGGGGTCTCACTATGCTCAGGCTTGTGTCAAACCCCTGAGCTGCAGCTATCCTCTTGTCTCAGCCTCCCAGGAAGCTAGGATTACAGGCGTGAGCCACCGCGCCCAGCCTATCTTTTCTTTCTTTAATGAAGTATTTAACAAAGAAAATAAAACAGCTGCGGTCTTTAAGAGTTGGTGTGCAGTTTCCCATCTTTAAAATACCATTTGTAGTCCTATCAGAGAAAGCTGCAGGGTCATTACAAATGATGACTAATGTCAGATTGTGAGAAAATTGGAACTATTTTATCAGTGGCAAATTTAGTCTGGGTTGAATTACGGTAGAAAGTGGGCAAGCTTGTGTGAAAACACACCGTGTGCTTCTACTCATTAAGCTTTGCATTTCTTTTGTAAAATTGAAACTATACAAAATGTGAAGTCTTAAGTATGGTTTTGGGTTTTTTTTTCATTGTAGGGAAGGAAAATTTTAATTATAAAATTTCCAAGCACAGAGGAACCAAATTTACCAACAAACTACATACCTTATTCCTAAGATAATTCCTTCTCAATTTCCTTGTTCTAATTATAGATTGAAGACACTCTTGCTTTCTCTTTGAATATATTTCACTAAAACTTTTAGCTTGTGTTAGTTGTAAAGGTTACAGAAGAAGTGTTTGTAGTGTTAAAAGCAAAGTTTCTTGGTGTAGGAAACCCTTCCTTGCTTCCAACTTTGGAGACGGATCCCTAGATGTTAAAATCAGAAGGTTTTAGCAGAATAAACATTTCAGGCCTCCGATTTTCACATACTAAAAGTTCTCATTTCTAGGAAGTTCTTATTATGAGCTATGCCAAGGGATAGCAGCCCCAAACAGAAAGGGGTTATGTCCCTATATCAAATGAACTCAAATGAATTCATACATATGAAAAAGTCTTTTGTCTTAAATTTTAGCATGGCATTTATGTTTCCTCACAAAGACTAGAAAGCATTTCAAAATGCCCTGGTTTCTCCTTACTGCAATATCTCTGTGAAATGGCCTCAGTTGACTCAGGAAGAAAGTGAGGCACTTTGTAAGGCAGGCATTAGACTCTTGCTTCTAAACCCTTCCTGCTAAATTATCCGTCTTGCACCCGGCGTCTAAAGCTTCTGAAGGTCTTCACACAAATCACTGACAGCATAAAGTCCAGGTTCTTTTGCATGAGACACACGCTCTCGAGACCTCCTGTTGCTTCAAGCTCATTTTTTTATGCTTTCTCCCTTGGGCTTAGCTGGGTTTTTTGCTCCAATTTTTGCCCATGTTCTTCTTGGCTGGATTATCTTTGTCTTTCTAGAGCTGTCAGTCCAACCTGGTAACCACATGTGGCTTTTGCACACTTGGAATGTGGCTAGTCTAAACTGAAATGTGCCCTAAATGTAAAATACACACCTGATCCCAAAGGTTTAATAAGAAAAAAAAAAAGAATGTGTACTATCTCTTATTAATTGTTTATATCATGACACATTGTTAATATTATCATTAATCATATTATTTGACATATTGAGTTAATAAGATATATCATTTATCAATATATAAGATATAACATTGAATAATATATCAATATTATCATATTGACAAATTTTTTTATGTTGGATTAGATAAGGTATATTATTAAATTTCACTTGGTTCTTTTTTGTTTTTAAAAATGTGGATATTATGGTCCGGGTGTGGTGGCTCACGCCTGTAATCCTCGCACTCTGGGAGGCTGAGTCGGGCAGATAGCTCAAGGTCAGGAGTTCGAAACCAGCCTGATCGAGACCCCGTCTCTACTAAAAATAGAAAGAAATTAATTGACCAACTAAAAATATATACAGAAAGAATTAGCTGGGCATGGTGGCACATGCCTGTAGTCCCAGCTACTCGGGAGGCTGAGGCAGTAGGATTGCTTGAGCCCAGGAGATTGAGGTTGCTGTGAGCTAGGCTGATGCCATGGCACTCACTCTAGCCTGGGCAACAAAGTGAGACTCTGTCTCAAGAAAAAAAAAAAAAATGTGGATATTATTATAGAAAATTTATTTATTTATTTCCCACTTCCCCTCCCCCATTATAGAAAATTTAATATTACGAATTATATTTCTGTGGGATGGTGCTGCTCTAGAGAGCTCCTCGAACTTCACAACTTAGATTAAGCTCAACTCAGCAAAGCTTTTCCTGACACCCCAAACCATATTCCATTCTGAATTAATAATTTTCCTTCTGAGTCATCACTGTACCCTGTTCTTTTCTCTCTAGCATGGCACGATCCCTGGGCTTCCTCCAGCTGTGATATTTCTGAGAGCTGAGCCCAAGTCTATTTCACTGGGGTTTTCCCTCTCTCTACCCCTCAAACCAGCATGGTACCTGGTGTACCCAAGATAACAACTAAAGAGCAAATCAATGAAAGAATTAAGAGGATTTTATTTTATTTTTTTTACTTGTCTATAACATATCCCCAGAATAAGAGGCTTTTAAGAGGTTAGAAAAATAAGTATGGTAATGAAATGATCAGAGAATCTTCTATGCTTTCTACTTCTTTTATTTTGAGAAACAGAGAAGTTGTTAAGCTTGACAACACATGGTGGGAGGGGTTGTGGACTGAATTCAGTGGAGGCTCCAAACTTTGCTTGGCTTAACACTTTGAATTTCTAATTTTTTGTAGACTTTTAGAGCATCCCGTTTCCTTCTAGCTTTCTCTTCTGCATTTTAAGTTCAATTTAAATGGTTGTCATAGCCTTTTTACACACGGTACCGTACAAGGAAAGCAGGAGCCTCAGCCCCTGGCATTATTAGGCCTGCAGGGATTTGTCATTCACTCCCAAAGTCAGATGTAAGGTGAATCTCTTTGATTTGTAAACTCTTTGGGCCAGGAAGGAAGGGCTCCACTTATATACCCAATTACCCAACACAAATCTATTTTTTATCTTATTTTTTTGAGACACTGTCTTACTCTGTCTCCCAGACTGGAGTGCAATGGTGTCATCATAGCTCACTGCAGCCTCAAACTCCTGGGCTCAAGCGATCCTCCTACCTCAGCCTCCCGAGTAGCTGGTACCAGAGGTGCATGCCACCACACTCAGCTACTTTTTTAATTTTTTGTAGAGAGAGGTCCTGGCTCTTGCTCAGGCTGGTCTTGAACTTCTGGTCTCAAGTGATCTTTCTGCCTTGGCCTCACAAAGTGGTAGGATTATAGACATGAGCCACTGCATCCGGCCAAAAGTCTATTTTTTCAAAGATAAGAGTTTGAATTTCTGTGGCTTCTTTTTGTATATGAGCCTTGGTACTTTGAAATGTTAAATTTTCCTTAAAGCTGTTACCTTGAAGATAGTATTTTAGGGGAAAAGTATTTTCATTCAGTTAGCAAGTATTCAAAAAGGACCCATCTTGGACTGCTGCGTCAGCCATTTTGACCAAATTTAAATAGCTAGTTTAAGTAGAAACACCCAGAAACATGCAGGGTTGAGCAAAATGTAGCCACAGATTAAAATTTTGCTAACAAACTGAAAAAGTATTGCTAAGGACTTATAATACTTCCGTGTTGTAACTTAACTGCTATCTTAATTGAATTTAAGGTTTGAGATCTTGGGAAGCTAAGATAATTGATTTGTTTGTAGAAAAGTTGGTATTAACATTTTAGCACTGTGTGATGATTATATGATTAGTAGAATAATCTAGTCTTAACATTAAAGGAAATGTTTTCTGCTTGTGGTTTCCTTAACAGTTTCCCTTTTTTTAGTGATTGCTTGTGCTTCACTGATTTCTATAACCAAGCTGGAGTGGAATCCGAAAGAAAAGGTAACATTTAAGTTGTTCTCATTATGACTGTTGAGCCTGGTTATGTGAGATTGTGGCTGGGCAAAGCCTAGGAAGGATCACCGTCATTTCTCAGGACAAATTGCAAAGATGTGCAGTAAATATGGTATATAATCAATTTACTGTCCAATTATTTGGCAGTGTGTATGTAGTAATTAACTAGCAGGGTAATCCCAAATGGTTCCTGGGATTCTTTTCAAATTTTTGAATTCCTGATTTCTTTCTTTTTTCCTTTTTTTTTCTTTTTCTTTTGAGACAGAGTCGCGCCCTGTTGCCTTGGGTAGAGTGCAGTGGTATCATCATAGCTCACTGCAACCTCAAACTCCTGGGCTCCTGTGAGGCTCCCCCCTCAGCCTCCCGAGTAGCTGGGACTACAGGTGTGCACCACGCCATCCAGCTAATTTTTCTACTTTTAGTAGAGATGGGGTCTCACTTTTGCTCAGGCTGGTCTCAAACTCCTGGCCTCAAATGATTCTCCCGCTTTGGCCTCCCAAAGTGCTAGGATTACAGGTGTGAGCCACTCCCCCCAGCCCCCTGATTTCTTTCTTAACCATTTCAACTATCTATGCTTAGTAAAAGAGGTAGGACACGTAAGGTGGGGGACAGTGTGGATCAAGGTGTGTGGAGGCCCGAGGACGCATGGAATGCCAAAAGCAGAGGGCATGAGATCAGCTCCAGTGTAGTGGATAGTTCATTTCAGGAGACAGTGAGAAATAAATGAAGTCAGGGACAACTTTGCAAGGGAGCGGTGGCTTTCTTTAAGAGGCAGGCAGAGAGGCTCATACTTGACGTAGGTGATCAGAGTCAGCCTTTGAACACTTTTGAATAGGAAAGTAAATAGAAAGTATTATTGGCTGAGTATTAGGCAGAAGTAACGCCTGGGAAGGATTGAACAGAGAGCTCAGCATTGAGAGAGCAGGGAAACGGCAGTTCAAATCAAGATGAGCCTAGTTTGGGAGCGATGAGGGAAGCGTATTTGAGGGGTGCTGGCAAGTGACTAACATGAGAATGAAGGGGCATGATGAACTAAGGATGACTTCCAAGTTTTTATCTTGGGTGAACCAAAGAATGTATTCCTTTGACCAGGTAAGTTCTCTAATAGGGATAAATAATTTCATAGGCAGAAGTGGATGACTTTGGTTTTAGAATCATTGACTCAGGCTGTTGTGAGACACATCAGGGTGAAATGTCCAGTTAGAAACATGGGGCTAGATCCCTGGTGGGATTGTGAGTTGCCAGAGCATAGGGTAGAGTGACTGATAATTTCTAGACTAAACATCAGAACACATGGAACTGGATGTTTGGAATTGAGATCGACTCATGCAATTAAACACCTGTAGTGCTGGTTCATCTAGATGCTATATGGGAGAATTGACGCTGCCCCAGGAGAGAAGAGAGTTAGTGAGAGAACAGCAGGTTTTTGTATCCTCCCAAGGGGCAGGCGAAGGAGAATTAAAGAGAAGGAGTCATGGACCAAAGAGAAGAACCAGAATTGTGCTGTGTAGTCGACCTCGTTGACTCTTCTGCTGGGAGATGGTGGAGGGAAGGGTGGCCGTGGGATAGAGGGTCCCCAAGGAAGTTTATAGTTCAGAGGGGCAAACAGCCAGTTGTCAACGGCTAAACGTAATACTTTGAAGAATAAAAGAAATGCTGAGCTGAAGTCCAAACAACATATTGTGGAAGTACAGGAGCAACAGCAATGAACTCTACAATAACTATGGCGTGAGAGAAGATACCATCCCAGAGACTAAGGACATTTTTCAAGGGAAAGGGAGCGGGTTAACTAACCATGGCACATGTAGCTGAACAGTTTTTAGGAATGAAGTCCCTCAGTTTCTCAATTTGGGCAATAAAGGAGCCACTCATGTTCTTCAAAAAGCAGTTTAATAAAATGTTGGGGTTAGAAGCCAATTCATTGCAAGAGGTTAAAGCGGTGGGGAGTGGAGTGGCTCATTCACGCACCTAGCAACCACGTGTTTGCTGAGTCCTATTCTGGATGCACGTGAGAGGAAGAGGAGAAGCACAGCGGTGGCTGGCGTGCGCAGGGGCAGAGGAAGGATTTCCCAGGACCGAGGATGGTGGCCTTGGGGAAGCCTTGCCCAGGCGGCGGGGACGGACGCTGGTGAGGAAGACAGTGGTCCAGGCAGGACTTCAAAAAGTGCTTCCTTAGAACGTAACTTTAAAATGGCCAAATCAGTTAATAGATTAGACCTAGACAAGTCATTTTCCCCCCTGAGGTGTGGGGATTTCGCCCCATGCAAAGGAGGTTCAGTTCCTCTTTCCATTGGTGAGACCCGCTGTGAGACCTCACGGCAGCCTTGCCCGGGTGTGCTTCGCGCGTCCGCCACCGGAGGGCGCCCTTCCACCACAGATCAGCCGCCGGGAAGGGCTCGTCAAAGCCCATCCCCAGGCAGCTCAAAATCCGTTGTATTCCACTTTCTATCTTAAAAATGTGAAAAGTACTTGGTTTTTTATTCACTTTATAAATTACTGTGCGCATTCTTGTATTGCCTTTTGTTACGAGTATCAACGGATGCAAAAAGAAAAAAACCCCAGAAAAATAAACCCTTTACATTAGTTCAGTGAATAATCATTCAGGTACTGCCCTAAACTTATGTATCGTGCTTGAGAGCTTTCACAGCGCATTTATGTGCATCGACTCACTTGGTAGGGAGGATGAGGGTTAGAATGTCATTGCCCCATTTCACAAAGCAAGGAGATTAGAGCTTTGCCCGCATTCACACATGTGGAGTGGAGGAGTCGAGACTGGTTCAATGCACTTTCATTAATATCATGCCAAAGAAATCCCCCCACCCCCAAATTCTGTCTCTTTCTAGAAGCCATCTTCATTGTTCAGGCATGATATGGGTTGGGGCGGGTCTCCTGGTGCTGGCACCAACAGGAGGAGGCCTCTGTTCCCTACCCCCTAATGAAGGCTGGTCAGGGTCTCCCCAGGGTGGCCTAGGATGAGAACAAGGGGTGCAGGACAACATCCCGGGGGTGCAAAGAGCCATGTCCGTGAGCGTGTGACATTTCTCCATTAAATCTTTGTGGATGAAAACAAAATTAAAAAAAAAACAAAACACTGTCACCAGAGAACTGACTTGGATTGCAGCACATTTGTTTACTCACACTTGCAGCCTATAGCAGAGCAGAAAGTGAAGTAGGAAAAAGAAATTAAGCCATTATTGGAAACCAGAGGAGGCAAACTGACAGTCCCCAGGCCTCGAGTGGCATGTGAGCTAAGGCAGACATGCATATTTGACTTACACAGAGTTTAAAAATGTTTTTAAATTAGTTACCAGCATTTAAAAAAATCAGGAGATGGCTTCCAATCTTCCCTTTCTTTTCATAATCAGTTTTATTTATTTTTTATTAATTTTCTGGCAGTGGTAGGCAACTGAGTTTGGAACCTCTGATTCAAGCCATTCTCCTTCTTGGCTTCCGTGCTTTCATTCTTGCCCCCAGAAGATACACAGTTGACATGTGATGTCTTGTTATTAGCATTTACTTTGCAGATATATTTACCTTATGATGATCAGTAGAACTATTTTATGAATTAACCGTTTCTGTAGAAACAGGGAAACACAAAACCTTGTGGGGCTATTCAGCCAGTTTCATCCAGATGCATACACTTATTTTTTGGAATAGCTGCAGGAGCGCTGTTAAGTATGTGCCCTTCAGCTGTGGAACTCCCAGTGGAGGGAGACCAAGTCATGCCTTGTATGGAAAGTTCTTTCTTCCCCTGAGTCCATATTTGCTTCCCGGCGTCAGCCATTCTGTAGTCCTTATTCTGCCCTTTGAAGTTCTGTAGAGGAAGTCTTAAAACCAGAGTGTGTGACAGCGTGAAAGAACTTTTGGAATAATTGCTCTCATGTTCTCATCAGGCAGGTGCCCAGGCATTTATTTCCATAGCGTTGCTTACTGTATTTCCCCAGTGTTCTGATTTATGCTCACTGGACAGCTTTTTCCGCTACTGTAACCTTCTTGCTGTTATTTCAGTATGCATACTAAAGTCAGAAAATTGTTTCTTTTTCATTGCTATTAGGATTACGTATATCATGTAGTGAGTGCGATCTGTGAATGGACAGTGGCCTTTGGTTTTATTTTCTACTTCTTAACATTCATCCACGATTTCCAGGTAGGTATTTATCAATTCAAGTGTTATACATTAGGATTAGTAAAAATTCACAGGAAATTTCTTGCATTTTATTTTATTTTTTGAGGCAGGATCTCACTATGTTGCCCAGGTTGGTCTCGAACTCATAGGCTCAAGTGATTCTCCTGCCTCGGCTTCCCAAGTAGCTAGTATTATGGGTTCACGCTACTGTGCCCAATTGCATTTTTAGAAAGAGCACTTGCTTTCTTTTTACTCTTAATGTGTTTGGAAAAAATATGCAAGTATTGTGCAACTTAGTTTATTAGCTTATTCCCAAAGGGAAGCATCTTTAAGAGCTCTCCCAACCAATGACATTTTCATGATCCTCTGACATTTGATGTTAATAGTCATGTGTCCTGGTTGTTTTGTTTTTGAGGAAGTCTCATTTACTAATTCCAAATAATAGAAAATATTTCTTTTTAAAAACAAACCATAGTGAGTTCATCTCTTAGGTGGCACAAAGCTGTTGGAAATGTCATTAGTATTGGAATTGTTTAACTTTTATATGTTTTTCTTTTCATTTTTTAAAAAATAGGGTGTCACCCTAAGGATATCCACAGAAATCAATGGTGACATTTGAAGAAAGAAGAATTCTATCTCACTCAGTGAATGTCGCAGACAATTTCTAGAAGTGGTCCAGAGGACAGGCAGGGTTTTGATGCTGCCCTGATTAGAGTGTATCTGCGGCACATCCAGGACTTGAATTTCATTAAGAATTCCCCATAGTTGTACTATTTTCAAAGGTATGTTTTCCTAGAGAATGTAGAGCATTTATGACATTGTAGCGATGTTTTCATAATTTTCTAAGTAGTCACTTTTTTATATTAACAAATTCATATCTAGAAAAGATAAGGTGTTACAGAAAACGGAGAGCTCTTATTTTTGTACAGATGCCGTTGTTGCTTTTTCTTTGTGTGTGAGTGATTTATGGAAATACACTAAAGGAGGGCTTTAAATTTAGTACATTTGTTACAAAGTAAAATCGGGATATTCATTTTTTAATTTCATTTTTAGAGAATGAACTGTATCATTTTTTATCATGAGAGCATTTATAAAATTGAATTTATAATGATCATATACCCACATCACAAAGATTTAGTTAATAAATTAACACTAAGATACTCTGATTTTGTGGCTGAACTAAGCAAAACGCTTCTATTGAGAGGTCTTTGTACTACTACGCACGGTAACTCTAAGTGACTAGGGGAGACCTCGGTTTTGAAATCCTGCCTCGTTTCTCCTTGTTCACAGGGCGCAGCTTTTACCCTTGCTGCTATACTTGATTTTAGCCAAAAGGCCGAGAAACAATCTCCTTGCTGCTAACTGGCAGTCCATAGTGGGCGTGATTCCAGGTGGGGTGGATTCAGCAAGGCAGATGAGAAATTCCAAAACCGTCCTTTATTGTCACTGGCATAACTTGATGTATAGTCTGACTCAGAAGCTGAAACTCACATCTCAAATTCACTGTTTGCCAGTAAACATGCAAAGAGGACAAAGGCCCAAGAGTGAGCTAAGGATCAGGGAGAGAAGGGGGTGGCCCAAGTTTCTGGGCGCACGGTGCTGTTTTATGCCTCTGGGTGAATGTCCACAACACTGCAGGAAATTTGCAGATCCTTTCGTTAAGCAGGACCTACAGACTCCACCTTTTCACCCAAGTAATGAAAGACAAATGAAAAGCAAGTCATTCCAGAAGAAGTAGCCCTTGCAATGTTAATGCTTAGGCTTGAAAGTCAATGAGAAGGAACTCTCTTTCAAAGACCCCAGGGCTTAAACCCATGTCTGGCCAAGTGGGACCAGGTGTCAAGGGCACGTGCCAAGGACAGAACCATTCATTTGGGCAACCTTGGAGGGCACAGGGGTGTGGGGAGTCCGTGGCAGCTCCTCATTAACTGTTTGCTGGATGGGCACAGGGGTGAAGTTCAGCAGCAGTCAGCCACCCCTGCAATGACAGGCTGTGTCTCCCTTGTGTGTTTAGCGGGGGAAAGCTGCTAACCATTTCTGGGCCCTCTGTAACTTGTCACGATGCTGTGAACCCCTATTGCACCACTGGAACTGAAAGACAGTGACCAAAGTTATGGCAAGCATCATTATTCTGAGGAGGAGGTGGAGCGCCACATATTAATACTTTTTCCATGGAACCTATGGTAGAGTGAATCCATGGTTGTATCTTGCTTTGAACAGACTTTTGTTATCAGCACTTCTCACGATGCATTATCATTCTTCATTTCCAACTTCTCTCTGTGCAATCAGATTGAGAGCTCCTTGAAGGCAGATTATGTGCCTTAATCTTTATCTTTGTAACTCCAGCATTTCACACGGTGCCTCCTGGTACACTGTAGGTGCTCAATAAATACTCATTGAATGCATGCATGAATGAATGAATGAACAAATGAAGGAATGACTAGGATGCTTGTAGTGCTGCATAATGGAATTTACTCTGGTTTGCTAGTTAGTTTAATGATAAAAAATAGTCTGTATCACCCAGTTATGTTGACTGTTTTGCTTTGTGTACTGTAAACATTTCAGTTGTTTGGGCTTCACCATTATATGACAACTCTCTTCATCCTGGACAGTTACTACAGAAATTGTTATGTGGTCTAGACCAAATGATACGCCTGTCTTGGCAAACTGAGAAGGCCAAAAATCCCTCCAGACAATGACATTCTGCTGATTCCATGCAACCTCTAAAGCTGGTCTCATCCATATTTTGGTATTATTTCTAATTTCCATGAACTTGCATTTCCTTGGACCTCGTGACTGAAAGAGTAAAATAAAAAGAAATATTTCTTTATTTTAGTAATTCGTGTTTCTGTTAAATTATAACATGTCGCCTGGGTACTACTATGAAGTGTGCTTATCTGGGAGATGATTTCAGATCCCTTTGGACCTCCTAAAGTTATGGTTTAAAACGTATGTTTTCTTAATTTGTGTAGCTTTTCATGTGGGCACAATTGGTTCATCTTAGTAGAGGTTCTCAAATATTAGCCCCAGAAGTTTGTATCAGTCAAGACTCTTAGAGTTAAGGCATAAGAAATCCAACAAGAAGGGAAAAAGAGAATCTATACTTTATTGTCTCAAGTACCTGAGAAGTCCAGGAGTGGGGCTGACTTTAGGAATGGCTGGATCCAAAAGTGCCACGAGGATTCCCTCTCCTCTCTCCTCTTCTCAGCTCTGCTTTCCTCTCTACTGGCCTCATTCTCAGGCAGGCTTTCCCCTGGTGGAAATGAGAGGGCATCTAGAACATCCCAGTCCTACAACCCGTCCAGTGAAAAGAGAAGACCCCTCCATAGTTACAACAAGCCTGAGGACTGAAACACATTGTCTCTGATTGGCTGGCTTGGGTCACATGCCTATTGGGAAGAGTGATGCTCTGATTGGCCAGACCTGGATCACATGTCCACCCCTGGGGCAAAGAGGGGTCAATACCACCCAAACTATTGGGCTGATGGTGGGTGAAAGTTGTTTCTCAGAAGAAAGGGATGGAAAATGGATCTTGAACAGATAAAAAGTGGCAGATTCTGCTATGGAATTAAAGTCCCCCTCCAACCAAAGCCGCCCTCACTTGTTTCAGAGTAAACCAAAGTATACTTGCTAACAACCTTTTTAGATTAAAAAAGAAGGTAGATGTAAGCCATTAATGTAGTACAAAGACCTTCTGTTAACTTCAAGTTATGTTTATATTTTTTCAGGGTTCTTGTGCTCTTTTTTAGCCTCTGTGAGGTTGGTCATGCGGTTAATTATCACATTTTTCAGATAAGAAAACAACGCAAGAGACTTTCGGCAACCTGCAAGCAGTTCTGCAGCCTGATGGCAACAGATTCCAGTCTGGAACTCTGTTTTCCTGATTCCTAATCAAATGGGCCTTTTTTATTTTTTTTTAAACACGAACACAGAGAATTCCACAGAAATTGCATTTTATAAACCAAATTAAGTACATCCGTGTTGTGCTGTGTTTGGGTTTCCTAACATCCTTTACATGTGGCATTGTCCCATGTTCCCGTTTTTTACTCAGTTGGAGACATGCTGGTCTGGTGTTTGGGCCTGGAATGAGGAAAGGAGAGTGGGAGGAAGATAAGTGGTATCCCATTCTCCCCCACCGCCTGATTCTGGCAGGCCTGGAAGCCCAGCCGTCTCCCCACACACATACTCTTGGTCTGGCTCTGAATGCCCCGCATTCTCCAGTCCAGAATGTCATGCATCTGCGTCGTGTCTGTTGCACAAGAGAGCAACCACAGCCTCAAGCCCTGGAGGGGAAGCTTCTGACTCTCCTTTGTCACTTCCAGCAGATTCATCTTCCAAAAGGAAGGGCAGCAGAGTACCAAACCCCTACTGAGTGGCAGCAACCTCCAAAGTCAGTGCTTGGAAAATGCTGAAGGAGACACCAACAATCTGCTTGGTGGTTTCAGACAAGGTGCTATGGGGTGCCTGGAAGGCCAGGGATTTAGGCAGCCTCTCAGCAACAAGCACTGCTCTGTGCCTTACTGTCCCCAAAGCCAGTTCTGCTTCTGGACTTCTCAGTCACATGAGTCGATGGGGTCTCTCTTTAACGTCAATAAACTTGAGTTGGGATTTCTGATGCTTGTACCTGTGAGAGTCCTCACTAATTACAAAGACTCAGGAGTTCCCACAATATTAAAATATAGTAAACTACTGTCACCTGTAGTCACCATGCAGGGTAGAAAGATCATTTTTGGATAAATGGGATTCAGCTGTCCCCACTCACAGCTCTTACTCTCTGAGCCATTTGTTCTTATTAAAAAAAAGTTGAATGAGTAATATATTCATGATTCAAAACTCAAAACAATGTGAAGTTATACTATCAAAGGCCTTTTGCTTTTCTCTACCCACATTTACTTAATTCACCCCTTCCTTGCAGATATCCACTTTTTATCAGATTTTTCTGAAAAGACAAACAAAACCAAATATCTTCACATGCTTTTCTTTTAATTTTTACCCCAAATGCAGCATACTGTGCAAACAGTTTTGAGCCTTCCATTTTTGACTTAGCAATGTTATCTTGGAAATGTTTTCTTTATCAATACATAGAAATCTTCCTCATTTTGGTTGTTTTGTTTTATACCTGGACAATATTCCATTATATGGGTGTGCCATCATTTATTTAACAAGTTCACTATTTGATGAGCAATTGTGTGGTTTCAAAACTTTTGCAATTACAAGTAAATCCATCATTTCACACATGTGCAAAGAAATCTGTAGGAGAAATTCCAATGAGTAGGATGCTGGGAACTGCATCTGTAATTTGACAAATATTGTCATCTTGCCTTTAGAACCTTTTACTTGAATATTTTTGTTGGAAATCTTCCCAATTACACACACTTCCTTTTAAACCGAGGATGCTGAACATAAGTTCACCTTTTCTTGTGACTCAGTCGTCACTGAGAGCATCTGTGAGTGTAGATGAGGCACAGATGTGGACTCTGCTGTAGATGGCTTGGGACAGAGGCCTGCTGACTTGGTCACTGGCCTTCTGCAAACACTCTCTGTCTTCGTTCCCTCTTTTATTTAAACACCTACTGCAGGGAGGGCAAGGCTGTGTGCTTCTTTTTCTGCAGACAACAGAACTCTACTGTCTTCTGCCTCATCCCCTCTGACTTTACTCTCTTCTCTTGCATGGTCAAGAGCGTCTCCAGCTCGCTTGGGTTTATCATTGTGATCTTGCACTTTTGTCACTGCCTCTTCCATTTTCTCCCCCACCATCCCTTTTTGGTATCTCTCTGAAGTCCTGTTACTTCTCTTACACTTTTTCTTAGTTTTTGAGAGGATCATGCGTTTATAGACATCAACCATCAACTGACTACAATATTCCCTTTCCTCCTTCTGGCTAACTGACCCATGACAGAAGGGGTTATCCACAGACCTCTGGACCCTCCTGGCCTTGTAACTTGGTGGTCAGGGCAGAATGACCCATGAGTGGGGACACCAGCAATGCAGGGGCCAGAGAGAGAGTGAGAGAGGAGAAGCTCCAGCTTTGAGAAACTAACAAATTGACTTAGAAATAAGCCATCAGCTTTCATTTTGCTTAAATGTACCTTTTATGTCATTTGGAAAAAGAAAATCTTATTTGGAATTACCTATGGGCAGATATTTAGGGACTTTTGCTTAAAAACTAAGGATATTGGCCGGGCGCGGTGGCTCACGCCTGTAATCCTAGCACTCTGGGAGGCCA
>VBSM01003169.1:20350477-20369611 GCA_008086735.1 Cheirogaleus medius
AAAAAAAAACACTAAGGATATTTCTTTACCTGCTTTCATTATCACTCAGGTTCCTTTTTTTCTCTTTTTTTTTAGTTCTCTGTTTGTCACTATAATCACTCAGGTTCTGTTAACGTTGATGGAGCATTTACCATGTTGCAGATATTGTGAGAAGGGGGTTTCCTCGTAGTTAGTTAGCCCCATGTTGCTCACGAGGAAATTAAAGTGCAGTGAGGTTGTCACCAGGTACCAAGCGGTGGGTCTAGGACTGATCCCAGGGCTGTGACTCCTACAGTCAGCCTTTTCCATGCTGACAACATGATTATCAACCATTATCCTGTGAGTACGAATCAACTTGTTAGATTTTTATAGTATAAGGCCCTGAGGAATGAAACTGCTAAGTTGGCAAGTTCAGGAAAATGGGCAAAATGTCTAGGTTTCTGCCTCAAAAGGGCATATTCTGGCTGAAGTCCGAGCATCTAAGATTGAGGGGGAGCAGGTGACAGGTAGCAGGAACCAGGAGTAGACACAGTGACGGGGGAGGGCTTGTATGACACACCGATCGTTGGTGGAGTTGGAGATTAGTTCTCCCGCTGCCCATCACCACCCCTGAGGAGGAGCACTGAAGTGGCCACCGTTCCACTGGGCAGTGAGGCTGGGGGTGAGGGCCTTCGGCATGATTAAGGCTCTGGTGGCTGTGAGGTGTGGCTGCTTAGGATTCTTCACTCCTGTTATCTTTTGCCTCTGGGTGGTGCAGCAAGATGCACTAAGGCTGTGCTCTGTTTGGAAAGAAGCATCTCTCTGGACTTCCCAAGGGGAAAGTCATAGTGGGTAGAGCACAGTGGCGTCATCATAGCTCACTGCAGCCTCCAGCTCCTGGGCTCAAACGATCCTCCTGCCTCAGCCTCCTGGGTAGCTGGGACTACAGGGGCTGGCCACAGTGCCTCACTGTTTTTGTTTTCTTTTTGGTAGAGATGGGGTCTTGCACTTGCTCAGGCTGGTCTTGAACTCTTGATCTCAAGTGATCCTCCTTCCTCGGCCTCCCAAAGTGCTAGGATTACAGGCATGAACCACCGTGCCCAGCCTTATTTTCCCCTTTTTTGATAGTAGCCTTCCTAATGGTTGTGAAGTGGTATCTCATAGTGGTTTTGTGCATTTCTCTAATGATTAATCATGTCGAGCATCTTTTCATGTGCTCATTAGCCATTTGTGTATCTTCTTTGGAGAAATGTCTATTCAAATCCTTTGCCCATTTTTAAATAGGTTACCCCTCTGCCGAAGCCCCCAGTACTCAGTCTTGTCACAGACAAGAGTTTGATATCAGATCACCAGCACACACTATAGTCTTTCCTGGGCCCAAAATAGCAGCAGGAAGTGATAAAGGACCCAGGGTCTTGGGCTCCAGCTCTCTCGCTCTCCTTTGCTCATCAGGCTAATATGAGCACGAGGGACAGGAAAGGCTGGAAGACAAACTTCACCCTCTTTACCAATCAATCATTTTGCTCAGGGTCAGCCCAAAGAGTAGCAGGTTCCAAGTGCCACCCATGTCATCTGATTTAAGGTGAAGAGTGATGTATTCAGAGTTGGCCAGAGCTTTGACAGCTGCTAACGTAACCTTTAACACGTGTATTAAAATGAATGCTAAGCTTAGTTCAGTCTTTCATTTCCTCTTAATACTTGAAAAGCTACAGTTTTGTTTTAAAGTTCCCTCAAAGGGCTCTAGCGGGCAAATTTATTCTTCCGCTTGACTGCATTTGAAACCCTTAAGTAAGAGCCACCTTGAAATCGAAATCGGGAAAATCCCAGGTCTCTGGCCAGGAGAAGAAGCGAAGGTATGTTCTGAGGCTTATTAAATAATTACCTAGTTGTTGACATGTTGTTGGGGGGCAGGGGCGAAAGCCGAGGTGTTGGCAGGCATGAATAGGGATTAGTAACTAGGATCTTGGGTGATGAGGCTTATACATGAGGCAGAGCATTTTGGAGTTCCCTGATCTTTGACGCAAGACAGTCAAACCAAGGCATGTGGTTTTCGGGCTCAACCTGGCCTTGGCATGGTATGTTGACTGTCTCATAGGTCATAGTCAACTGTGATCCAGTTGTTTGGAGCATTCACAGCAGTGACTTGGGGAGAAGAAAATGGGGAGTCGGAAGCATAACCCAGAATGAGCTGGCCTTTTTGACACCCCATCTGCAGTCAGAATGAACAGCAGATAGGGCAGGTTTCCTAATGTAATAAATTGCTCTGGGACTAATTCAGAGCTTCAGGGAGGGATGATGTTCTCATTTGGTGATACCTTCGATCAGTGTTCCAAACTTCAGCCATCTGTGTTCCCCCTTTGAAATTTCTTGTCTTGCTGTGTACTGCAATTGACTCAACACTTTGTGATGACTCTTTGACTTAAATATTTTTATTTCAAAGAGAAACTTCTTGTACTGCCTTTTCTCCTGGATTGCCTAGTGTGGTCAACAGTGTTACCATCCACTGGGTGACCCAGGGCAGAAACTCGAGAGTCATCCTAGACTTCTCACTTTACTCAACACCCCATCCCATGTTCTAGTACCTTTATTTCCTATGTACACAGTGAATAGATAACTGTCATCCAAGCCAGGACATGCAAACCAGGGCATTTGGGGCAGTGAAAGGGACACTATTAAGAATTATACCCAGAGTAAACTGTCTGAAGCAACTGGGAGATGTCTGGCCAACCCATGCCTATGGTCTTAATCCTCTTCCTCCTCTCCATTCTCACCATCGCTGCCTTAGTTCAGGCCTTCATACTTATTTGCTTAGACTAGTGCAGTAGCTTGCTATTTTTTTCCTTACCTTCAGTCTTGGCCCTTTCCAACACATCTTACACACTGCACACAAACATTTGATATATCACCCTCTTAAAATCCTCTGGTGGCTGCCCATAGCTTCACGATAAATCTCAAATTCCTTAGTGTGGCTTATAAAACTTCACACAGATCTTATTCCTTTTTATCCTTCCAGCCTGTTTGCTCATTCATCTATTCATTTATTCATATTTATTGAGTGTTACTCTGGGTCAGGCACAATGCTACGCTCTGGGAATATAATAATAAATAAGACGGGTTTCTTATTCACAGTGGAGTGCAGAAACAGCCGAGGGATGTTGCGGTAGAGCGTGCCATGGCGAAGCACTGTGCCTTGTGGCCTCCATACTCAAGGCGTGGAGGGGGAGCTGCAGCCTGGGTGCGCCCTGGGTGCTCCATAGAAATGCAGACTCTCGGGGCCCCCGCGGAGCCAGACTCACTAAATCCAAATGTGCACTTTGACCAGACACCTGGGTGATTGCAGTGAATGTCTGGTGTTGAAGCCCTGGTCCATGGAACCGCACTAGCTGAAGCACTTGATTCAGATTCCCAGGGGAGGCCACGCGTGGTGGAGACTGGGAGGAGACGGAGTTGGCTACGTGAAGGCGAGGAGGGGGCAGGCACACCTCCTGGAGGCATTGGCGTGTGCTGTGGCAGAGGCAAAAGAGAATCTGCTGTTTGGGGGCAGTTACAAGTTGCTCTGGATTTTGGGGAATACAGATTGCCAGTGGTGAACTTAACTTCTCTCAGAGATACTGTTAATTCAAGGAAAAAGTTTGATCAAATTTAGTACCCCCATCCCTCTTCTGAGCTCATCCTGAATCATAGTGATTAAGAACCAGTACTTTGATTCAGAGACGAAAAGCAGAATAGAGGTTACCAGGGGCTGGGGCCGGGGGGCAGGTGGGGAGTTATTGCCTAATGAGTGAGAGTTTCTGTTTGGGATGGTGAAAAAGTTCTGGAAATGGATAGTGGTGATGGTTGCATAGTATTGTGAATACCACTAATTTTTTCATTTTTTATTTTTAATTTTTTTTTGAGACAGAGTCTCACTCTGTTGCCTGGGCTAGAGTGCCGTGGCATCAGCCTAGCTCACAGCAACCTCAAACTCCTGGGCTCAAGCAATCCTTCTGCCTCAGCCTCCCGAGTAGCTGGGACTACAGGCATGCGCCACCATGCCTGGCTGATTTTTTCTATATATTTTTAGTTGGCCAATTAATTTCTTTCTATTTTTTAGTAGAGACAGGGTCTCACTTTTGCTCAGGCTGGTTTTGAACTCCTGACCTTGAGCGATCCTCCCGCCTTGGCCTCCCAGAGTGCTAGGATTACAGGCATGAGCCACCACGCCCGGCCAATACCACTAATTTATACACTTAGAAATGGTTACAGTGTTACTTTTTATGTTATGTATATTTTACCATAATTTTTTTTAAAAAAAGAATGAGTACTTTGGCATCCAAGAAGACTTGATTTTCAAGTTCCAGATCTACCACTTGCTTGCTGTGATGCCTTGGGCAAGTCAGGTAACTTCCTGGAGCCTTAGTGTCCCCATCTATAAAACGGACCGAAGCTGGCACTTGTCTCATAGGCTTGTCAGGAGGGTCATTGAAGCGATTCCTGTAACACTCCTGGGAGCTGCTTGGGTGATCCTCATGCCCATCAAAGCTTGAAAAGCCCCGGGCCCTGGCACGTTGCCTGGCCCCGGCCAGAACTGTGCGCTGCAGTTGGGTTATCATCCCTTCCTCCTCCTCTCTGACCGCACACCCTCAACTGTCTTCTTCCTCTATGGTCGCCGTGATTGATCCTAGCTGCACCTGGAGAGCTTTGTAAAACCCCAGTGCTTGTGGCAATGACATCAGAATTTTAGGAAATCAAGTGGAAGCATTATTATTTCAGGTGATTCCAATGCGCAGCTAAGGCTGAGAAACACTGTCCTACAGCGCAGTTCACAAGCTTCAGAGTGCAATAGAATCACCTGGAGGGCTTGTCCCGACACAATTCCTGGGCCTTGCCCCCAGAGTTTTAAGTTCGTGGATACACAACAGCTCTCCTGCTTTATACCACTATCTATGTGGCTGCTTTTTCCTTCTGTTTGCTGTCTCTCTATTTCTACCCACTTCCCAGTAACCGCTTCCAGACCCGCTCCCGAAGTCTTTGCTAAAAACATTTGCAAACAGCCTTCTCCCTGTTGGTGGTCTCGATATTCTCAAACCTGCTCTGGCTTTAGACACAGTTGACCATGTCTCAGAATTCTCCTCTGAATTCAGAGCCATTGCTCTTTGGTTTTTCCTCCTTTCTCTCTCCTTCTTCCTCCTCCACTTGGAAGTAGGGACTCCCATGCAGTCCTTGGGTCTGCATATTTATCCCTTAAAAAGAGCCCAGACTCAGATGTGAGCCAGGTGTGGGTTTATATCTTGTACTTGGGCAATTCACTCAAACCCTGAGCCTCGTTTCTCTCACTGGTAAGTCATGGGTGATGACAATAATGCCCCGATAATTAACACATCCTCACACATAACACTCAGCTGTTAGCTATTATAGTGTTTTACCTTTAAGGTCATTGTAAAATCCTGACCTCAAAGCGACCTCCAGAGGTGGTGGGTCTAGGCCACGGGGTGCAGAGAGCAGAGCTGGGAATACCGAAAACAAATCATGGAGGAATGAAGCCAGGATTTACCAAAAGGCAAGGAGAAGGTCCCAAGGGTTTTCCAGGAAGCCTGGGCAGACAGGGAGGGGACAGATGGGCTCTGACCATAGGAACTAACCAAGAGATTTCCTGTGACTGCATTAAAATGTGAGCCTGCGAACTGGTCCGTGCACAGGGAGGGTGCTATTAGTGGTGCCAGGATGGGCCATGGAATGGCCCCCAAGAAACACACAAGGGGATTTCAACCCCATGAGCATGCAAGGAGCAAAGTGATAAGAAACCTGTTATAGTTTGCACCATTTGTAATAGTTGGGTGCAAAACCCGACTGTGGGGTGTTACACAGAACTGTCATTACAAGATAAGCTCTCCCAGTGCTGTTTCCCATCATGATGTTATTCAGCAGGATGGCTCACATGTTGAAATTTGAAACTCCTTGGGTGAAAAATCCCTCTGCAGGCTATACCAGATGTTGCTTGTGTAGCTCCCCAAGCCCCAGAAAGATGAGTTAATCCTTGAAGGAAATTATTTTGAACTTGCATCAAACTCAGAGGCTTTGATCCAACAGGCCATGGCAATTAAAAACAAGGCTATCAGAAGAGCTGTGGGTGGTAGTCCTGTCTCTGAGAAAGGAACAGGGCCACTGGCGGACGGCTGCATTCCAGAACGCCTCCAGATGCAGAGGGCCTCATTTAGTGTGATGTTGTGAAAATATTGCACTTTAAGCACATGGAGTCATAAACAAAGCTTCCTTGCCCTTTAAAGACCCTGTAGAAGTATCACCCTCTCCAAGATGTTTCCCCTGAGGGCTCCAGGCCCCATTGACCTCATTCACCTCGAACCTTCTCTTACCCTGATTGCCTGTAGCACACAGCTTGCCCCTTGTTATTCTCCAAATATATTTTTGTCTTTCTCCAGTTATATAAGTTCCTAGGCGTCCCAAACCAAGGATATTTTATATTTCTTTGTATTTCTGCAAGCCTAGCACTGTAAGAGGCACATAATAAAAAAAGCATCATGCTCATCTTTGCACCCCTAAAATCTAGTACAGTACCTGGCACATAGCAGAGATTCAATAAGCAAATAGATGCTTATTAAATGAGTGGAATTGTTGGTTGATAGCTAAGTTGAGTCGGCATGAAAAATACATAAGGGAAGATTTAACAAACATCTCTTACATTGTTTGCCCAGCACCTCACCCCTCTTCTTCCAGAAGTTTCCCCTCCCTGGCCCTGTCTTTGTGGCTCCGACAGGAGCTGACACAAACTGCTTCAGTGAGTCCTTCCCTGGGACTTTTTGACTTGGAACCAAAGAGAATGTTAAGATAGAGTCTTTCTAGAGCCTCAAATTTAGGAGCTTGGCCTCTATGTTTTTTGCTACACAAACTCTAGCTAGAGTGAAGAAAGAAGCTAAAGAAGAGAGTGAGTGGAGCTGCAGAGACAGGAAGAATAAACGAGAACCTTGATGGTGTTTGAGTTCTTGGTTCCAGGTGTTCCCGAGCCCTAGGCACATTCCTGCCTTTGGGTTTCGGGGCCATCACATTATCCCTTGCAATGCTCCCCCACCTTCTGCTTAAATGAATTTGAGTTATGTCTCTGTCACTTGCAACCACACAAGTCCTAAATACCACAGAAATGTCTGCTTGCATGGTAGACACTCAGTAAAAGAATGGATGAATAAAATCTCATTATGCCAAGTTATGAAGTTTTGCAAACAGGAATTTTTCAAAACTTCCCATTTTTATTTGTGGTTTTAATAAGTACCTCTTTGCCGTTCCTCCGGAGCTAGTGTAGTACTCGATACAGAGGAGGCATGTGGCATACAAGAACGATATAGTTTCTGGTAGGTTGAGTGTTCATTTTTCATTTTCAACGACTTTTTTCCATGTTTGCATTTGTTGAGAAGCTCAGATGCCTGGGCCTGCAGTGGCATCTGTGCATGATGAAAAACATTCATAAGGATTTTCTAAAGTGCAAAAGGCCGATGGGCTCTGAACAGCAGCCACAGACTTAACACCAGAGGATGGTTTTCATGAGCAAGACCTGGAGGAAAGAGCCTTTGCATAGCTCCATGGCAGAGAAGGTGGTTCTAAAAACTAAATGGTGTCACATTTTCTGAACCTCAAATGCGGACACATGGCTCAGTGCATAGGAGGGAACTTATGGAAGCAATGGAACAGCTTATTTAATATTGGGTGGCCAGTTCAGCATCTCTGGTTACCGTATTTATAGAGCTAATCTTTAGCATCAAACCCTTCTCTAGACAGACTTGTTTACTTACTACCACCCAAATAGCCCATGCTGGTTTTATCCTTGGCACATTTACTCAGAAAATTCCAAGTGCCAGATACCTCTCCCTCCCTTACTTTATCTTTTTTCCTTTTATGTCCTACCCATGGTCCAGGTCCAGCTATCCTACCTCCTCCAGAAACTACTCTTCTGTCTAATCTGCCATACCTGGCATTTCATTATTCATTTGTAAGACTGGCAAATGCATGCCATATGACCACATAGCCACAGTCTGGTGAAAGACATCACTAACTGATATTGTTGCTTTTTCTCTCTGTAGCTGGCAAAACCCCTCAGAATTATTCTTAACATAACACTTGGGGCAGTCACTAAAGGCTGACTGGCGTTATGTGAAACCTAGTTGCTATCTCTGATTCATTCCTTTATATTGTTATTTGAAGTTTCTGAGTGTGCTTGTCTTCTTTCTCCAGCTGGGACAGTAAGTCTGTGAGCGCAGAGACCATGCCTCAATAATTATAACAACAATAATAATGGTAGCGGCAAATATTTACTGAGTACTTATATGTCCTGGTGCTGTGCTGACCATTTTACATGCATTAGCTAATTAAATCCTCAACAAATTCCTGTGAAGGGAGTATTATTTTCCCCATTTTATGCATGGAGAGTGTGAGTCTTGAAGATGATAAGCAATTTGTCCAAATACACACAACCACAATGTGGCAGAACCAGAACTTGACCCGCAAAGCCTTTGCTCTTATCCAAAGTGGTGCACTTGCCTTCCTTTGTATGTGTGCATAGTAGGTGCTTCATAAGTGTTTGTTGAGTAGAGGTTTTTTAGAAAACAATGAAGTTCTTTACAAGAGACAGAGAGAAATTGAATTGAAAATACCAAAACCAAATTCTTTTCCCCAAGGAGTTGGAACGTACTTGAAAGGGGTCTACTTAACTTTCCCAGTATCCTTGGCTGAAGGCAATGGCCTTCCCCATTCCACAAGTAAACATGCTTTATGGATACAGAAATACTAAAGGTCAACTCTAAGGGGGTTGGGACATCCTGGTGGAGCAGCAGCCTGGGACCTCCTGACAGGGGTCCTTGCAGTCACTGGCATCGCCCTGGGACTCAGTTTCCAATTTATAGAATGATTCATTTGGACTTGATTAGCACTTCCCAAGTGTGTTTCCTGGAATATTGGCCCTACGAGAAATTCATATAAAAAGTGGTTCTGTTGTCGAGTGTGATTGGGAAACTGCATTTCCCTTGGGAGATACACAGTCCATGTTAAATGCTCTGAGAAGGCCAGCAGGAGAGAATCTCCTTATTTAACATTTTATTAATTCTTATTTAACCCAGCATTTCCTAACATTCTTTGGTTTCACATAATAACGGCAAATATCTCTCATAACTAATCCCATCCTTGGTTAAAAAAAAATTGGCTAAATATTTTCTAAGGACCCTTCCTAACATTGTATTGTCTATGAAAATGGTAATATAAGTTGACTATAAATTGCCCCTCAGTGATTTAAAGGTGGAGTCACAATTTTGAAGTTTCAAGATTTATTTGAGAAGTTTAAAGGGTTTCAAGATAACTCATCCAAGTTTAGCAGCTCATGCTGCCTGGTTAGTTTCCTTAAGTGGACCATAGGGGGCGCTAGGGGACTATAGAAATGGCCACCCATGCACAAGCTCAGCGAGAACGGGCAAAGTGAAGGTGTAGAAACCAGAAGGATTTCAGCAATTCCTTTTCCAGCCGAATGGAAAGCTACTGAGAACAAACTCCTTTCCCTTTTGGGTTTCTCTCTGCATCTCTCTCTTTTGGAGGAAAAAAATGGTATAGAATCAGAATAGGTAACATCTTACTTCGGCCGTTTCCCTCTGTAGATGGGAAATCACATAAATCAGCTCTTTTCAACGGCTTGTTGATGGTTTGTGCTCACTTTGGGGCAGCTACATTTGACTGTGGAAGTTTTTTTATTGAATAAACATAGAGGCTATGAGTTGAAAAAAAGAATTCTTTCCTTCATCAGTTCTCTCATTTTTAGAGGGGAAAAAAAATTGTATATGTGAGGAAAAGAACAAACTTCTTTAGGCTCTAAGCTCTTTTTAATTTAAATTTTTTCTCTAGACTTTGGGCTTAAGACTTGTACACTGAGATTCTTTTTAAGGATGTGTTGTGTTATAAAAGGCTTGGGGGCAAAAGGGCTATACTACATACCTTTTTCTCACTTACGGCTTCCCTGTCCAAGTCAAACAAAAGAGGTTTATGCAGTGACTGGTTTGAAGGCAATACTGTCAGTGGGTTATTTTGTTCTCTCCCTCCACCCTTGTTATTACCCACCTCTGCCAGTGCTGCCCCTACACAGGACCCCTCACTTAGGAAAGATGACTTTACATAGACTTTTACAATTTTTTCCTCAAGAGAAAGTGTAAAATAAGATTCAGGAGTTTAGCCCACAGAAACCAACAAAAGACAGAGCAACCACTTTCCACCCATAAAAATTCTCTACACACCGGCTCAGAGAAATTTTGACCTTGGAGGGTCTTCAGCATTTATCTAATTTCAATCCCTTCATTGTAGACACAAAGGGACCAGAATCTCTGTCATGCAGGGAGGTGCCAGCCCGGCCGGTGCCTGAGCTTCTGGCCACTTGTTCCCTGAAGCAGTGCCCTCCCCACTGCTCTGTGTGGGGCCCAATTCTCAAGCCCTTAGGAGATTTCAGGTGTTCATCCTGCAAGCAGCAAAGTGCATGAGCAATAGCCAATCCCACCTGATTCTCCATGCTGCATGGAGTATCTTGCTTTTGACAATTCCATTCCTGTCTCACTGAGACTAGTGGAGACATGGAGTATGAGGGGGTATTGCTGGACCAGCGAACAAAGCCAAATTTGTCTGTCTAATTTTTGATCCATTTCTACCACTCACCTCCCAAAGTAATGCTGGGAAGAGGTTGGAATATAGAAATTAAACAGCTTAAACTCTTTGGAAAGTTTCTAGCGCCTTAGAATTCCGGGAAGTACTGAATCATAGAGTCACAGCATAGGAAAAGATGTGTAAGAAAAGGATGAAATGAATGTTCATTGAATACCTCCCATATTATTGCATGTATTTTTATCTCAACCTCACAGTCGTTCTCAGAATTAGGTATACTGCGATTTCCTTTTTATAGAGAGGAAACAAAGGATCAGAGTGGGTAAGGAAATTGGCCCAAATCACTGAACTCGTAAGCTGGGATTTGAACTCAGGTCTGTTTTGACGGAGGCCATTGCTCAGACCATGGCGCCATTACTTTTTGTTCTCACTTCCTGTTTCCTACTGGAGGATGCTCAGTCCATACTCTCTATCTGTGAAAGATTTTCCCCCCTGTACTTTCTTCAGATTCCCAGACAGCAACATTCTACAACCACATTTGTGTCTGCCTTTCACAACCATTAGAGTGAGCAAGTGCTTCCCAGCTTCTAATTGAACTCCACCAATGCAGCGAGAGCCGCTGGCCCTGTCCTCAGGGAACATGGCAAATGGCTACAATATTCCAGTTAGCAGCGGCTTCCCAGTCCTGGTTCCAAACTGCTTCTGTTACAGAAATTGCCAATTCAAAACACATGCGCTGTCGTGAGGCCTCACCCCGACCCAGATGCTCAACTCTTCTTTGGGTGAGTCTGAATATCACTCAGAATCAGGCTCTGTTATCCAGATTGCAATTGAGAGGGACCATGGATTTTCTTCTACCCCCATTCCTGAGCTGAGCCCTAACTGGATCCTTTTTTTCAAAGTATATTCTAGGGCTAGCATTTGATGTGATCAAACAAAGGGGCTTTTTGACACTGAGCTGTATCAGAGATGAGAAAACTGGGAATTTGAACACTTT
Source organism: Cheirogaleus medius (assembly GCA_008086735.1). NCBI lineage: Eukaryota > Metazoa > Chordata > Mammalia > Primates > Cheirogaleidae > Cheirogaleus > Cheirogaleus medius. Next base: position 20,362,050 of record VBSM01003169.1, read on the forward strand.
CTATGATTCTTTATTAATAGAAAAATATAGCCCTTTGCAAAAATGCATGTGCATATCATGATAAAGAAATAGAGTGCAGGCTGGGCGCGTTGGATCACGCCTGTAATTCTAGCACTCTGGGAGGCTGAGGCAGGAGGATTGCTTGAGGTCAGGAGTGCAAGACCAGCCTGAGCAAGAGTGAGACCCCATCTCTACTAAAATTAGAAAAATTGGCTGGTCAACTAAAAATAGAAACAAAAAATTAGCTGGGCGTGGTGGCTTGTGTCTGTAGTCCTAGCTACTCAGGAGGCTGAGGCAGGAGGATCACTTGAGCCTAGAAGTTTGAGGTTGCTGTGAGTTAGGCTGATGCCATGGCACTCACTCTGGCCTGGGCAACAAGGCGAGACTCTGTCTCAAAAAAAAAAAAAAAAGAAGGAAGAAAGAAAGAAAGAAATAGAGTACACAGTAGTACAACAACTTGCATTTAAGAGCAAGTGAAGGTTTGTGGAAAATGTAGGGAAAGTGGAAGTGAAAGACCTGTATTTGAATACAACCATAGCTCCTCACTAGCTGTGAGATCTTTGGCAAGTTACTTAACCTCTCTGAGCTTCAATTTTCTTCTCTGTGAAATGCAAGTAATAATATATAACTCACTGGGTTGATGAAAAAAATTCCTGCAAAGTGCTCCATAAAATTTTTAAAGATATTATTATTGGCACTATTGCTATTGCTGCAGCTCTGATTTGAGAGAAGAACCTTCAGTCTTGCTCCTTTTGGGCACACTGTTATTCTTTATATATTTAATAGCTGAGTCTAGTAATAGCTCATATTTAGTGGGTGTTTACTACGTGCTGAGCTTTACAAGTCTTAAGCTTTACCTGTTTTAGCTCATTCCTAATAATCCTAGGGGGTAGATGCTGTCTTTAGCAGCCTTATTTTACAACTGAGGCAAAGAAGCAAAGCAAATTACCTAAAGCTACTAAGTAATAAATGACTGAACCTAGGAAGGCTGATTCCAGAATCCATGCTCCTGAGCACTACATCAGGATTCATTTTGGCTGTAACAGAACAGTGGCTTAAACTAGGTGGAATTTTATTTTTCCCTTATGTAAAAGTCCAGAGGTTGATGGTTCAGGACTAGACCAAAGGCTCGACTCCACACAGTACTCAGGGCTCTAGGCTCCTTCACTATGCCAGTTCTCCTAATATGTAGTCTACTCCCCAACATCCGAAATAGATGCTAGAGTTTCAGTCTTCACATCTGTATTCCAAGCAGCAGGGTAGAAGAAGGGACAGGATGGAAAAGGGACAGAACACATGCCAGTTGTTTATTATTGACTGTTCTTTGATGTAGCCATGTGATATTTCTTCTTACATTCCTTTGATCATCATAGCAAGGGGGCTGGGGTAGTCATTCTTCTAGATGGCTTTGTGACCAGTTATAAATGAGAGGATCTTATTCCTGAAAGAAGGAGAGAGGTAGCCAGAGCCTAGCTGGGTGCACGGAGGACTAGTGGGTGATGAAGCTGGAGAAGTTCGCAGGGCCTGGGCGATGACAATTTCCCACCACCCTACATTTCACCAGTCTGATCTTTGAGTTCTTCTCCCATTTCAGCAGGTACTAAAGGGAAGGCAGGGCTGTCCCTTGAGAACCATCAGTTATGGCCATTTATTGGCCCTTGGAAGCCTTATTGTCGGCACTCCCAGAGCCCAAGTCAGGTGTCTCTCTTGGGGATGGGCTTTAGGCAGGTTCCAGTCTGGGACTGCTTCTGATCACATCTCCAGAGAGTCATGAGGTGGGTGGCTTCTGATTCAAGTCTCCAGAGAGTCCAGAAAGGAGGTGGGTGGGGAGGGTACAGTGATGGACCACAGGCTCTGAGTGGCCCTCAGCTGGCTTCTTTGAACCTCCAGAGCAACCTGGATGCCAGCTGCTAGGCAGTAACTTCATGGTTTCCAAAGCTCTTCTGCACATCTTGAAACACACAATAAGACTGTGGTAGGGCTTGCTCTGCTCCCTGTTTTGCCAATGAGGAAAAAGGAATTCAGAATCCCCGGGTGAGATTCAGAAGGATGAGGTGAAGTCTTAGAATCTGTCCTTCACAGGGATGCCAGGTGATTCTTATATTCAAATAACTTTGGGAAACACCAAGCTCAGGGTGGTGAATGATATGGGAGGGTCACACATAGGGTGGCAGATAAATCGCAAGACCATAGACTCCAGGATGACTTTGAGTTATTTCACACTGCTGTATCTCTGTAGCTGGCAACTTGTAGGTATTCAATAAATATTTGGTGAATGAAGACAAGCTTAGGTATCCAGACATCTTGGATCCTATTTCCTCTAGTGCCATGGAATAACCCTAGAATAATTTTTATATGTTTAGCACCCAGAAGGCGAGAGTTACATATGATTAAAATCACCATTTTACAGATGTGGAAACTGAGGTTAAATGACTTGGCTAAGGTTACACAAATAATAAGTGTTAGAACTAGGATTCAAACTCAGGCTCTTAAATATTATATGCTCTTGTTTCTCAAATAGGGAATCACTGTTTCATGTCAGTAGATTTACCATTGCTCAAACCACTCCCTGGGAAACAGAAAAAGTCTATTCTGTAGATGTTTAGCGTAACGGTTACCCTAATACACAGATGTGAGTCTCGTCACTTGACACCACCCATGTTATAGAAAAGTTCCACTCTGCTTCGTAGACTATTTGCTCACATTCAAGTGCCAAACTGGATTGGCGGAGAGGAATGTATATTGGTCTTGAATGTTTACTTTACTTGTGAGCACACATCTGTTTTTGTTAATGGGAATGAGGGCAATCAGTGTGAGCTCTCCTTAGCAGACAGTCTTTTTTTTGGGGGTGGGGGGTTTGAGACAGAGTCTCACTCTATTGCCCGGGCTAGAGTGCCATGGCGTCAGCCTAGCTCACAGCAACCTCAAACTCCTGGGCTCAAGCGATCCTCTTGCCTCAGCCTCCCGAGTAGCTGGGACTGCAGGCATGCGCCACCATGCCCGGCTGATTTTTTAAATGTATTTTTAATTGGCCAATTAATTTCTTTCTATTTTTAGTAGAGACGGGGTCTCACTCTTGTTCAGGCTGGTTTCGAACTCATGACCTTGAGCAATCCTCCCGCCTCAACCTCCCAGAGTGCTAGGATTACAGGTGTGGACCCACTGCGCCCGGCCAGCAGACAGTCTTGATGGTGGAATTCTCTCCCAGTCTGTGAATTTTTATCATCCCTCAGGCTGGAAAGCAGGTTGTCAGTTTAGACAGTGCCCTGGTGAACCCAGAGGCTTCGTTTGTTTGGGGCTGAAGTTGAACCTTAAGGAGATGTGAGATTTTTGTGATGTAGTAACTACATCAAAAGGACCCCAAGTAGACCTGGAAGAGCAAAACAGCTCTGAAAACCCCTCTCTTGTCCAGCGACAAATTCGAAGTATAAGAGTTGAGCCTTTGTCTGATCTGCTTTCTCAGTGGCCCTGACCACTTTTATAGCCACTGCCCTCGCTCTGGCTCATGTGGGGAGGGGAGGCTGCCCACATTGGGAATAGTTTTCATTTCCTTCCTTTGTTGACATTCCTTTATAGAAGACATAACGCACACAGATCGCACGGGCAAACATTGCCTCGTAATGCGTCTGGCATTAGTAGCCTTCAAGTGATCAGTCACCAGTTCTTCATCTGTCTTAGATGCAGATGGCCTGGCCCCTGCCTGTCTGACCCTATAACACAAAGGCAGGTAGGACTATGGACAGTCGGTTAAGTGGGTTTCATGAGGACTTTGCTTTTTCACTCAGCCACTTTTCCCTCAAGGAGAGTTGAAGGCAGGACTGCTTGCTCCTTGGGTGCAAGCTACTGTGACTGAGTTTTTGGGTCCATCCCACCACCCCAAGTGATGTGAACAGGTGTTGGTTCATTGACTGACAGAGAGAAGCTAGACCCTCCGATGTTTGATGAAATTGAAACATTTTCAAAGGGCAGGGCATGAAAAAATAGTAGAAGTGGGAGATGGGACCACAGAGGGCCTTCGTAGTGTGTCCGTGAAGTGCTGTTCAGAGTCTGACTTTGTGCTTATATGTTATCTCAATAAAAGTGCTGTGATCCTTTTTTTCTTGATTACAGAACAAATATGACGATTCATAGTTCAAAGCTTCCATATCTGATTTCTTAGAACTTTTACATTTATATCACACTTTTAACAGTTAAAATGTTTGTCTTCTGAAATATCTGCTCATTCCCTTGGGAAAAAGCATTTTTATTCTTTATTTTTTTGAGACAGGGTCTCTCTCTGTCACCCAGGCACTAAAATGCTATTTAAAAAAAATATTTATATGGAAAAAGTTCAGTATATATAATTCTGTTAATATATAAAGAAGCAACCTATAAAGCGGGTATATATTTGTGTATGTTATATGACCTTGAATTTGTCAAAACAAGCAGTCATAGACACACATATATACTGAAAGGAAATACATCAGAATGTTAACTGTGGGTTACAGGTAATTTTTAGTTTCTTCTTTCCTCTCCATAGTTCCCAAATTTTCTATAATGAGTTTGTGTTATCATGGTAAATTATATTCTTTTTCTCAATATCTCCCTCTCCCCTCCCCTGAGAGTATTTTTCAGCCCTGCCCATCATCCAGCGATTCACTCTTCTTCCTGTAGGGGGGGGTTTGTGTCTCTACCTCACTGGACTAGGGCTTGGCCACGTGACATGCTTTGGCCAATGAAATGCAGTCAATATGGTGTTACCATGTTGGAATGGAAGGTTTAAGATGCATCTCGAGTCTCGGCCAGTTCTTTTGCTCTTTCCCAGGCATGTCCTACTCAAGGGATACTTTCTCAGCCTGGGTCCCGGAATGAGATGGCAGAGCAGAGCCAGGACCTGTTGCAAAACCATAGCCCACCCACGCCTCCACGAGGGTAAAATAAAGTGTTGTTTTAAGTCACTGAGATGTTGGGGGTTTTGTTCACACAGCAAAACTAAGAAAATCTCTCTTTTATTTTAAAAAACACACCTAAAAATATGGCCATCAGTGACTCATAAGCTGCCAAATTGTTTCTTAGTCAAGCTCCATTTCCAGTGCAGGATGGCACGAAGGCTCTATTCATTTTGATCACTTTGGAACAGCCACCATCACAAAGTCCTGCTCATAAAGAACACTGCTTTCTTTTTGGGGGGGGGTGGTGAGGGTGATGGGGAGACAGGATCTTGCTCTGTCATCCAGGCTGGAGTGCAGTGGTGCATTCGTAGCTCACTGTAATCTCGAACTCCAAGACCAGATAATTTTTTTAAATATTTTTGTAGAGACGGGATCTTGCTCTGTTTTCCAGGCTGGACTCAAACTCCTGGCCTTAAGCAATACTGCTCCTCAGCCTTCCAAAATGCTGGGATTACAAACATGAGCCACTGCTCCTGGCCTGCTTTCTTCTTCATCCCATACCATTTTTTCTTTCTATCTCTTTCAATCTCAAGGTGGAACACTACAAAATCAACTGGTCATGAAGTAAGCCAGCTCACAGATTTAAGGGCTACCCAACTTCTCTTATAAACTAGTAGATTATGTCCTCATTTCCTGGAGATGTACCAAGAATTCTCATTTCTTCAGACTTGAGAATAGGTAAAAAAAGGAGCTCATCTCTTTTACTGAATATTCTAGAGAATGTTTTAGCACTGGCACGGAGTATGGCATGATTCAGAAGTCAATAACTAGTATAGAATTTTTATTCTATTTTATTAAAATAGACTTGTTTCTTCCAAAGCCTGGCTGGAATGTTCTTAAACCACATACAGAGAGTTGATCATTTGCACACAATATGCTCATTTATTAAAAGAAATGTAGCTTTCTTATTTTTCTGCAAATTACCTAATCTTCCATTGAACTCCATGCTGCTGAGTAACAAGGAAACTTAGATTTATGTACCCGAGTATCCCCTCCCTGTCTTCTACTCTATATAGCCTGTTAGTACACGTGTTTGCTCATTGTGTGCTGTGGTGGCAGGTAAGTGGAACTCAGATCTGTGTGCTGGTCTCATGTTGCTCCCTGGATCTTCACCACCTTTATTTTATTTTTAAACTTTTTTGAGATGGGCTTTTGCTATGTTGCCCAGGCTGGTCTCAAACTCCTGGCTTCAGGAAATCCTTCCTCCTCGGCCTCCCAAAGTGCTGGGATTACAAGTGTGAGCCACCGTAGCTCACTTTCACTGTCTTTAAAGAAATGATTTCCCTGTTTACCATGTCTCTCCTCACTCTACTGGCACCTTCTACAGACATGTGTGGCTTTGCTGTTTCTCAGCTCAGTCAGGAGCTGGGGGCCTCCTGGTTAACTTGCCTCATCTCTGCTCTCTGAGGTTGTATATTTCTTTAAAGTATGGCTGGGATTCCCCCTCGATCTCCAGCCCAGGTGGGTTGCCCTGCAAGCCCCCACTTTTGTAACGCTCTGTTGAGCTCACCAGCAGCATCATCAATACCTTCTTTATCATTCACTGGGCTCTTTAAGGACTTCAGGACTCTCAGTCCCACGTGGGAGCCAAGGACGGCTGGGCTTAGCAGCCCACGTCGGTAGAGGGGGCACTTTGTCTCTTTCTAATTACTGCCCTCATGATGGAGAAGAGGAATTTTTGCCCTGCTGGATGGAGGTAAGCTAGACTTCCTGTCCTTGGCCTTGAGTGAAGGTCACAGAAGGAAGTAGGCCCTATCCCAAGGGTTGGAAGTGAGGGCTCTGCGGGCTCCTCGGACCTGAACCAGATTCTCTCTTGTCTCTCTGAGAGCCATGTGCTGGCCATATGGGAGCATATTCCCATCTCGCTATCATTTCTCCAGCATAGAATGTGGGAGGCCAGCATCTCACGGCATTCCCTTGTCATTCCCAAGATGCTTCTGAACTCCCTTCCTCGAATTTTTGCTTTCATTCACGCTGAACTTCTTGAATGGCTCCCAGCACTCACCATGTTACTTTCTGCTTCGGAGCCTTTGCCCGAGCCATTTTCCCTGCCCACACTGCCTTTCCAGTGTCCACTACACTCAGAAAACCTCTACGCCTTTCCTAAGACACTGTCTTTGCCTCTTCCTGTAAGGTGTTCCCTTCTTTCTCAGCACTTCACATAATGGCCTTTATCAAAGAGAACTTTTGTGTCTGTCTTCATCATGAGAATAGAAGGTCCTGAGAATGCCAGATGACGGCTAGGATGTGGAGAAAGGGGAACCTGCGTGCACTCTTGGTGGGAATGGAAATTAGTACAGCCACTATGGGCAACAATATGGAGGTCAAAAAACTAAAAATAGAACTACCATATGATCCAGCAATTCTACTACTGGGTATATATCCAAAAGAAAGGAAATCATTATATCGAAGAGATATCTGCACTCCTATTTTATTTGAGCACTATTCACAGTAGCCAAAATGTGGAATCAACCTAAGTACCAATTAATGGACGAATGGATAAAGAATTGTGGCATACATACACAATAGAATATTATTCAGCCATTAAAAAAGAGGAAATCTCACCCGAATTTTTATTCACAATTCACTATTGCAAGGTCTTGGAAACAACCCAAGTGCCCGTCAATTCAG
>VBSM01003169.1:20369711-20393897 GCA_008086735.1 Cheirogaleus medius
TAACCCTAACAATATCTGTACCCCATAATATAATGAAATAAAAGAAAAAAAAAGAGGAAATCTTGTCATTTGCGGCAACATGGATGGAACTGGAGGTCATTATGTTAAATGAAATAAGCCAAGAACAAGAAGACAAATTCACATGCTCTCACTAACATGTGGGAGCTAAAATAGTGGATCTCACGAAGATAAGAGGGAATATTTGTAGTCACCAGAGGCTGGGAAGGGTAAGGGGAGGGGGAGATGAAGAGAGATTGATTAATAGATATAAATACACAGTGTTATAGAAGAAATAAGACCTGATATTTGATAGATCAGTAGGGTGACTATAGTTTACAGTAATCTATTATATATTTCAAAATAACTGAAAGAAAATAATTTGAATGTTTCTAGCATAAAGAAAAGATAAGAATTTAAAGTTATGGATATCCCAATTACACTAGTTTGATCTTTACAAATTATATGACTGTATTAAATTACCACATGTACCCCCCAAATATGTATATCTATTATGTACACATAAAAAGTAAATAAAATTTAAAAAATAAAAATAACATCCCAAAGGGCAGGGGTTCCATCTGAAGCATCTTTGTTTTCCTGATGCCTGGAAAAAAAAATCGCTCAACAAATGTTGGTTTACAAAAGTGATTTTGGGGTAAAAGTGTGTGGATCTCTGTATTATTTCTTACAATTGTATGTGAAACTACAACTATCTAAAAATAAAAACACGGGCGTGGTGGCTCACGCCTGTAATCCTAGCTCTCTGGGAGGCCGAGGTGGGTGGATCGTTTGAGCTCAGGAGTTCGAAATAAAAATAAAAACATTTAATAATAATTTTTAAAAATTCCCTAAATGAAAAAAGCCTGTCATTTACTAAAACTCCCCGGTTATCCCTGGTGGAAGACCAGAGTCCAAAGGAAGTCCCAGGTCTTCATGAGGCTGCTGTTTCCAAATGGGGGGGTGGAGGCTTCAAGCTATTAGTAGGCAGGTGGCCCACTCTCCATTTGTCCTCAGAACTGACAAGCTCTAAAAGGCTTTGAGGAAAGTTGGGGCACCTGCTAGCACATTCAAATTATGCCAATTATTAAAAAAGAGGGCCTCCAGGCTGATGAATTAGGAAGAATGGCCTCCTCTAGGCTTTGTGGGAGGATAGTGTCTCTATGCCAAATAAAGTACGGCACCCCTTCTTCCAAGAGCTTCACCCACACACACAGGCTAAGAGAGGAGCATAGGCCAAATTTCAGTCCCTCTCTCTGCCTCAGTCCTGCCCTCTTGGGTACGGCACAGCCTGAGCACAGCGGCCCAGGCCTAAGTATTTTCCTGGCTTTGCCATCTCATTTCAAAGGGCCAACTGCTACGTTTTCATCCCCTTGGAGTGTCTGCTTTTATGAAAATGTTACTTGTGGGTACAGCAAAAACTTAGTATTTTCTGTTAATTTTCTTAAATGAGTTGATGTAAGTAAGGAGTTAGTGTGTGGCCCATTCTCCACAAAAATTAGTTCCTTTTTAGTAAATATCCCCTCTGTCTTAGTCCATTCAGATTGCTATAACAATGTACCACAAACTGGGTGGCTTATAAATAACAGAAACTTATTTCCCAACGTTCTGGAGTCTGAGAAGTCCAAGGTCAAGGTGCCGGCAGACTGTGTCTGGTGAGGGCTCACTTCCTTGTTCCCAGATTGTGCCTTCTTGCTGTAACCTCACGTGTTGGAAGGGACAGAGAGTTCTTTTCGGCCTTTTTTTATAAGGGTACTGATCCCACCCACAAGGGCTCCTCCTTCAGAACTTAATAACCTCCAAAGGCCCCACCACCATCACTTTGGGGGTTAGGATGTCAACATATACATTTTTTGGTGGGGGGGATGCAAACATTTAGACCATAGCACCCTCCTTTTGGGTTTCTTCCTAGTGGAAGCTTTTGTCAGGATACAGTTTTCTGTGATGTATTTTTTTCCCCTGAAGAGTGAAAGTGAGGGTCCAGGAACCAGTTTTGGTCCCCCTTACATATCTCAAAGTTGTGGCCCTACAGGGTTTTGCTAAGCAGGCAGCAATATGCATCTTAGTTAAGATTGTAATTACTCCCCATAGTATATGTGTCGCCTGGAGTAGGGTGAGTAACAGCCTGTTACAACCGCTTCTTTAAGTAAAAAGTGTCTGTAAGTGTATTTGCATCCACAAAACTGAATTCTTTGTGTGTAGGGACCTTTAGTTCATACCTGCATGCTGACTAATCTACAGGGATCTTACACTGTCATACCAAGATGGCACAGACACACACCTGATTAGTGACAGGGGACAGAAAGTAAAATAAGTTTACTGGCGAAGCTTCCATGTAGAGAGGCAATGGGATGCATGGGTGCCCCGAGCTGCAATCATCTGACAGAGAGGCGCATGCTTGGTCAGCCAGAGCTAGATGCACACGGCAATGACTCTGGGGGAAGAACCCTGCCCCTGTACTGCTTTATGTATACGTGGGAAATGATGGCAGAGGACATCTAGAACACTGTGGATACGAGGAACTTCCTGGTTGAGGAGGCAGCCTTATTAGAAGACAGAGCCTCCAGAGATGAACCACTAGCATCAGCCTGATCATCCCTTGAGCTAATGCAGACCTACTCAGCTTCTTGCTAAACTACCTAGAAGGCTGCTGGGATTTGTCTCTCCTCTGGCACCAAGTAGGCAATTGGGCACTCAGTAAGTGTTGCATGAATAGAACTATTATTGTTAGGAGGAAAGTCATGTTTATTTCATTTAAATTTGCTCTCCGCCCACTAGCTGGCTATGGTAAGGAGAGTGGATGAGCTAGGTGGGGTTCGCAGTGATTTTCTCTGCCTGGCCATTTCAAAGAGAAGGGAGTGGGCAGATTAGCTGCCATGGGTGGTTTATGCACCTTGTTCTCCAGAACAGAAACCAAGAGAATGCCTCTCTCCTGCTGGGTAGAAGAGGTAGCCTGTGGAGAGACATAGGCATAGAAGAACCAGGCCGGGTGTAGCTTTCTGCCTGCATCACAGTTTGGGCAGAGTAGCCGCCCCCTCCCCCATCAAGGAGAACCTCAAGACCATTCTTGCGGGGGTCTGGTTAGGCATGGAAATCATGTTGTCTCAGCCCAAACCTCAGGGCCTGCGGCAGCCATATGATATGATAGCTGTTGAGAGCTCTTTTGTAGATAAATGTTTGAAATCAGGACTGTGCCAAGGGGAAAAACAACCCAAGATCCACCAAAAGGTGGGATTCTTGGGAGCCCTGAAGGCCCTGGCCTCACTGGAAGCTCCAGATCTGCTGCTCCTGGGATGGACATGGAGCAGGGTGAGGCACCTGCTGGAACCTAAGAGGCAGAGTCGGGGGAAGAGTATGTCACAGGGTGGCAAGCCTCCATGGCCACGGTGACTGGCAACAGGCCTCGGGCCTCGGAGTGATGAGCAGAGCTGCATCTTTTGGGGTCAGGGAGTGTGAGAGATCCCTGCCGTCGTGGGGCTAGCAACCAAACGGTGTAGGGCGGCTGGGTATGAAGCTGCCTTTCCTTCCACAGGCAGGAGAAGGCACCACAGCTTTGGAAGGCAGATGTGTGTCTCTGAGCACTGGGCAAGACTTTCTTCTCTCCCTCAAATTGAAGAGCCTCCCAGGGTGGGATGGATCTGTGATCTCCTGGTGATGGCTGGACCATGCCCTTGCAATACCAAGGACAAGGAAACAGCCTTTTTTGCAGACAGTCATTGTGGCCCATCTACTGTTACTGGCTATTAACCAGGCACTTTGCTAAAAGCTGTACAAGCATTTTTTCACTTAACCCTAGAAATAACCTTATGAAGTAAGTACTTCTGCAATTTAGGAATTCGAAACTTAGATAGGCTATGTAAATTGTTCAAGATAAAACAGCTTGGAGTGGTAGAGCCTGGAACAGAACACAGTTAGGTCAGACTCTAGAGTCCAAAGCCTCGCCATTACCCCGTTTTGCATGTGCCTCAAATGTCTCAACAACAAGTAATTTATGTAGCCAAGAGAGCTCCCTTCAGTGAGTGCCATGTGGCAATAAATTGTGTTTATCCTGTTCACCACTGCCTGGTCCCATGCCTAGCACAGTGCTTGGCCCACAAGAAGTGTTCTACCAGATATGTCTTTGTGGCATGAAAACAGGGATGTGTATGTAGCAGAACACCAGCTGTTTGTCCTGAGTCTCTTTCCTGAAGTGAGTTACGAATACTACTCCCGTACCAGGTCAGGGGAAGGAGAATGTAATCGTCAGGCTATTTGTGCTTTTAATATTTCAGATTCAAAACAAAGATTCATTTGTTTTATGATCAAAATGAATTATCCTGACATCCTATCACTTCTTATCAGACTCTTCTCTATTCAACATGTTGTTGGTACTATTACTTAATAAACCAGAGCAAGCAATAAATTCCACTGGTCTACAGAGACTGTGGTTGGGTTCCCAGTACCAAAATGATTTTGATTATTGAGTTGGCATCTACCCGTACGCATTCCTAAATCAGTGGTTGGCAGCAGCAAGATTCTGAGAGAAAGAGAAAAAAAAAAAACCAAAAAACAAAACGGCAGCACACACACACACACACACACACACACACACATCTAGCAACTTCAAAGCCTTTCACACATTAATGAATTCCTTATGGATTACATGGCCGTGATTGTGAAAGAGAACAAAGAACTAGAAGAAACCTTATTTCTTTAAACAACAACAAAAAAATTTTTAAAAAGACACTCCTTTGAAAAGTCAATTTTTCTGAAGAGAGTAGGGGAAAAAAAACCCCAACATAATGGAACTCTTGAAAATGTGTGTCAGCAACACAATAGGAAACCGGAATAAATGTAGGCAAGGCAACCACATGAAGCCAATCACAGAGTGAGTTCATTTGTACTCAGACGTAGATGGAGAAAACAACTTGCAGAGTAGAGAGCAGTGAGAGTGAGAATGCCAACTCATAGTAAGAGGGCCGAGGGAGGGGGGTGCGGTAGGCAGTAGGGGGAGGAACATTTTAGAATTCAAAACAACAGACTATTCATATCATATTCCTAAAATCTGTATAATGAAACCTGTTTATATAATATCATCCTTAAATTAATTGTTCAATGTTCAAATTTCAGTGTCCCAGCCAGTGACCCACCAACAATTTCCTTGTTCATAACATTTTCTTTTCTTGGTCCTTTGAAAAAAATAACGAATGAGTTTCTCCATTTATAAAGCTGCTCTGAAATGTCTTCTTACGTCATGGAGGCTGGGAGTTCATCTTGGGACACTGGATGTCATGGGGGCCCCTTGGCTGGGACCAGGGGGTTTTTGTGATTGTGAGGCAACTTCTGATCCCATTAGCTGATGGTTGACTGACATTTTGGAACAAGATTTTGCAAGAGACTGGGAAAAGGAAAAGAAGGAGCATGGGAGGGAAGCACTTAAAAGATTGAGAAGGCAGGAATAGGCTGAGTGCTCCCAGATTTGAAGAGGATTTTATTATTGGATGCAGCTCTCTGGTGAGCTTGCAGCCAGGATCTCGGAGGACTGGTTTGAGGGGCCTACTTTAGGTTTTCTTATCAGCTTTGTACTGACCTTACCAAACAAACTGACTCTTTGAGAAAAGATAAAACTTCTCATTTATAAATTAATACAGGCACGAGGGGACAGCCTTTCCTGGAGGGTTAAAGGAAATATTTTAGAGAAAATAAAATGAAGTATCACTTTTATGCTTGGAAATTTCCTCCCAGAGAAATGACATAAGCTAAAAATAACTAGTTCCATGAAAGATTTATCTAGATTCCTTGTTGCTAGATTTGTAATAATATTCTTGGTGGAAATGCAGTACTTTGGGGGATGTTCTTAAGTTTTCCTTAGTATTCCTGTCAGAGGCAGAATATTGCTTGGGTTGAATAGAATCTAACTCATTATGTAATTTCTCACTGAAAACAATAATTACACTTTGGAAGATTTCAAGAAGCCCCTCTATCCAAATAATGTGGGACTGTTTTTTTTAAAAAAAGAGTGGGTTTTGCAGTCAGACATCTGGGGTTTGCAGCTTACTTGCACTACCTCCTGACTGTAAGACTTTGAGTAAACTACTCAACCTCTCTGAACTTCAGCTCAGTGATGAGGATAAAAATAATGTGCCTAACAAGATTTCTGTGAAGAACAAGTGAGACTGTATACGTGAAAACCTAGCATGGGGCCTGGCACATAGGAGGTATCCAATAAATGTTAGCTCCATTTATTTTCTCCCCTGCCCCCACCACTTCTGCACCCACATCTGCTCCCTGATTATTGAAATTCTTTTAACCAGTGACAGAGCTTTTCCTACATGATTAAAAGTAATGGTAATGATAATTAGCATAACATAGCATAAATAAATAACATAATAGCTCTAAGCACTTCCCATATATTTCATCTCATTTGATCCTTAAAACAATCCTGTGAGATAGCTATCATTATTGACCCCATTTTACAGAGGAAGAAACCAAATCATAGTGGGGTTAAATACTGTTTATTTATTGCTGCATAACAAACCACACCAAAACTTAGTAGCTTGAAACAACCACTATTTTATTATATCTCATGATTCTGTGAGTTGACTGTGCTCAGCAGGGCAGTTCTTCTGCTCTACATGATGCTGTCTGGGGCTGCATTTATATGGAGGTTCACCTGGGTGGGACATCCAAGATGGCTCACTTGTATGGCTGGCAATGGGGGCTGGCTGTCAGCTGGGAGCACAGCTAGGAGTGTCCACGATAGCATACCCATGCTTCTCCATGTACCCCTCACAGGATGGTAGCTGGGTTCCAAGAAAGAGCATTTCAAAAGGAAAAAAATGGAAGCTTCCAGTTCTCTTGAAGCCTAGGCTCAGAAGTCTCAAGAATGTCACTCTGCCATAATCCAGTGGTCAAAGCAGTCACAGACCCACCAAGATTTAAGAGAAGAGAAAACAAGTTTTACCTTTCAATGGAGGAGTGTCATCAAAGTACAGGGAAGGAAGGAGTTGGTGACAGCCATGATTGGAGACTATCTACTACAAATGCTTTGCCCAAAGTCACAGAACTAGTCAGTGTCAGCGTTAAGATTCCAACCACACGAATTTGACTTCAGAATCCACATACTCAGCCACCAGGATGTACACATACACATGACAATATACAATTAAATGCCAATGTCTATGGAAAACACATTAAGTACAATTTAATTTCAGAGGAAAGATCAATACAAAATTAAGAACTCTAAAGACCAGAAACTGAAAAATGTACCCTTTTTCATACCTTTCCTCCCCATATAACACAGAAAAAAGGTTATTTCTTAAAATGGCATAAAAATTATGTATACCAAAGTTAAGATAAATTCTTTCTGATTTTTTTTCAGTTCAAAATTCTGGATATATTCATTAAAGCTAAAGGTTTTTTTTCTCTTTCTCTGTGTGTGTGTATGTATGTGTATGTGTGTGTGGTTAGGCAATGGTGGAGGTGGGGGAACGGAAAATATGAACAAGAATGAGCAGCAAGTAGTAGCCTAGGGGACCAGGTTGAAGTGATTTGGAAATGGGAGAGCTGGTTAATAACTTATTTAATGATTGGAGCTAAATTGGCTCCTCATCTTCAGAGGTATCCCAAAGTAGCATTGAGAACCAGATTACAAAGAATGAAGATCCTTGGGACACCCATCCTCAGCTGTGCAAACTCTGTTTTGAGACTTGGCCTTGCTGAAGGCAGATGCCTGGAGAGCCCTCTTGGGGGCTGAGTGGGGAGGATACTGCTTGGAGATCACCCCAGTGGCCAGTCCGGGAACAGCTAGGCTTACAATACTGTCTTCCTAGTTCACTTGGAAATGGATTGACAAGAAAGCCCTGTCATCTTAACCCTTCCTATAGTATTCTCTAGGAGTTCATTAATCTAAATCTCTCTTACATTACTTCCCTACCAGTAATTCCCGGTGAAGGCAAGGACTTGGTGATTTTATTTTGAGCCATTCTGAGCAAACACTTATCTTCAGATTATTTTCCTAGGAAGGTGGCTTCTATCATCCTCATTTGTAGAACCTTTTCTCTTTCTTCACATTTGAAAGAAACCCAGTATGACTGTTGTAATTTTTTCATGTAAATTACAAATATTTAGAATCCCTGTCAAGGGAATAAAGAAAAAAGCAGATGTTTTCTCTTATTTTGGCCCCAAGTAATACCACATTAGAAAATAGAGAGCATTTTCAAGTCTCGTTAAAAACATTTCAAGAAAACCAACATTTGTTGAATGCAAACAAGAATAGAGTATGACATTTTTAAATATTAGTTTAGAGTTAAGGAGTCTGAGGCACAGAGACTGAGTGATGTGTGTAAGGTCACAGAGAGAGTTTGCAGCCACATCGGAAACTGACCTCAGTTCTCTCAAGTCCTAGCCTGGAGTGCTTTCTATACTCTATGTAGTAGATTAATTGAAAAGTTGGCTGCAATCCTTTGCGCCTCCCTGTATTCACATCCTTTGCAATATGAGTTTGTAGCTACTCTCATCTCAAAATAGATGAGGTCCCCACTTCTTGAATCTGGGCAGGCCCTGTGATTTGCTTTGGCCCATAGAGTGGAGTAGAAGTGATGATGTACCAGTTTTGAGCCTAGGCCTCAAGAGGCCTTTGTGCTTCTGTTTGCTGCATTGGAAATTTACTGCCACCATATTGACAAGCTTAAGTATCATAGCTCATTCCTGCTGCTATAACAAAATACTTGAGACTAGGTAATTTATAAATAGTAGAAAT
Organism: Cheirogaleus medius; assembly: GCA_008086735.1. NCBI lineage: Eukaryota > Metazoa > Chordata > Mammalia > Primates > Cheirogaleidae > Cheirogaleus > Cheirogaleus medius. The sequence continues at coordinate 20,378,449 of VBSM01003169.1, forward strand.
TTATTTCTCATAGTTCTGGAGACTGAGAAGTCCAAGATCAAGGCACCAGATGGTTTGGTGTCTGGTGAGGGCCCAGTCTCCATTTCCAAAGTGGTGCCTTGAACACTCTTTCCCTCCAAGGGATGAATGTTGTATTCTCACATGTTGGAAGGGCAAAAAAGTGCAAATAGCTCCCTTGCACCTATTTTATAAGGTCATTAATCTCATTGGGAGGGCTCTGCCCTCATGATTTGATCACCCCCTAAAGTCCCCTATCCATTGGTGATTAAGTTTCAACCTATGAATTCTGGGGGACACATTCAGACCATCGCTCTGGGCTAGCCTGATAGAGGACAAAAAGTCACATGGAGAAGATTCTAGTTACTCCAGGAAAAGCCACCCTAAACCAGCTGACAACCAGTCAGCCACCACATTCAGAGAGCTGAGAACCCTCAGCAGAGCTCACAGCGCTCGTGAGTGAGGCTTGAGTGAGCTCAGCTGAGAACATAGAACTGTCCAGCTGACTCATGAGCAATAATATACACTCATTGTTTTAAGCAGAATTCAGCAAACTTTTATTTTTAAAAGACCTGAGAGTAAATATCATAGGTTCCTGTGGCATAGGCTCTGTTGTAACTCCCCTCCGCTGCTGCAGTGCCCAAAATACCCATAGATAATACATGAATGGACAAGCTGTGTCCAAATAAAACTGCCTTTATAAAAACAGGCATTTGGCCTATGGGCTATAGTTTACTGAACCCTGACTTTAAGCCTTTGAGTTGGGGGAACTTGTTAGACAACAAGAACTGGCTAAGCAGGGCACAGTGGCTCATGCCTGTAGTCTTAGCACTCTGGGAGGCCAACACAGGAGGATTGCTTGAGCTCAGGAGTTCGAGACCAGTCTGAGCAAGAGTGAGACCTCAACTCTACTAAAAATAGAAAAATTAGCCAGGCATCGTGGTGTGCACCTGTAGTCCCAGCTACTCGGGAGGCTGAGGCAGGAGAATTCCTTGAGCCCAGGAGTTTGAGGTTGCTGTGAGCTAGGCTGACACTACGGCACTCTACTCAGGGCAACAGAGTGAGACTCTGTCTCAAGAAAACACAAAAAACAAACAAACAAAAAAACTGGCCAATACACTCCATGATTCTGACTTGATGTCCCACATAAAGAAAAGCATTAAAGTTATTACCAACCAGTGTATTTGCAAAGATAAAGGGAAGTAGCAGAAGGAAAATGTCCCCATTTGCTTGAAGCTCACACCTCAACTGCCTTTAAAAGTCTGTCACAACATTCTATTGTTTGCAGGCTGGGTATATTGCTGTCGTGTAACTGCTATTTTAATCCTTACAAATAAGATTTCATGAGGCTAGCCAATATTCTAGGGGAAAAAAGATACGTATTCTGGTTGCAGATTCAGTTTTAAAGCTTCTGAATTCAAATTTCAACCCCACTGAAACAGATTTCAGAGCTGCCTAGCGAGCTTTTACAGCCAAATTCAGCAGCCTCTGCTTAGTTCTCCCCAGTCTCACTGTCTCCACAGCATTTAGTGCTTCCAATAACACCTCCTTAACGTTCTCTCCTCTTTTGCTGCTTCTGGTTCATTCCTTTCGTCTCTGCTCTATCAGCAGGAACTCCCTATTCAGAGCTGCTCTCTTCCTTGTACATTTCAGTCTTGAGCCACATTTTCTTTTTCTTTTTTATTTCAGACAGAGTCTCACTCTGTTGCCCTGGGTAGAGTGCAGTGGCGTCAGCCTAGCTCACAGCAACCTCAAACTCCTGGGCTCAAGCGATCCTTTTGCCTCACCCTCCTGAGTAGCTGGGACTATAGGTGCGAGCCACCACACCTGGCTAATTTTTCTATTTTTAGTAGAGACGGGATCTCACTCTTGCTTAGGCTGGTCTTGAACCCCTGAGTTCAAGCAATCTTCCTGCCTTGGCCTCCCAGAGTGCTAGGATTTTAGGCATAAGCCACTGTGCCTGGCTTGAACCACATTTTCTTTAGCTCTATACCAATAGGTCTTGGTCAGGCATATGTGTCAGAATTTCCTGTGTAACTTATTTAAAACTTGGAAGCATAATAGCCATAATTTGAACAAACTCCTCAGGTGACTTTGGTGAACACTTCTGTAGCAGATGGTATTTTCCGAAGGTGGCTCCAGAACATCTCCCATCCCACATGCCTTTCTGGATGTGACTGTGCCATACCCCCATCAAGAGATAAAGTATATTTCTCATATTCTTGAAATGGTTGGGCCCTGTGACATCTTTGACCAATAGGATGTGACAGAAGTGACACTGTGCTAGCTCTAGGCATGGCCCTTTATTGGCCTGGTAGCTTTCACTTCCTGCCTCTTGAAAGAAGTGTGATTATCTTGAGACCACCATGATATGAGAAACTCAAGCCATGTGGAGCTGCCCCAACGGATGAGATCCCATGTATGAGTGAGGAAACCATCTTGGAAGTGGATCCTTCGGGCCCACTCTCCACAGCTAATACCTTGTGGAACAAAACCACCTAGCCATCCCCTTTCCAAATTCCTGACCTACAAAATCATGAGCAAAATAAATGGTGGTGTTATGTCTTTAAGTTTTGGGGTAGTTTGTTACTCAATAATGGATAAACTAGACCAACCCTCTTTTCTCATACACACATACAACCCTGATAAGAACCATTGAAGAACTTACACTGTTTACCTGGCCTTATTCCTGTTAAGAACCATTCAGTAGTGAAAGGACATACATGATTCTTGACTTCATGGAACCTGTAGGCTTCCCCACAACAATTTCATACAGTTTGTTTGTTTATCACATCCATTTTATAGGTGATGAAAATGAGACCCAGAGAATAATAATGATGACTGCTGTATATAGACTGCCCACCTCCGGTCAGGTAGTTTCAAGCACAGGCTCTTAGTTAATCTTCACAAGAACCCTATGAGACCAGAAATGAGGCACAGGAAACTTAAGTGACTGGTTCAAGATCAAATAAGCAGTATGCAGTAGAACATGAACTGGAACCAAGGCTGTCTGGTACCAATGCCTATGATCTTAACCACCACTTTATATGACATGTTCGATTCCTGCTTTTATTCTTTTCATTAAAAGATGATGCATATTATGTCAAAACACTGCTAGTGAGAGCTAGGATCCTGAGAGGCATAAATTACTTTGTGACACATCTGCTGAGAACACAAATATTATTTTGTAGACAACAACATTTGCCTGAGTGCTTACCATGTGTCAGAGTACCTCACCTGCACATATAACCTCCAGGTAAAGCACACAGCAGGATGCTGACCCTGAGTAGGACCTCAATATAGTAGAAAAATGGTAAGCAGCAGGAATAAATAAGGCTAGAAAGAACCTGGAAATTGTTAAGGAGTGGGGGCTGCTGATAGCCATATTTCTTGATCTGCATTTGGACAAAAATATGTCTGTATTTTTGTAAGGTTGTGTTGCTTTATGTAAATATATAAACAGCATGTATATATATAAACCTTCACATACCCATTAGAAAGAGGGTAATTTCTGCAGAATTATACATCAGCCATAACATTTATTGAGTAATAAAATTTACCCATCTGTTTAAGCCATCCTGTTGCAAAGCATAGACACATTTTTGAAAATAAAAAATGGACTAGAACAATTTTCACTTTCAAGTAAATTGTTTTAAAAAAGAATAAAACAGTGAAATTGCAAAATTTCTCCATTCTCTTCCACCATATGGGTTTCTTTGAGGTTTAATAATATTATAAATAAAGCAACTTTGAGATGAAATGCAAAACAGTGAACAACAATTTAGAAACATTTTGAAGAAATAAGTATTATATCCTAGGGTTGCCAGACTTTCAGCATAAGTAAGATAGAAAACAGAGCGAGAACTCTTATTTGTTCTATCAAGAAAGCGTAAATATTGGCTTTGTACTATGCCAACCTTTTGCAGCTGTACACCAGCTCTCAACTATTAAAAAGATTCTTGAATTCCCAGGGAAACAAAAATCAATTTCAGCCATAGAAGTCTGTATATAAATTCATTGTACTTTATTCCAAATATTTTCTCATCAAGGAGCTTGGAACAAACATTTTTTAAAAGAGAAAGTCTCCAGTTCACCTATTACACCATTATAAATATTTGAATGACTTCCAGTAACTTTGCTTAGAAAATTTCAATGTCTGTATAACATGCCAATGACAGCTCGGCATTAGTGTCAATACATTTTATTATTTGGCAAGATAACCAATCATAGCAATAGATTGGAATTCCGATTGTCATTTTCATATATTATATTTCACTTTCGTCACAATCCACTGGATGGTTGGGCTTGCCTTTTCTTGCCCTCTTGGCATGACACTCATTTCTCAGATTATATTAAAAATCTGTTTTATCTGTTAAAGCTTAACATGAGGTGAGTGATTACTGCTTTAATTCCCAATAAATATGTGTAGTTAGGTCTTGAAAGAGCTCCAAAAACTGTAGCCCTTGCTCATATTTTAGATGGATAATAATGCTATTGTGCCATTTTCCTTGGAGCTCATTTTATATGTTCCATTTGTAGGGACTGTGACCACTCATAGAGTGACTATTGTTCACATGGCTTAAACAAAGAAATGGATGTGATATTTATTTTCTGGATTTTGTAAGAATCTGCATTGGTAGAGTGAAATCTTATACATATCTGCTAAAGTTTGGTGACAGAATAGAGATGTCCTTCTCAAACTTTAGCATGCAGTAAAATCCCTTGGAGAGCTGGTTAAAACAGCTTCCTGGGTCCCACAACCAGAGTTCTGATTCAGTAGGTAGGGGTGGGTTGATTTCCCACAAGATCTTAGTTGATGCTGATGCTGTCAGTTCAAGGACTACCCTTTGAGGCACAGTGGAATGAAATGGAGTGTTCAATAGCAAAGGCTTTGCAGTTAAAATAATCTTGAGTTCGAATCCTACTTTCCCATTTAAAGCCTTGTTGATTTGTGGTAATTAAACTATTTTTAAGCCTTGGTTTCCTTGTCTGCTCAAATAATGTCTGTACAGCATCTGACATAGTGCTAGGCAGATACTTGGTAATACATGACAGCCATGGTTTTTAGAAATGAGGTAGTCTCTTTTTCTGGGATCTGTCTGGTTGAACATGCAGTGCTTCCACTTCATATCCTAGTATATTTAGAAATTATTTTTCAGGTATGTCTACATTAGGAATTATTTGATTAGTGGGTTAGTAACTATTCAGGACTTAATTGTGCAGGGGGGCCCTAAAACACTTAAATATTTTGACCCTTGAGTCTTCCTTAAACAGGAACTCCAACTAAATACCATATGAAAATTTTGTTTGGTTTTCTCCTTTAAATTATTTTTCATTTAAATAACTTTATAGTTCCATGGTTATGTCTCCTTATGAATGATCTTTTAAAGAACATAAGTTTATTTTCAAAATCATACTCAGGTCTTTGGAGACTAATATCCTTTCTCTCCATATTTGCTATTAAGACGCCTGGTGTTCTGCCAAGGCAACATTTTAATAAATTTAGGCTTGAGATTTTCATTGTCATGTGAACATTGAAATTGGCTCTCAATTACACAAAACAGCCAATTCAACAGGATATGTGTATTGGATTTACAACGAACATGATTACTTTAAAATCCCTGATTTTGTGGTTTGTTTTTAATTTGTTAAAAAAGCATGATCCACCAGTCACAAAAATCTCAGCCAATTCAGACCAAGTTTATTTTGAGAAATATATTTTACTTTAGTCAAGTGTTAATAAATAAATTTGTTTTACATTTATTTATTCAGTTATTCATTTAACACTAAGTTCCATCTTGCTGGTAGGAACTGGGCTAGACACTAGAGAAAACTCTTACTTCATCTTCTCAGAGATTATAGTCTAGTGAAAGAGGTAAAAGCACAGTTATTATTATAGAACCTCATTTTAACAGACTAATAAATCTCCAGTCCTCATCAGTTAACTAGATTTAGAAAGTGTTTGTGCTTATAGTCAATTACCCATGAATCTGTTAACCATCACCGAAAGCTTCAGACACATCCACAACACTATGTGGTGTCCTCTAGAAGTAGGGTCCCCCAGGAACATCTAGACAAAGGAGAACTTTATGTTTCCTATGGTTTTATTTGTAAAATGAATGCAGAAAAGGCAAATCAAGTCAGCTTTGCAGCTTGTAATTAGCTGTTACATAACTTTCTAGCAAAACGATGTGATTGAAGACAGACTGTAAACAACAGCAATCCATACATCAAACTTGATTATTTTGGATTTTCAAACATTGCAGGAATTTACATTCACATGATCTGTTATGAACTGAATGTTTTTGTACTCCCAAAATTCATATATTGGAGCCCTAACCCAAAATGTGATGGTTATTGGAGATGAGGCCTTTGGGAGAAAATTAGGGTGAGATGAGGTCATGAGGTGGGTCCCTTATGATGGGATTAATGACCTTATAAGAAGAAACACCAAAGAGTGCTCTCTCTCTCGCTCTCTCTCTCTCCTCCATGTGAGGACACAGTAAGAAGGCTGCTATCTACAAACTAGGAAAAGAGACTTCACCAGAAACCAAATTTGTCAGGACCTTGATCTTGGACTTACCAACCTCCAGAATCATGAGAAATAAATTTCTATTGTTTAAGCTGCTCAGTCTATGGTATTTGTTATGGCAGCCCAGGCAGACTGAGACATGACTTTATAAAGATCATAGGGATTTATTTGTACAAAACTGTGGAAATGCTCTAAACATATCTCTTATTATTTCCATACAGGGCTCCTCAGCCCCAGTCTGCCAGGCTGGAGCTTTAGCATTGCCTGAACACAATTTGCTCTTTCTTGCCTCTACTATGTACTCCTCCTTGTGCTGTTTTCTTTTCCCCAAATGCTGTCCCTAAATCTTCCACTTCTGGCTGAGAAGCTCATCTCTAAGAAATCTTTCCTGATTATCCCTAGTCCTTTCCCAAACAATCCTTCCTTCAAACTTTGTGTTTCGCCATGCACTTACACATGTCTCACTTTATTGTGTCCTGTGTTGGTTCAAGGATGTAGGTCTTATCTCCTTGATTAGACCTTGAACATACCCAAGACAAGCCTAGGGACTTGTTTTTTCAAACCATTTGTGTCCTATATTAGCCCTCTTAGAGTGTTGTGGGCAAATAAAATGGGAATAAAACTTACTGAATGGAAATTGAACTAAATACTGAGAGCCAACAAATGTTCTGAGGTAAATGAATCAAATAATACAAAGAAGCACAATGAAACCCTGGCTCCAGAGGCTTCTGATGGGGGCTGGGAGGAGAGTCACACTGAATAAGACCCTTTAATGTAAGTTAATAGATGGCTGAGGACTTATCTTTTAAACACCAAAAGTTTTACTTTTAATTATCTTGGATGAAAACATTTCCAATACATTAATCTTTCCTGTCTTCTAAAATAGTGCATTATAAACATAATCTAGCTAGATGACTCGGGGTTGTCATTAAAAGTAGTATTGAGCTATAATACTGAGAAACCCTCAGGCCCTTCTGAGGTATGCAGAACTGTTTGTCCCTATTCTAAATGACTGCAGATTTCTGTGTTTTTATTGTTGTTTTGTTTTTTGGCTTTTCTGGGTCCTCCCTTGCTGCTGTCAATCCTCAGCACTGATGCCTGTGTGACTGACCATGCCATTTCTACTCCCTACCCCTAATTTGCTGCTTCTCATCTGAAATGAGTTTGGGAAGCCAATGTCCAAGTTCACTGTGGTTCTTGTCATGATTATTATTGTTAGAAATGTGTGTCAACAGAGAGCAAAGGGCTCTCTCTGTGTGAGGGCTTGCCAGGGTCTCCATGGCTAAACTGTGCAAGAGTCCAACACATCTATGCTGAGAACTTCTAGTTCTGTTACTCTGAATCCTTTTTTATTTACTTAATATTCTTATTTTTCTGTTCTCAAAATAAAACTTTCTGGTTATATGCTTTTCAGATACATTAGGAATTCAGTCATGCATTCAACAAATAATCATCAAGTGCTTACGAAGTGCAAGATACATGCTAGGTACAGTGTCATGGCCCTCTAAAATAAATATTCCATACCTGTCTTGCTCACTGTTTTCTATATTGCACTAGCACATCATAGGTACTCAATAAATATTTATTGAATGAATGAAATGAACTTTATAATCTGAGCAGCGGTAAGATATTGACAAAAAACACACACAAATAAGCTGACAATGTAAACTATAGAAAGGGTCATATTGGAGATAAAAATAAAGTATATATAAGGACCAAAAGATTATCTTCTGCTGGAAAATGCAGAAGGACTTTATGGAAGAAGTAGTAGTTTTGACTGGGACTTGAAGGATGAGATCATATTTCAATCAACAGAAAGTTAGGGAAGTAAGAAGAGACAAGAGCACCACAGACAAGACCCAGATGCTAGAATGGGAAGGGTGTATTTGGGAGTTGATTAGTACATTCCAGCTAGAGTACATGTAAGAGAGTAGGAGGAGATCACACTATAATGTTATACTGGGGTCAGAGCAAGGGTGGGCCTTGACTATCATGCTAAAGAATTTGGACTTTGTTTATTAGGTAATGGGGAAGAGCTGGGGGTTTTTGAGGTGACGTGCCTAGAGCTGGGCTTTGGAAAGATAACCTTGGTGGATGTTGGAATTTAGAGGTTGAAGGGAAACCGGGATGGAGATGATTCCAAGGGTATAAGAAGGGGGCAGCATGGGCCTCAACTAGAATGTTGGCAGTGCAAACAGCAGGGAGGAACAATTGTCACAGATGCAGAAGTGGAATTAAGAAACTTCGCAATTTATTTGTTGTCAAGAGTGACACAGAAGAACACACTGAGTGTAACTCTAAGTGATGTCCTTTCCAGAACTCAGAGAGCCCACAAGAACGGATTTTAGAGAGAGAGTGATGAGTTTGATTTGGGATATGCTTAGATATGACAATGGATTGCTGATAGCTCTGCTGAGAAAGCACGAATGGAAAACTGCACTGAAAAATATAAAGGGATAATGAACATTCGCAAAATTAATGCTTGTGTGGACTCAGCCCACAAGAAGGAGTCAGAGGTCCACATCTCATTTTTAGTCCCTTCTTGACATGACTATATTAAAAATTATTAATTCATCTTTTCAAATATCTTTCAAGTGACCCTTTAAAAGGAAGCTTTTACTTATTTTTGTCTTGATAAGACTAGCGAATTAGTGCTATTTGAAGTTTGAGCATCATTGGATTTGCTCATGGAAATAATAGTAGCACCTCTTCTGAGAAACAAAGGTGTTTTCAGAGTAGGAGACAACACCCCACAGAATAAGTAGGGAAGCTGGGACATTACACTAGATTTCACAGAAACGATGAATAGGATTTTGACATGTAATCAAGAGGGAAAAGTGCATTCTCTACAAAGGAAACTGTGTATATAAACCTGGCATGATAAGAATGATATGGCACAGTCAGGAGATGGCAAGAAGCTACTAGCATATGGCTGGAGCATGTGCGGAGAGAGTGCAGGGAGATGCCATGCAATTATGGAACTAGATGGATACTACCAAAGTGCTGCTGAAAGCAAATGAGGACCCACGCAAATGAGGTTATGAACTAAGCCAGTGTCTAGCCTATAATGGTCCCTGAGTGTGTGCTGGTTGATAGGCTCTTGAGGCTGACAACAGTCTTTGGCCCATTGGAATTGGATGAGCTTCCTCTAAGGTTCAAATCAGCTTCAGCAGTAGGTTGCTGGGCCAGAGGCCTTGACATGGGAAACATGCTAGAAGATTAATACTGTACCAGCAACCAAGATTTATATTTGGCTTGGAGTGAATTAACCTGTTTATCACAGTTTGAATTTCTTCCTAGTGCATATGTTGGTAAGTTCCTCACAAGGACAAAAGTTCAGAAAAATCAGAGGAGATAGAACAATTTTATTTCAATAGAAAGTAGAAGACACAGGAAAGCAAAATACCATGTTCTAGTGGACCTGCTTCCTTGTAACATGCACAGCACCCTAAGACATAATCATTCTAGACAGAAACATATCAGGCCCTTGAGGACTGGGAAATGGGGCAATATATCTTCTAAATAAGACCAAGGTAAAAACTGCAAAGGCTCTCCATTGAAGAAACTCGATTTCTTTTTCAAATGCAATAAATATGTACTACTATATAGAATTGCTCTGGCCAACAGGGTAGCCACATGTGGCTATTGAGAATTTGAAACGTGGTTAGTCTGAATTCAGATTTGCTGTGAGTATAAAATACACACCATATTTCAAAGACTTAGTATGAGAAAAAGAATGTAAAATATGGCATTAATGCTTTTTGTACCGGTTACACATTGAATATGATTTTAGATATATTGGGTTAAATAAAATGTATTATTAAAATAAATTTCACATGTTTCATTTTAATTTTTAAAATATGGCTACTAGAAAATTTAAAATAATTTATATGGTTTATATTATCATTCTATTGAACAGAACTGCTATAGAAAAATTGTGTTACTTTTTATTGAAATAAAATTCTTCTATCTCCTCTGATTCTTCTGAACTTTTGTCCTTGTATGGAACTTGCCAACATGTGCACTAGGAAGAAATTCAAACTGTGATAAACAGGTTAATTCATTCTTATCATCTATTGTCAAGTGTTGTTTATCTGCATTTCAGTGTTTCCATGGATATTAGAGTAACTGCAGGCTTGTTTTAATGACCATGGTGTTCAGTACAGTTTGCATATTATAAAAATTAATTAAACAAAAAATTTGAAAGGGTTTATTATTTGGGGCTATTAAAAAGCAAGAAAGGCAAGGAGGGGAAAAGGTCTCATATTAATAACTTTTATATCAGGCAAGTTGTAGTCTGATATGTTCAAATAAACTCAACCTTTTTAAAGAAGAGGTTATTGCAAAATACTTCTCTCCCGCAAAGAGGTTGGAGCCAATATCTCTATTAGAACATCAAATAACAATAGCAAATTCTCAAAAAACAGTACTTGAAGGATCGTTTTGCTTTAACATTGGTAAACAGCAAGCAAATGTTCAGAAAGGACATTCCTGGATTCAATTGCAGGGCTTCCAATTCTTTTTCTTTCTTGTGCACTAGTGGAAATTGTAATGTTTGATCATAATACTGACCTTTAGCTTAATTTGTCCTAATTTTGCAAACCTTCCTGCTTCATACAACAATCTCCTATGATTCTAAATATTTGGTGTGTGTTAGCATTTAACAGAATGTGAAATAGCCTCAAGGATTCTCCACTAAATGGGACTGACTATATAATGAAAATAAACTTAAGCAAGGATCTGAAACATCATGCAAAGTGTTTTACTATGTTTAGCAAGGCTCTTTGCATTTAAGAAGAAAGTTTGTTTTTAAATATAGAAGTGGTCTCCAAAAAAAAAAAAGTTAAGCCTTTATTCACTGTCTTTGAAGTGTAAGCAAGTAAAAAAATCCAAAAGTTAAATGATGATTATCAAATCCAAAAGGGAGAATTACAACCCGAGGCATGTCTACTACACAGAGGATCTGCGGTGCTTCAAAGCGTTTGGGAGTAGTTTAACTGTGTATATGGATGGTCTGATAGTACTCAGTAGACAGTGAACCTTTTGGAAGAACAGGCAGTTCTTAAATACCTGTCACCAGCATTATATTGCAAAGCAAGATGGAACTGAAAGATTCTCATGTCAAGCCTTTAACATCAGTACAACAAAAATGACTTCATCCGTGCAACCAGTGAACAAGCTGTTCCCACTGGTGTAATAGCTCCAGAAGGATCTTATTTTGACTTTGTCCCACTTTTCCTCTGCACTGAATGTTGTAACCTTGTCGACTAAAATCTCTTGGCCTAATAATTACAGTCAACATTGGAAAGCTCTGCCCTAAATTATTAGTGCAAATAAAAGGAGGGGAAAATAAATTAAACTCAGCCCCTTCTATCCCTGTGTTACAGATGATATCCACCTGAACCTTGCAAGTTCTGTGCTCAAAATGTTTCAGCATTCTTTCATCTGTAAAATCAAACTAAATTTCTGCTTAATAAATTAACTTTACAGAGTTTTGTTTTGCTACTACTATCATTGCTTCATTGGACTGTTAGGGCAGTGTATTCCATAAAGTTGAAAAATAATTAAATTCTTTTACTTAAAGGAAAGAAACTCTAAGAGATCCCTTTCTTTCCCATTCAATTTTGACTGTCTAAAGAGAGAAGATTGAAGAGAGGCATGTGCTTCCAGAAATGTATGGTTATTATGAGGCCAGTGTATATGAGAAATACATTGATTTGAGCATCTCATCCAGAAGAAAACTTTTAGATATTAACATATCATGTCTAGGAAAAATAAAAAAAAAATGGGTTGTGTGTTTTAACTTTGATTCAACAGGGAGCTTAAATAAACAGACTCATTGCTCATCTTCATCAAAAACTGAAAAGAAGTCTCCAGAAACCTCTTCAAACATATCATTCTTCCAGGCCTAATCTACCTTGCTAGTGATAAGTCTAGGGACTATTAGTAAAGTTGCTTTATTGATACTGATTTCTTCCAGGGCTTAAGGATCTAGATTAATTATTTCAAAATGAAAAATGAATGTAGAGCAGGGGCAATAAGTCAGGAAACATTCCCTTTAAGAGCAGCAGTAATAAGTCATTTATGCTGTGGCTTGTCAGGGGGCACTTTTACTATATTCCATTTTAATTTGGGGAGAATATGTTAAGAGAATATATTTAAGTGAAATTATTTTCACTTAAAAAAGTGTTTTCATTTAACTCCACATCTAATTTTTTTAAAATAGAAAACATTTTTTCCTCTTAGTGTTAGAATGATATATGTAGTTCTACTCTTGTCATGTTATTCTGTGTTTCAAAGGTCAAACATGCTAGTAGGGATAGAAGAAGAACAGCTGTAGGAATGATGGAGAAAGCCCAAATGCCCACCATGTGCTAACACAGTTATTAACTTTGAACTGAATTTACTTTATGCTTCTAAAAGAGGATCTGATTTAGGAGATGATATCACCCAAGACATTTTTCAGTAGGTAGCCTGGTAGCCTGAAAGAGACAGAGTCAGTATGCCAATACTAGCCATACCCTAGCACTTTCTAGTTTTCAGGACATAAATCATAGAGCTAGGCCAAGGCCAGGCTAAATTATTTTGGCAGATGAGGCATGTGAATCATTTCCTCTAAGGAAAATTTAGGCCACTGGATTAGACCACTGTGTGATGGTACACTGATTAGAGATTCTGCTCATGAAGATGTCAGTAGATTAAGTTAACCAGAGGCACCTACCATTTATGTAGGTCTTCTTTTGGAATTTTTTTTCTAAACATTTTAGAAATGGTATGAAAGTCCGTTAACCAAGATGATAAGAAGAGGGGAGTTACTATTTCAGAAGAGAGAATCATAATTGATAATGTTCTTGGGAAATGTTCAAATTAAAAGGAAAAAAGTTGATTGAGGACAATGTAGGGAGGAAACAGGACCTCATTCATTCAAAAAATATTTATTGAATGTTTATTGTGTGCTAGGCTCTATTCTAGGTGCTACCTTAATTTCAAGGAGCTCGCATTCTAATTAAATTTAAGGGTCTCATTAAACTTGAAGCATTAAAATTTCACTTATGACCATGATAGAGTAACAGGGACGAAATTTACCCTCCATCCTTAAACAACTAAAAATCTGTCAAAATCTATGAAACAATTATTTTCAGAAATTGGAAAACAGGCATCGAAGGACACAGATCCCCCCAAAAAGGAGGGAAAAAAAAGCCAAGATGAACCTGATAAATGACCCAGCCTACTGCCTAAAGAGTTTCTGGGCCACTGCACAGGGAAGGGGAATTCAGCATAGTTTGGTGAGCTCCCTGAGTTGAGGAGACAGAGTTCAGAGTTTAGAGGGGCTAAGGCAGTTAGACTTCATGGTGGGTAGAGTACTGGAGAGAAGAAAGTTGCAATGAGAGGGCTCCAGGTATCTGCAGAGTGTCCCCTTGAGTCTTTAGCTAAGTAATAATTAGTACAGGGTTTGAGGAAACCGCCAAGGCTGGAGGAAAAAAATACTGGAAAGGAGCAGATAGAGCAATTCTTGGAGCACACACAAGGCTAGAAATACTCTATGTTCCTATGAACCAGAGTAGAAAAACTTCCTAACACACAAGGAACTAAGTAAAGCCTTCCAATGGGTATTGTCTCAATAGTAGTGTCAAATTACCCCTAGACTAATGGCTGTTCTGCACCCACCAAACAAATCTGAAGAGCAAGACTTGAAAATATCAAACTGTTTCCAAGTACTATGACTGCATTCCAGTGAAAAGACCAAAACATTTAAAGGATTACAAACATATCCAGCACCCCAAAATATTAAACTTACAATGTCTGACATTAAATAAAAATTTACTAGACATGCATAGAAGCAAGAACATAAGATCGAGGCACTCTGATGAGGAGGAAATCAACAGAAATAGATTCAGAAGTGACATAGATGACGGATTTAGTAGACAAAGACATTATAGCAGCTATTATAAATATATATTTTTTCCATCATATTATGGAGGTACAAATGTTGTTAAGGTTACATATATTGCCCTTGCCTTCCCTCCCCCTTGAGTCAGAGCTTCAAGCATGTCCATCCTCCAGATGGTGCGCATCACACTCATTATGTAAGTATATACCCATCCCCTCCTCCCCACTCCCACCTGCCCGACACCCGATAAATGTTTTTGTTGTTTTTTTTGACATTTTGGTTACATTTTATATCTTTGCCTCTCCCTAGGAAGGGTTAGAGGTATGCCCTTTGCCTCCACAACGCTCACCACATCCCTAAGATGTGGGTCTACACCCCCTACCCCCGAATCCCTGGTGAACAGTACCACCATTTGAGCACCATAGTTTTAATCAGTCAGTACCAATTTGATGGTGAGTACATGTGGAGCCCATTTTCCTGATCTTGTGTTGCCTCACTTTGGATAATGGGCTTAAGCTTAATCCAAGATAGTATAAGTGGTGCTAGCTCACTGTCGTTTCTTAGAATTGAGTAATATTCCATTGTAAACATATACCAAATTTTAATTATCCACTCATGAATTGACAGGCACTTGGGTTGTTTCCATGTCCTTGCAATAGTGAATTGTGCTGCCATAAACATTCGGGTGCAGATGTCGTTATAATAGAATGTCTTATGCTCTTTTGGGTAGATGCCTAATAATGCTATTGAGCCAAAGCAATCTTAAGTAAAAAGAACAAACTAGGAGGCATCAGTCTTCCTGACTTCAAGCTGCACTATAAAGCGATAATAGTTAAATCAGTCTGGTACTGGCACAAGAACAGAAGCATCGATATTTGGAATAGAACTGAGATTCCAGAGATGAAACCATCTGCATACGGTAACCTAATCTTCGATAAAGCAGACAAAAATATATAATGGGGAAAAGAATCTCTATTCAATAAATGGTGCTGGGAAAACTGGATCGCTACATGCAGAAGAATGAAGCAG
>VBSM01003169.1:20396528-20422544 GCA_008086735.1 Cheirogaleus medius
CGGTCTGAGGGACAGTGAACTGGCCCCTGTTTAAAAAGTTTGAGGACCCCTGAGCATGGGATGGGTTGTTACGCTCTACTGCAACCTTGTTTATTCATTTCTCTCCCCTGTAAGACTGTAACTCTTCAAGGGGACTGTATTTTATTTATCTCAGTATCTCCAGTGCCTAGCACAGTTTCTGGCATATGCTATGGTCAATAAATGAATCTCCCCACCAACACTGCAAGTTCATTGGGACATGAGAGAAATGTAGTGAATTGGGCTTGTTTCATAAATAATTATCTTCTTCTGAATAATGCAAAGATTTATTAATTTATTAGGGGTTACAAAATGTTGATATTCTATCTCTATTATTTCTTCTAAGCTGAAATGCTTCTAGAAAGACAAACTTTCCCATGCTATTTAATTACCCTAAGGTACAGTTTCTATGGAAAAGGTAGGCAGGATAAATTCTTTTTTTTTTCCCTTTTGGTTTCAAAATAATGAGTTAGTTCATTTGCATCCTTCAAAGAGCATCAACAAATTTTTATTTTAAATTTTTGTATCATTGTGAACTAATGGATTTAAACAAATTTAAAATGTTTTAACTCATTGCAGTTATCTTTATTGATCCTCAAAATTTCTTATCTTTGGTCAGTGGAAGCCTATTCAAGTTAGTTCTTGGGTCTTTTTGACACTAGCCTGGTTTGTTTCTAATAACTTCCTTGCTTTCTGATATAGAAACATCTTTTCTAGGCTCAGCTTGTATATTTTCTGCCTTAGACTTAAAAATCAACCATTTTTCTCAGGAGCTTTGATTCCTTTAAGTAGGAAAGGGTAAGAAGTCATAATCTAGGTGCTACGGATGCTCACTGATATTGATTTGGTCATGATTTTTAGGTCTTTCAGCAGATAGGGCAACAGTTCTTCATGTCATATCTCTGCAGTTATTTTGGTAGTCTGCAGCTCATTCTTCATTGGATTCCTAAGGAAGGTCTTATGGTAAAACTATTTTTTTAAATTTGGTTCTTACATACTCTTACTAGTTTTTTTAAAAATTGTAGTAAGAGGCCGGGCGCGGTGGCTCACACCTGTAATCCTAGCACTCTGGGAGGCCGAGGCGGGTGGATCGCTCAAGGTCAGGAGTTCGAAACCAGCCTGAGCAAGAGCGAGACCCCGTCTCTACTATAAATAGAAAGAAATTAATTGGCCAACTAAAAATATATAGAAAAAATTAGCCGGGCATGGTGGCGCATGCCTGTAGTCCCAGCTACTAGGGAGGCTGAGGCAGGAGGATTGCTTGAGCCCAGGAGTTTGAGGTTGCTGTGAGCTAGGCTGACGCCATGGCACTCTAGCCCAGGAAACAGAGTGAGCCTTTGTCTCAAAAAAAAAAATAAATAAAATAAAAAAAAAAGAAAAAAAATTGTAGTACGATATAAATAACGTAATTGTTAATATTTTGTTTTTTATTTCAAAGTATTATGGGGGTACAAATATTTTTGGTTACATGGATCACTTTTATAATGCTTGAGTCATGGTTATAAGTCACCCAGATAGTGTTCATTGTACCCATTCAGTAGGTTATCACCCATCTCCTCCTCTCCCCTCCCCACTGCTTGATTTCTGTTGAGTTTTATTTCCCTCTATGCACATGTGTGCTCTTTGGTTAGTTCCAATTTAATAGTGAGTACATGTGGTGTTTGTTTTTCCATTCTTATATACTTCACTTAGCATAATGGTATCCAGTTCCATCCAAATTGTTGCAAAAGGCATTAAGTCATCCTTTTCCATGGCTGAGTAGTGCTCCATGGTATATATACACTACATGTTGTTAATCCACTCATAAAGTGATGGGCACTTAGGTTGATTCCACATCTTTGCAACTGTGAATTGTGCTGCAATAAACATATGAGTGCAGATGTCTTTTTTTTTTTTTTTTTGAGACAGAGTCTCACTCTGTTGCCCCGGCTAGAGTGCCGTGGCGTCAGCCTCGCTCACAGCAACCTCAAACTCCTGGGCTCAAGCAATCCTGCCTCAGCCTCCCAAGTAGCTGGGACTACAGGCATGCGCCACCACGCCCGGCTAATTTTTTTTTTTCTATATTTTAGTTGGCCAATTAATTTCTTTCTATTTTTAGTAGAGATGGGGTCTCGCTCTTGCTCAGGCTGGTTTCGAACTCCTGAGCTCAAACGATCCGCCCACCTCGGCCTCCCAGAGTGCTAGGATTACAGGCGTGAGCCACCGCGCCCGGCCCAGATGTCTTTTTGATAAAAATGATTTCTTTTCCTTTGGGTAAATACCCAGTATTGGGATTGCTAGATCAAATGGTAATTCTACTTTTAGTTCTTTGAGGTACTTCCATACTGTTTTCCATAGAGGTTGTACTAATTTGCAGTCCCACCAACAGTGTACAAGTGTACCTTTCTCTCTGCATCCACACCAGCATCTATTGTTTTGGGACTTTTTAAATAAAAGCCATTCTAACAGGGGTAAAGTGATAGATATCTCATTGTGGTTTAATTTGCATTTCCCTGATGATTAGTTATGTTGAGCATTTTTTCATATGTTCATTGGCCACTTATCTCTCTTCTTTTGAATAGCTTCTGTTCATGCCTTTTGCCCACTTTTTAATGGGGTTGTTTTTTCCTTGCTGATTTGCTTGAGTTCCTCATAGATTCATCCCTAAAAAGTTCACAGTTTTTGATGCTATTGTAAATAATATTTTTTAATTTTGATTTTCAATTCTTCATTGCTAGTACAGTATATAAAAATGAAATTTATTTTTGTATATTGATTTTGTATCATGCAACCTTGTCAAACTTACCTATTAGTTTTAGTAGCTTTTTCATGGATTACAATAGATTTTCGACATAGATAATAATGTCATCTATAAATAAAGGTAGTTTTACCTCTTCTTCACTGTCTGTATGCCCTTTATTCTCTTTTTGCCTTACTGTACTGGCTAGAATCTCCAATAAAATGTTGTGTAGAAATGGTAAGAACAACCATTGTTGGCTTGTTCCTGACCTTAGGGGGAAAGCATTTGGACTTTCACCATTAAGTATGATGTCAGCTCTAGGATTTTTGTCAATACATTTTATCAGATTGAGGAAGTTCATTTCTATTTTTAGTTTATGACAGTTTTTTTTGAAAAAATCAGCAGTAGATGTTGGATTTTGTCAAATATGTTTTCTCTGCCTATGGTTTTTTTTTAGTTTGTTAATATGATAAATTATATTGATTTACAAGTATTAATCCATTTTGGCATTCCTGGGATAAACTCCACTTGGACATGATGTATTATCTTAAAACAATAATCTATTTTCTTTTTAGTCCTGTTTTAAATTTACAGAATTGAGCAGATGGTACATATAGTTCCATATATCCACCTCACCCCCCCCATTTTTTAAGATCTTGCATTAGTGATACATTTGTTGCAATTAATGAACAAATATTGGTACATTATTATTAACTAGCCCATAGTTTACATTAAGGTTCATGGTGTTTTACAGTTCTATGGGTTTTGCAAATACATAATGAGATATACCTATCATTATAGTTTCATACAGAGTAACTTCACTTTCCTAAGAATCTCCTGGGCTTCACCTATTCATCCCTCTTTTCCCTCCCCTCACATCCACTGACCCTTTCTCTATAGTTTTGCCTTTTCCAAAATGTCATTTGTTTAGAATCATAAAAAGCGCAACTTTTTCAGACTAGCTTCTTTCAGTTAGCAATATTCATTTAAGTTTCCTCTGTGTCTTTCTGTGGCTTGATAACTCATTTCTTCTTATTGCTGAATCATGTTCCACTGTATGGATGCATCAGAGTTTGTTTATCCATTCACCTACTGAAGGACATCTTGGTTGCTTCCAGTTTTGGTAATTAAAAATAAAGCTGCTATAAACATTCATGTGCAGGTTTTTGTGTGGACATGTTTTCAACTCAACTGGGAAAATATCTACGAGTATGATTGCTATATGGCAAAATTATGTTCAGCTTTATAATAAACTGCCAAACTGTTTTTCAAAGTTGTCAGACTATTACCACAATGAATGAAGGTTCCTGTTGTACTGCATCCTCATCAGCATTTTGAATTTTTTTTTTTTTTTGAGACAGAGTCTCACTTTGTTGCCCAGGCTAGAGTGAGTGCCGTGGCTTAAGCCTAGCTCACAGCAACCTCAATCTCCTGGGCTCAAGCGACCCTACTGCCTCAGCCTCCTGAGTAGCTGGGACTACAGGCATGCACCACCATGCCCGGCTAATTTTTTCCGTATATATTTTTAGTTGGTCAATTAATTTCTTTCTATTTTTAGTAGAGACGGGGTCTCGCTCAGGCTGATTTCCAAGTCCTGACCTTGAGCGATCCTCCCGCCTCAGCCTCCCAGAGTGCTAGGATTACAGGCGTGAGCCACAGCATTTTGAATTATTAGTGTTTTGGATTTTAACATTTCTAATAGATGTGTAATGGTATCTCGTTGTTTTACTGTATAATTCCCTAATGATATATGATGATGAGACTCTTTTCATATACTTATTGATGTCTATTTATCTTCTATATTTGATTTGCTAAAATGTTTTCAAGAATATTTACGCCTGTTTTCATGAGGAACATTGGTCTATGGTTTCTTTTCTTGCAATGTCTTTGCTCTTGGTATCAGATTAATGCTAATCTCATAGAATGTCTTGGGAAATAGTTTTCTCTTTCCAATTTTCTGGAAGAGTTTGTGTAGAAGTGGCATTATTTCTTTCTTAAATGTTTTGTAGGATTCACTACTAAAATCATGTGGGTGTCCAATTTTCTTTATGGGAATGTTTTTAACTATACACTCAATTTATTTTGTAGATATAAGGCTATTCAAATTATCCATTTATTTTTGAGTGAGTTTTGATAGTTTGTTTCCCTGAAGAAATTTTGTCATAGGTTTAACCCATGGAGGTTTTGATTTTGCTATCTAGGTATTCTCCGTTTGTTGCGGCCATTTTAAGTTTCCTTACCATACCATACACATGCATACCAAAACAATGGTAACTATGGGTGATGAGGGATGTGTTCATTAATATCACATTGTTCACCTTGAATATATACTATTTTACCTGTCAATTAAATATTTTAAAATACACAGAAAAACTGTTTCTAGCTTCTTAGAATTTTCTAAGTTTTGACTTCTAAAACCAGAATGACAGTATAACAAAGTATAAACCAATATGGTTAAGAAGCCCCTAAGACAATGTAGTAGTAGCTTTACTTGACTGTTGCAGGGTCACATATTTTAATGCAAATGAAAAATTGAGAGATCAATATTAAAATGTCCTTAAGAGATGTATGATAAAAGCATTTCCCAACTTCACTTTGCAGACTACAATGTGAAATTTTAATAAGATTAGTGAATGTTAAGCAATTTGGTTGTATATGGATAACTAAAATCATTAATGTTTAATATAAAAATATTATAGGCAGATTAAGCATTTTTTTTATATTAATAAACCTCAACTTTTTTACATTTCTTGGGGGAATCATTCAACTCCTCTGGGCCTCAATTCATTCATTGGTAAAAACGAGTCAATTAGACTAGATATATTTGTTAAGATTTCTTCTAGACTTGAAAATATTGTTATTCTAATTCTCAGAACTTATTTCAAAAAAGTTTGCAATTTTAACTGTGAAAGAAAGTGTTTGATTCTAAAGTATTTTAATTTATCAGTTTGAACATAAGTATACACAGATGCCTAGTAAATAATTTGTACACATTGTAAAATGAGCTTTTTTCCAAATTTGTTTATTTGTCAGGCGCCAATCTAAAGTAACATTGTTTTGGGAAGAAAGGAAATGGAATCACAAATAAAATCTTTATACTTCATGTTCCAAAGGAAGAAAAATGTCTCTTGTTGGAGCTATCTACCCAAAATCCAAGTCAGAGTGAGACCTGCTTTAGTGTTAGTCCTTTCATTTATTAATCTTACCAAAAAGAAAGGTAAAAGTGAATGTTTTTGAAAAGAGACCTTGGCACTGTTGCAGCAGCTATTAAAGTACAGGATTAAATTGTGGGAATTTAAGTTCTTCATGAACTCTGGAAATCAAGCTTGTTTTTGTGAAGAACTTGATCAGAAACAAAAGAGTTTTACTGAATATTATGTTATCTGGACACTCTTCAAGAGCACATGGACACAATTTATTCTTTAACAGGAGCCATGCTCTGGTTCAGATATAAAAGTTTCACAGTAAAACTCTGTGGGGTATATATAAAAGGAAACATTAAAAAATTGTATTATAATTGTAACAGTCTATAAAGATATAGATTTAGTCATTGTTTATCCTTTACTCACTCTCAGAAGATTTTAAAAACTAAAATTTTTAATGAAAAAGTTCTCCAAATCTGGAGTATGGCTTACCATCCAACTTGTCTTTATATCCAAGAAGAAAACTGTACATTTTAAATAAAGGTAAACTCAGGTCAATTTGGTGTTTTGGAAGTAGCACTGTGTGTAGGTCCCCTGAAATATATCCCCAGGCCCAGCTTGGATTTCAGCCACAGCTGTAGTGAAGAGTTCCACTTAATCTCGGATTTACCTTTTGGTGATAGCAACCCACCTCAAGTGAGTGCCCCATTTCTCCACTTTCTGACCTGGTGTCCTTTCTAAGGCCATGGGAGGCCCCTGGGCCTGTGGGCAAATAGATTCCACATTATAGAGGAGTAATGACCCCACCAATGGGTCCAAGCTAGTGGACAAATGCTTCAGGTTCCAGTTCTTTGGGTGGACAATTCTAAAAGCACTGCTCATTCCTAAGGAGGTGATGGTCCTGGAATCAAGTCCCACGTGCCCACAATGGCAATCTCAGTGATATACCCTTTATTGGATTTTATCCTTTCTCTGATTCTTCCTGCTCTCTCACCCCTACTTCCTGGGATTACCTCACAAAAAAGCAACTTGTACCTACATATTTGTTGCATGCTTTGCTTTAGGAGGAACATACAACTTTGGTATAAGGAGTGATCCTGAAAAGCAGATCCTTAGGTTGGGATCCTGGAACTGGATTACTCGTGCTTATTGCTAGGGTAAGTGGATGGTGATAACCGCTGGTGTGCACCATAATTCCTACAAATCTCACCCGTGGTGGATTGGGATGAGGAGCATTGGGTTACAGGTTGCTCTTCACTAGAATGGAATGGAGACAAAGAATTGTGGAGTTGGCTAGCATTTGTTAACCACCTTGGAAGCCTTGAAAAAAGAAGGTGGAAGGCCCAGATCAGCCAACAATCAACTTGGAGCACACTGTGAAAGCCAAAGGCCTCCTTGGCGTGTTTAAAGAGACTATTATCCCCTAAGCCATAGAGTGGCTGTGCTGAAAGTCAGACCCAGAGTGTAATTGTAAGGAGAGCAGGGTGGCAAAGGGGATGAAAGATGTAGCTTCGACACATCTCCTTTGCTAAAGTCAGGGCCCTTATCAAAGGAGAGTAACTCTGAGACCTGGATGGGAAAACTTTGGTGAATATGCTTGAGGAGCTTGAATGCCTGCTTTCCTCTGAACCCTCCAATCCAGCCAAAGCAGCTCCTCCTCCCAAGCCAGAGGGTAGCTGCCTCCCCTCATGCAAAGTGTTTGCCTGAGGTGGATGCCTTGTAAAATGACTCTTATCTCTTCAAGATATAATTATGCCTCCCCCCATTGCTTTGAGATTAATGTCAGGTTTCTGCTGAGAGGAAAATTATAGTCCTTGATCTGGGAAGAAACAGCTTATTCACTGAAAGAGTTTCAGGTACTGGCTAATAAGCACTGACAGTAAGCTGGAGACTATGTGTGAGAGGAGATCTTGAGAACACTGGACCAGAGAGGCAGAATATAAGGCTGGCTGGAGGAGAGTTTGTTGACATGGGAGCACTGTCTTATGACAAGAGTTAGTGTCTTGGTGAGGACACACGAGCTGGTCTTAACAGGCTGTTGGGGTGGCTTCTTGAAACTTGCTCACGATGACAGCCTTCGCTATATGAGGCAGAGATGCAGGAACTGCCTGATCAAGGTATTGAAGAAGGAGGTCAGAAGCTTAGAGGTGGATATGTTGGAATGATTTATTTAATGTGTCAAGAGAACCAACCTATTATTTTCCCAGGAAGGGTCCAGAGAGCACTCTTTTTGCTAAGACAATAAAGGGTATCCTAACAAAGGTGGCACCAATTTTGAGAAAATCAGCAGTAGCTGTACTCTGTAGGCCAGGATTCACTGTAGGACATGATTCTATAGAATGGGGCTCTTTGGTACTAGTTGAGATGATAGGGTTCTATAATGGCAGGGGGCAGGTAGTGTTATTTAACCATCAGCAGCAAAGTAATAGCAAGGCTGAAGTGAATGTCACTTATGCCGCCAGGAGCATATACAATAACCATTCACCCAATCTTTCTCGAAAGACCTTAAACCACTTAGCAAAGCGGGATTAGTAGAATACTCAATCCTTTCAAAGATTGCATACAGGGCTCAGTTGACTTGGTATCAAGTGATCTAAAATGTCAGCATTGTCCCTCAATTAAAGTGGGGGCTTATGAATACCAGGTAATAAATGGAGTGCTGGCTCCAGTCAATGTCACAGTAGTTTCAATTGCTCCAGAGTGGTCCCTGTGATTATTTCCCGGGCCTCTGGTGAATATCTGGCATAAATATCTGTAACAGCTTCACATTAGTTTCCTGATCTATGGAATAAAATCCATTAGGGTAGGGAGGATCAAGTGAAAATCCCTAAAATTTCACCTCCCTATCCTAGCCAAGATAATAAACCAGAAACAATATTGCATTCTGAGTGAAATTTCAGAGATTAGCACCACTTTCAAAGACTTCAAGGATGCAGCGGTAGTACCTTCTGTAATCACCTGTATGGCCCCTGCTAAAACCACATGGACCATGGTGGAAGACAAGGGACTATCACAAACTTAACCAAGGTGGTAGCTTCAATCAGGGATGCCATGCTAGATGTGGTACATTTCCTGGAACCTATCAACAGAGCCTCTATGTGGTATGTAGCTGTTGATCTGGCAAACTGTTTTTCAATCATTAAGAACATCAAAAGTGTTTTATATTTATGTGGAAAGGATAGCAATACCTATTAACCTGATTGTCCCAGAACTATGTTAGCTCTCCTGCTGTCTCTCACAGTGTAGTCTCCAGGGATCTTGTTCATCCTGACATTATACTAAACCTCATGCTGGTCCTCTATATTGATAACATCACGATATTTGGATCTGGTGAACAGAAAGTGGAAAGGACTCTTGAGGTCCTATAAGATGCACACAAGCCAGAGGATGTCACAGTGGCAATCCATTGTTGATTAAAATGATATATTTGGGAGTAAGCCTGGACAAGTCCAGAGGCACACGTATTATATAATTCAGACCCCTGCAGATTTTAGGAATCCAATAGTCTAGAGGATGCTGGGACATCCTCTCCAAGGTAAGGGACAAGTTATTGAACTTGCACTTTTACCATGCACATTTACCAGTAAGAAGGAGACACCGCATGTTGGGGACTACATTGGCTTTTGAAAGCATCATATACTTTCCAGTTATATTGTCAAATAACTGGAGCTACCCATCATAACTTAGGTGTTACCATAAAGTCAAATAGTCACAGTAGTGATCCATTATTCAATGGAAATGATACATTTGGGATCAAGCCTCAATAAGTCCAGAGGCACATGTAATTACATGGACAAGTGGCCTATCATTTACCTTCCATAACATTTACATCTCTTGCAAATGTCTCTCTTTCAACCTACTCTTGTCTCATGGGGAATTTCCTGTGGCAAACTGTATCAGTTATTTATTGCTACAATAATGCTATAACCAAAACAACCAAGAAGTCTTTATGACAATCAACAATGAACATTTATTACTCACACATTCAGGGCCAGCTGGGAATTGGCTAGGCAGATTTTCTGGCCTTGGTTGGTGTTGCCTATGTCTTGCATTGACTGGTGGATGAATGGAACAACTCAGCTCTGCTCCACACATCTCTCATTCTCTACCAGACTTTCCCAGTCTTGTTCTTATGTCAATAACAGAGGCACAAGAGAAGGTAAGACCAATCAACTAAGTATTTTTCAAGCCTCTGCTTGGATCACATTTGCTTACATTCCATTGGTCCAGAGCAAATTATGTGGCTAAGTTCAGAGTTCAGAATTGAAAGTTGATGCAGAATGTTCCACCCAGAGTGGGAAGGCAATGAAAAATTATATCTCATGGAGATATAATTGCTATGGAGATAGGGAGAAGTGGAGAATTGAAGCTATTTTTGCAATATTAGCATATTACCTGAAAATGAAGGAAAAAGTAGACCTTGTTTATGCATAAAGCAGCTTGGTATGTTGGTGTGAGCCAAAAATGGCTGGCTATTACACGACTAGCTCAGCAGAGGTGGCCCTAAGAATTAGTGGTGAGAAAAAATAAATCTTCCTGGCGGGAAGAACTTCAAACAGTACACTTTGTCATCACGTTGATGGAGAAAGACACGGACTGAGTTAAGAACACAGACTTTTTGATCTTGGTAACTGGCTTGGCTGGTCAGGGGCATGGAAGGAGCGAGTTTGGAAGCTTAGAGAAAGAGAAATCTGAGTATGAGGCATGTGTACAAAAACTATGGTAATGTGCACAAAGTTTGAAGATTTCTGTGTCATGGAATGCCAAAAAGAGAACACTTACCTGAGGAGGCAAAGATTAGGTGGACAGGATGATTCCTCTAGTAGGTATCAGCCAGCCTTGTCCTCGATCACCTCAGGTTCACACAAGGAGCCCATGAATGGAGTAGTTATGGTGGCAGAGATGGAGGCTATGCATAGGCTCATCAGCTCTGGCTTCCTCTCACTGAGGTTAATCTAGCTACTGTCACTGCTGAATACTCAGTCTGTCAGCAGCAGAGACCTAGGATTTGGTAAAATTCCATGAAGAGGTTAACTGGTCACTTGGGAGCAAGTTATTTGCATTAAATTCCTTCTACCCTAGAGGAGGAAGCAATTCCTTTTTATTGTAATTAATTCTTACTCTGAATATGGGCTTTCCTTCCCTTCTAGCAGTACCTCTGCCTACACTATTATCTGATAGCCTTCAGAATGCCTATTACCAATGTAGTATACCAACAAAGCATTACACTGCCTTAGATACATCGATTATTTTGTAGCAAATGAAGAGCAACAATAGGTGCATGAATTATTGGATCCACTGGTCTTACCATACACAGTAGTATCCAGAAGAAATCAAATAGAACAATGGAATTGCCTATTATAGGCGCCAGCTCAGAAATAACATCCTGTAGGGTTGAGGTGCTGTTCTCTAGGATGTGGTATAGGCACTATTATCAGTAGCTAGTATATGATGCTTATCCCCAATTGCTAGAATTCATGGATCCATGTCCCTTCCTACCACCATTCCCAGAGACCTACTTTCATAATTGTGTTTCCCATCCCTGCCACCTTAGACTTTGCTGGGAATCCTGGTTCCCAGACAGGGTAGGAGGAAGGAGCTGGCACACTTCCACGAGGGAGCACAGTGAGGATTTCACTAAACTAAAGCTACTGCTGCCAATTGGTCCCTTTGGGCTCTTCATGCCTGTAAGACAATAGACAAAAAAGGAGTTAATATGTTGATTAACAAGAGGAGCTAGGGTTGTGAGTACAAAATGAAACAGGCAGAATGTGTCTGGAACTTAGGTGATTCACTGGGGCATGTCTTGGTGCTTCAATGCCTGGTGTGAACAGCAAACAGACAATTCTGATAACCATAACCTAAAAACGGCAAAGTAATCAAGGCCCTGGACACTTTAAAAGATAAAGGTCGGGCTCACTCTACTAGGCAAACAAACTAGACCAGCCAAATTTCTTTCAGAGAGCAAGAGAAATCTAAAATGGGTGGTAGGAGATGATGAATATTAGTTTTGGCCTTGGGTTCAGTTGCAGCAACAGTAACTGTAGCTTGTCCCACTAATCCTCCCATATAGTATTATAGAGAGACTATAGCTGGCCATAACCTTGAAGATATGGTGACACAGATTTAACATGGGACTCAAGCATTTCTGAATAGTCAAAGGGTAGACGGCAACAAACATCTCTGTGTGTATGGATATCACATCCCTTTTGTTTACTTCTGATAACAGCCACAGCTGCATTGGACAGTTCTAAGTGAGCTTAGACTTGTTCTTGTTGTTAGTGAAATCCCACTGCAATCGTAAGCCATGAAGCTTTCTGCTTTCTGTTCCAAGTCCTTCTTCACTGTTGGAGGAGACTGTTTTCCCACACAAAAGCACAGCCCAGAAGTTCAGGGGTAGTTAGTGTCACTGGAGGCAACTCTCAACTAATGGGGGATGGAAAGTGGTTAATAAATGATCCCAGCTCTAGTAGGTGGACAATCTGCGTGGGGGGGGGGGGCATTCTGAAAGCTTCTGAGGTCTTAGGACACTCAAGCCCCAAATGGCAACCTTGAAAATACACCTTTTATAGTGGTTTTCTCCCTCTTGTTCTCCCTGTTCTCTCACTTCTGCTTTCTGGGACCACCTCACAAAGGACCTACATACACCCCAGTCCTTTTCTCAGGTTCTACTTCCAGGTGATCTAGACTAAGATGAGCACCATTAATCAAATGCAATATATGTGTTTCCACATAAGATTTTAGGGATTTTCTACAATATGTGTAAATAATTACTATGAACAATTATTTGTAAGGTGAAGTGAGAAAATTATAACCCTGTGCAAATTAAATTTTGTTTAGGTAATAAAGTTGATGATAATGATTGTTGCTTACTCTGAACCACACTGTAACTACCTTCAATTTCCATCTGATAACAAATAAAGTTATGTGCCACATAACAGGGTTTCAGCCAATGATGGACCGCATGTATGACAGTGGTCCCATAAGATTAAAATACCATATTTTTACTGTATATTTTCTATATTTAGATACATAAATACTTACCACTGTGTTATAATTGCCTACAGTATTCAGTTCAGTAACATGCTGTGCAGGTTTATAGCCTAGGAGCAATAGGCTATACTATATAGCCTAGGTGTGTAGCAGGCTATACCTATAAGTATACTCTATGTTTACATAACAACAAAATCACCTAATGACACATTTCTCAGAATGTATCCCTGTCATGCATGACTATATTATAGTCATATCTGACTTAAAAAATATCTGAACTAATGGCCAAGTGGTGAAAAGCAGTATATGCTAGTAAATACTACCAATAAATTCCATATCCAAATAAGTTTCACATTGTCATAATTTCAATCCAGTATTACTTTCTACAATAAATTTAACAACTCTTATGATATGAATGCATACTTTTCATGCCAAAATATTCACAAAAATTGAATAATTCACTTAGCCAAATTTACTTCTTTGCATTGAGTCTATTATTGATCACTAAATTCACATTGACTTTATTTTTAAAATGCTCATTGCATCCCTGAAATATTTCACCTAAGTATTTGTAGCACTAATTGTACTTTATTTAGGTTCTATTTTTCATTTCAGGGCCCTTTATTTTAGTAACAAGACACACTGGCAGATTATAAATGTTTTATTGTTTTTTTAACATAGGGGAGGTTAGTGATGGATATGTGGCCATTGATGTTTTTATGCCTAAAAGTTAGAGTTCAGGCTCTCTCTTCTATAGAATGTAAATGCTACATACACATACATATGTAATTGTTATCAAAATTAAGCTTAGTCACTAAAAGATGATTCACTATCTGAACTTTCTTCTGCAGTTTTTTCACTTTCACCATCAGGTACTGGAGCATCCGGCCTCCTGAAAGTAGAAAAAAAAATGTAAGGTTTTTTCGAATTGAAAAAAACATTGACAAACTGTAAATTAGGGTCATCTTAGAATATTGCTGCTAATAAATCTTCCAAGTCTGTGTCTTTAACTGAGGGAGTTTCCCGCTCTACACCACAGCGTGCTTCTCTCTGGCTTCTTCGGCACCACGGGGATTAAATGCTATTCCTGTAGAGGCCACGGCACTATTTTCTCTTGCCAGTCCTTACACAGTATGCTATTTCAGCAATTTCTGCTTCTCATTACCATGGAGACCCAACTATAGACAGAGATACAATCTCTAGAGGCTGGCATGACCAGTGCTAAATCCCTGAAGCCTCGAAGAGTACATGAGGTACAGAGAAAGGAAAGCTAGAAATGGAAAAAAAAAAAGGAAAACCTTTATGTTCAGGAAGGCTCCAGGGAAAAACTTAGAAACTGAAGAGAGTTCAAGAATGGCTGTTAAAAAATATAGGCAATATGGAAATTTTGTGGGGAAGGAGAGTGCCTAGTCAAAGAAAGTTCTTCATGTTTGAATATTTTCACTTAAACATTTTATATTTAGAGAATAAATATAAAAAGTATGAGTTGGCAAAAATACTGTTTCAAAGATTCCCTAGGCACAATAAGGAGACATGAGAATGGTTAAACCCCATCTTTGCATGGATGTGCTATAATAAACCAAAATGAAATTTTAATGGTGTTATTAGAACAGTCAACTAGATAGGCCCCAATAGTGTTTGTGCTAGTAAATCCTTTAATCAATACAGTGGCACTATCACTCAGCTTCCATTCACTCTCACTAAGAAAGTAAATTAAGCAAGGAAAGTATATTTTGGGAAAATTAAAGAGGAAAAGGAAGAATAATATCTCTACTATATCTTAATAATTAAAAACTACAAGACTTATTTCTCCCTCAGGCTCCTTGAGTCCTATTAAAGATTTAGGACACTCAACAAATACAACTCTTCTTTGCCACAAATAGAAATTACTATTACTAAAATAAGAAAATATATAGTCTAACAGTTACTTTTAGGTATTAAAAACAATGGTTTATATTTTTAATATATTTGGCATGCTACAAAACAGAAGGAAATGCTGGCATTGCTCCCTAGCTGTCAAATATAAACCCATTTGCTTTGCTGAACAATTTTAGATTATGCCTATAAGGAAGCCATATATACCTAGTACAGTGAAAGTTTAATGCTGGGCACAGCATTTTTAGGTTTTAATTGATGTTCCATCTGCCTAAAATACTAACTTGGGACCATCATACTCACCACTCTTCATTAGAAGTAACAACTCTAGAAGTAGTGGGCATGAATACTGAGCACATTTTTTTCAGTAAATTTCTCTTTGCTATATAGTTGATTTCTTACTGTCTCCAATTTGTTAAAAGGGAAAACATTACCAGAGGGAATTATTTTAAAACAACATCAAAATTATATTAGTATCTGTGACAACTCAAACAAATAAAACAATGTACATATAACTCCCTAAAATAAATGCTACTTAAGAAAAGGGTAAAAAAAAAAAGGTAGGTCTAGGAGTGAAACTATAAAACTCATTAATTTATGTGTATAACTATTTTGATAAATGTGATGCTGTATCACATAGCAGTTAAGAACATAAGACCCTGGGGCCAGATTGCCTGTGTTCAAATCTCAGCCTTGTTTCTTACTTGTTGGCCAACTTTGGGGAATTTATTTATCTATTCTGTGTCCAATTAATTGGATTTTTGTGATGATGAAGTTAATTAATAAATGTAAATTATATTGAATTATATCTGGCACATAATAAGTACTAAATAAATGTTACCTGTTATTATTATTATATTATTCTCATCATGATGCACCTATTATTTGCTAGAAACTATGTTAGGTATTGGAGATATAGAAATGAATAAAAGTATCTTCTGCCCTGAAACAGCTGATATTTTAGTGGAGGAGACAGAAACACAAATTCTTGTTATACAGTATGATATAGCCATGTGCCACATGTTTCAGTCAGTGATGGACCACATACATATATAGCAGTGGTCCCTTAAGATTATAATAGAACTAAAAAATTTCTATCACCTAGTATTTACTACACTATACTTCTAATTGTTATTTTAGAGTATACTCCTACTTACTAAAAAAAAAAGTTAACTGTAAAACAGCCTTAGGCAGGTCCTCCAGGCGGTCTTCCAGAAGAAGGCATTGTTACAGGAGAGCTCCATGTACATTATTGCCACTAAAGGCCTTTCAGTAGGACAAGATGTGGAGGTGGAAGACAGTGATATTAATGATCTTGACTCTGTGTAGCCCTAGGCCAATGTGTGTGTTTTTGTCTTAGTTTTTAATAAAAAAGTTTAAAATGTAAAAAAATAAAAATTTAACCATAGAGAAAAGCTTATAAAAAGAATTTTTGTACAGCTGTACAATGTGTTTGTGTTTTAAGCTAAGTGTTATTACCAAAGAGTCAAAAAGGTAAAAAAATTAAAAATTTATAGTTACATTAAACTAAGTTTAATTTATTATTAAAGAAAAATACTGCTTTTTTAAGGGGCAAGGATCTTGCTCTGCCTACCTGGGCTGGAGTGCAGTGGCACGATCATAGCTAACTGTAACCTTGAACTCCTGGGTTCAAGTGATCCTCCCACCTCAGACTCCCAAGTAGCTGGGACTACAGGCATGCACCACCACACCCAGCTAATTTTTTTGTTTAAGAGACAGGGTCTTTCCAGGTTGCCCAGGCTGGTCTCAAACTCCTGGTTTCAAGCAATCATCCTGCCTTGGCCTCCCAAAGTACTGAGATTACAGGCATGAGACACCATGCCAGGCCAAGAAAAATATTTTTTTTTAATGAATTTAGTATAACCTAAGTGTACAGTGTTTATAAAGTCTACAGTAGTGTACAGTAATGTCCTAGGCCTTCACATTCACTTACCACTCACTGACTCAACCACCACAACTTCCAGTCCTGTAAGCTCCATTCATGGTAAGTGCCCTATGCAGGTGTACATTTTTATCTTGTATACCACATTTTTACTGTATATCTTTAGATACACAAATACCTACCTACAGTATGTGGTACAATAACATGCTGTACAGGTTTACGGCCTAGGTGTGTAGTAGGCTATATCATCTAGGGTTGTGTAAGTACACTCTATGATGTTCATATAATAACAAAATCGCATAACAACACATTTCTCATAACATATCCCTATTGTTGAGCTGTACATATGAATACAGTTGAGCTAACAATGTTTGTGTGCAAAGAAAAAGTAATCAACTCTGCTAGAATTGGTCAGCGAAGACTCTAAGGAGGCAGAAACACTTGTGAAGAGTTTTGAGATATGAGTAAGAGTTTGTCAGAAACAGAAAAGGTGGAAATGAGTGAGAATGAGAGTATTCTGAGCAAAGAATAAAATGGTAATGGTGTAGCATACTACATTTGGGAACTGTAAGTCACTTGGTAACTAGAGTGTAGGGTATATTGGGGTACAAAAGACCATTTGGCAGGAGCAATAGGTGAAGTGTGGGCAGAAGTTATATAAAATGTTAAGTTTTTTATTGAAATGGCACAACTAAGCTTGGGATTCTTAAGTACTCATTTATTTTTAAAATTAAGATATATAATTCACAGCATAAAATTCACCATTTTAAAGTCTATAAATTAGTGGTTTTTAGTATATTCACAAGGTTGTATAACCATTACCACCATATAATTTCAGAACATTTTCATTACCCCAAAAAGAAACCTGTACCCATTAGCAAATACTCTACATTCCCCTCTTACCCCAGTCTCTGGCAACCAATAATCTACTTTCTGTGCATATGGATTTGCCTATTCTGGACATTTCATATAAGTGGGATCATACTATACTTGGCCTTTGTGTTTGGCTTCTTTCACCTAGCACAATGTTTTCAAGGTTCATCCATGTTGTAGCATTTATCAATACTTCACTATTTTTTATAGTAAATATTATTCCACTGTATAGATATACCATATTTTACTTATCCATTTATCTTGATTGGACATCTGAATTGTTTCTATTTTTTGGCTATTACAAACAATGCTGCTGTGAACATCTGTGCACATATTTTTGTGTGAACATATGTTTTCAATTCTCTTGGGTATATACTTAGGAGTGGAACTGCTGGATCATATGGTATCTCTGTTTAACTTTCTGAGACACTGTCAAACTTTTCCACAGCAGTTGCACCATTTCACATTTTTACCAGCAATGTATGAGGGTTTCATTTTCTCCACATTCTCATCAACAATTGTTTTTTTTAATTTTGTTATTATGGTAAAATACATACAACACAAAATTTACCATCGCAACCATTTTTAAGTGTACAGTTCAGTAGTGTTAACTACATTCACATTATTGTACAACCATCACTACCCCTAACAGTGCACAAGGACTTCAATTTCTTCTATTGTTATTTTTTGTCCTCATTCATTTAAAAATAAATTTTATGTTACTTTTAATTGGAATCACCAGGGAACAAAAGAAAAAGTGCACGCTAGTTCTCTTAGGGTATAAAAAGAGAAAAACTTCAAAAAACAATGATAATCATATGAGACAATATATAGGAAAGCATTTTATAAGTTATAAGGCCTTACAAATGTTAACAGTAATAATAAAACTCACAGAAATGCCATTGTTTCCAGCCTTGATATTCATATCTTCAGGGGGAATAGAAATTTGGCTCTTTATATATTATGATCAGAAGTATTCTCACTTGATCATAGATAGACAGATGGATGGACAGATATGAAGGATATACAGAAGATATTAAGAAATTGGAGCCCTTGTACAGATATAGAAATATGCATATATCTATATGTGTGGGTGTATGTGAATCTTTCATTTTAACTTGTTTTTCATGGAAAGAAGTTTTAATACATGTTCGAAAAGGTTGCTACTTTAAACTACTGAAGTTTAGCTTCTCCAAATTGAAAGGAAACATACTTCACTACTTAAATCTGGAAATGAGGACTTTATAATAGTCTCTTACTACTTTAAATATGTAAGTGAATTACTAAAAACGAGTATATCAGCAAAATAAAGAAAAATATATAAAGTCATAAGTATATTCATGATATATATGCATATTTTTAACAATCTCAATCATTAGTGGTTACAATAAAAAATACTATCTTGGTGGATACATTTTAGGAAGCATTTTTATATTTGTGACACCAAGATTGTCAATAAAATTCTTAATAAAAGCAAATTTTTAAAGTTTATGTTTAAACTCAAGTCTAAATTATCTTAAAAAAAGATCTTTTCAAAGAAGTTACTAGGTTGATCTCAGCTAAAAATGAGCTACAATACAGAAAAGAAAGGAGCAGAAGGAGGGACTAAGTATATACAAATCAGTACTTTTTAGCATATCAGATGCTGTATACATGCTAATTTTGACACCCATCCTTATCCCATTTATGTGAATCAAGGAAGGATGCCCTTACCCTTTCCCTATCCATTTCCTTGTTTCAGTCACACGATCCAGGCCTGGCCAATCATAGGAAGCCCTTTCCTTGGAGAGATGGATTCAAGGGAGGGCACATAACTCAAGCAGGGCCAATCAGACTATCTCCCTAGAAATGAGCTATGGGTTGTGGAGAAGAAGGGGCTGCTCTCTTTCTGCTCAGTTGGAAAAACTAGCAATATTAAAGCCTGTTGGGGGCTGTATTCCCTGGCTTCAGAGAGGAAGCTCATCAGCAGTAGGAGAGACATGGTTTATTATACCAAAAAAGTAAAGGTGGAGTGAGGTGAGGAGAGAGAGAACTTCAGCCAGCCAGCCCAGGTGACATTTAGGCCCTAGATGCTGTCTTACACCTAGATTTCTCAGGTATTTATCAGTTAATAACTTCCCTTTTTGCTTAAGCTAGTTTGAATTGGTTTCTGCAATCCTGAACATGAAGAGAATCCTAAAATACAAATATTGTTGGTTTAATTTGTTTTCATTAAAGGAAGATTTATATTTGTGTTTAAAGACATAGTCACTTTAAGGATACAAAAACCAAATAAATATTCTTTGGGAAAATATTTATTTTTGTAGATAAAGAGTTTAAAAACATTTTTCATTTTCTTTACGTTTAAACTAGCTGAATGTTAAGCAGATTAAGTACCAAAAACATTTGTTAGTAAAAATATTTCTGCGTAGGAGGTGGTAGAGAGAGGGTGTAGCAGTTATTCAACTTACTTTTCAATGTCAACTACAGCACACATAAAATTATTAGTATGTCATATGACACTGTTATATTACTGGTGGTCTATCAAAGGTCTATGTGAAGGCAATGGGTAGTATTAAGAAAAAAGCAAAACACTAAAATTCCTGAGATTGTACATACTATATAAAGATCTCTGGGGTAGTTAAAAATATAACAATTTCAACTTTGATATTATATTAATAGTAGCTAATGAGACATTTCATTTACGCAAACTATATACACTTTGGTCTTTTCTCTTTTGAATTCTTATCAAGACAGGCATATCCTGTTCTTTGGCTTGGTAAGTAGGCTCCTGCAACCAGAACAATTTAAGGCCTAATAAAATAAAGAAAAAGAAAGCCAGCTGTTTTAGGTAAGATGGGCTTCTGCTATTGATCTTGGACCCTTTACTTCTCAGCAGTCCCCTGTCTCTTGCTTGTTAGGTACTGACAGACCACACTGCTTTTTAACACCAGCTCTTTGATATTTTTATTATCTCTCACACTCTTGTGATTAAGGTCTCCAGCAATGACCAATCATAATTTTTGACATTTCTTAATTGTCCTATATTTTCTAGCCAGTGTCTGCCAGCCAGTGACTAAGGACTAGTAATTATATTAGATGGAGAACCCAGCTCAGCAAAAACTAAAAACAAACAAACAAAAATGGAACCAGTGGCCAGGCAGTGGCTCACACCTGTAATCCCAGCACTTTTGGAGGCTGAAGCAGGAGGACTGCTTGAGGCCAGGAGTTTGAGACCAGCCTGAGCAACATAGCAAGACCTCGTCTCTACAAAAAATAGAAAAATCAGCCAAGTGTGATGGTGTGTGCCTATAGTTCCAGCTACTTGGAGGCTGAGGCAGGAGGATGGCTTGAGCCCAGGAGTTCAACATTACAGGGAGCCATGATAAGGCCACTGTACTTCAGCCTGGGTAATACAGTGAGACCCTATCTCTAAAAATAATACTAATAATATTAAAAAAAGCCAGTAAAAAAACCTATTTTTTTTAATTGTCCAGTTGTGGAATTGAGGTATACTCTATCCTCAACTAGCTGAAACTCAATCTTTAATCCATTATGCTATTGTGTAGCAAGAGGTAGATAAAGATCGCTGGCAGATATGGAATTCCCTTAGAGGTCAGGGAAATATGCTGGACATGCCTTGTAAAAGAAAGTTTTGCTTTCCAGTATCGTTTTGTTTAACACTAATAAATCCTCTCTTGTCTCAGTGATAAGTAGGCTGAGGTGGTTGCTTTTATTTCTGGCAACCATTAAGAGTGGTCATTCCACCGTCTGGGAAGACGGTATAAATGTCTTTTGAATAGATATCTCTAGGACAAATGCCAACTGAGCTGGTTCTGTTTACAGCCTGCATAGTAACTTGAACTTAGTTATATTCTTTCTTTAGCCAAATCAATATACTGCACACTGCACCCCTGACACTAAGGTTAAGAGTATGACAGTTGAATTTCAATTTCAATAATCTGTTCTTTACTGCAAAGTTAAAAATACAGATTTTCAGATTCAGAAAACAGAATTTAAAAAGCTAACTACTCTATGTAAGTTAACTATATCTTTGTTGAAAACATAATGGTATACAGGCAATTACAGGATTATAAATAAGCTGTGATCCAAAAGCCTGGTAAATCCATTGTTTAGAATTTGCTACATAGTCCTCCGTTAAGCCATTCATAAATCACAACTAATATTTATTGAACATTTACTGCTTGTCCAGAGCTTTGCTAAGTGCTTACATCATTACCTATCTTAGTCTGAACAACTCTATGAGGGGGTGAACTCTTCTATTTCACATTTTATTGATAAGAAAACTGATGCGCAGGTTAGGTAATTAATCCAGGATCATATAGCTAGAAAGTGGCATGGTGTAATCTAAACTCAAGCAAACAGACCACCCCTAAAGTCTGCCCTAGCTTAAGCCTTAACCATCACGGATTTCATCTCTTGCTAATGAGGAGGTCCAGAGTTGTAAAAGCAGTAATTACTAGGTAATAAGAATAACTTTACTTCTGGAAAATAAATGTCAAAGCACAAAACAGGATAGAGGAAAAACTTCTTTTTTCCTGGCAAGGAAATCTAGGCATTGATTGAAAGATTTTATAAGGCATGATTTATCTATTCTATATTTCTGAATGCTAAACTAAAGCAGATTAACCTTTGGACAAAGACCAATTAAAATTTCCCATTTTCTTTCCCTTTAAACTCTTTTGAGTATGACAAAGGTATTCTTTCACATATATTTTTATTTCAGTGGTATTAAAATTGATTTTTAGAAACTAAACAGGACTAATTCTTGGTTATATAAGAACTATTGTTTTTTTAAAAATAAACAACCACTTAGAAGTATCAAACAAATAACATTTATTTAGTAATTGTCAGGCATTTTCTTCAGTCTAAAATTCTATAATATTCAGTTTTCTAGGAAAATTGCTAGGCTCTCTTCCCTCTTATCATGTAAACTTTTTTAGCTTAAAATTGTATACTCTTAGCTTCTAATTTTTTATACACACAAGCTAAACAAGTAACAATGTATTTTCTGATCAGTATGTATTTCTATTTTAACCTCAGGTTTGACCTTTGTTCAGTGCAGACAGATCTAGGCTATTTCTTCTTACAGTTATATAGTTTTTCTTACTACCTA
Source organism: Cheirogaleus medius (assembly GCA_008086735.1). NCBI lineage: Eukaryota > Metazoa > Chordata > Mammalia > Primates > Cheirogaleidae > Cheirogaleus > Cheirogaleus medius. Next base: position 20,419,169 of record VBSM01003169.1, read on the forward strand.
AAATTAATAAAAAAGAAAGTGTATGTTTATACTTTAAAAGGAAATAGGAAACAGAACAATCTTTACTGAAAGTCCTCGGCTAAGGCTTAATTATGTACTTAGGATTCTAAATAAAAGTGCACTCTTTCCTTGGATGGCACATTTTCTTCTTCTTTATTATCTCATACTTTTCTTCCAAAGTGAGGCTCCTTGACTTATGTAAACATGATTCCGAAAGCACCAGAATTCCTCTGTTAACAAGGCAGTTGATTCTACTTATCATATCTAGCTAAATGTATTAATATTTGGAACTGGTTTCCTACTCGTGGTGATAGGTTATAGTGAGTCACCCCCTCTCCAACCAGTGCCCCTGGTGACCAATGGCATGTATTTATGAGGTAATGGGTCAGAATTCAAGCCCCAAGCTGTGGTTGAGGAGTAGCTTTTCTGTAAGACAATGTTAACTGTTACCGGAATTCTACCCTAAAACTTGGCACCACCTCGAAACTGAATGTTTCTCAACATTTATAGACAATGACATACCCTCAGAGTTGCTAAGCCAGATAGAAGGGAGTGTTGGGGATGTTGAGATTTTCCCCCTGGTAGTCACCTATGGACTTCTTCAGGTGGTGATACCTAATGAAGTCTTGAAGAGTAAGAAACCAGCCAGGCCAATATGATGGGGGAAGGTAGTTCCACAGAGAGGAAAGAAAACATTTAATGACACCAAAAGGGAATAGGAAAATGATACATTCAGGAAACTGCAAGAAGTTTGCTATGGCTGCATGAGACAGACATGTGGAAGAATGGCAAGAGATGAAGCTAGTAAGAGGATCTGGGTCTTCATGATAAAAGCATTTGTATGCAATGCTTGGACCACATGTTGAAGGCAGTGAAGAGTCACAGGAAGATATGAAGTAAGAATGTATGAACAGATCCACTCAGTCTTTAGTGGATGGCTTGAATTGAATAGGAAAACCAATCAGGAGCTACTAGAATAATTCAGGTGAGAAATGATGAGGGCCTGAACTAAACAGCAATGGGTATGGAGGCATGTGGTCAGATGTGAGAGATATTAAACATGAGAAAGTCATAGTGACTGACATAGTAGGGGTCAGAAAAGAGGGCAGAATCAAGGATTTTCAAGTTGCTAATGTGGGTAGCTGCTTGAGGTAAAGAATTATGAAGTAGTTTAGGCTGGGTAGGGATGAAATGAAGCCAGTAGTGGGTAAAATGATTAGATATCCAGCATATCTGATGCTTACAGGGCACTTGTTTTTCATTTATTACATTTTCTCTAGAGAAATATCATCATTTTAAAGGTCATTTTAGCTGTTATTATAGACGGTCTACTGTGTATTTTCAGAAGCAAAAAAGAAGTCATGTTTAATGTTAAATGTATTTACAACCTATATATTCCAATGAGTATCAAAATGGATTGAACCCATATGTCCAATTCACAGTAAAATATATGTCACAATCCAACTGCTTTTAAAGTGTGTGTCAGAAACAATTTCCAGAACAAATGCCAAGTATCCCGGAGATGTATTAGTTCAAATTACCAAGTCATGCCATTGTACTTGAACTGTTTCCTACTTGGATATATATCAAAATTTAGATACATGTTAGAAATCTGTTCTTGTACACTTTAAAAAAAAATTCTTAAATTTCATATTTTGGAAGATAAAATATGATAAAAAGACTGCTTTATGTGTTTTACCTCCAAAATGTATACCTTTTCTTGAAGTGCTGAGAGCCAAGAAAAATTCCAAAGTATACTGCTGGTATAGTATGAATGCTTGGATAACATAGCTAAATACACTGGGGTGAATTAAAACACCAAACAGGAAAGACTCTTTATAAGTACCTAGATACCTGCAAAATAGATTTCTTCTGAAGAATCCATTAAGATATATTTTACACAGGATCAATTATATAGCCAGGTTTGCTTGGATGGAATGAATTATTGTCAAATGTCTGAGACATAACTTTTAGCATTTCTCAAAAAGCACTTTCTAAAACTCACACAAACTGGTATATAGTTTCTTAACAAAAGTCAACATGACCTATGGTAACTTTACCCTATTTATCTCTCAATGTGGCTTAATCTAGATGATGGTAGAATACATTTCCTACACACTAAGGTGTTAAGTAAAACACTGGTAGATAATAACCATTGCCTATTCCCTGCAAAAAAATAAGAAAAATGTATCATGAAAAGCAAAAAAAGTCTATCATCAAATTCCAGTTCCTTTGGATATCTAGAATCATCACTGATATATTGAAATTGTTCCTAAAATGTGCAAAGGTTTTATTACAAGCATAGGATATTTTTCTTTTTGGTAACATAGCAGAGACACTATTTATGAAGATGGTTTTTTCAACCAGAAAACACTATACAGGAAAAATACAGAGAGAGCTTGCAATATTTTTATTGTATCTGACAAATTCAATGTCTGGCAGTAATATCATTATATTAGAAGATTTACTTACTCAAGAAGATCTGGGTCTAGTCCTTCCGATATCATTTTGTTTCTTATTGCCATCACTGGAACACCCTAAGTAAAGGATACAAGATAATTCAATCATTAAAAATGCCTCCTTTATATGTCTCCACATATTACCTGAAACAAGACCTTTAGATGTCTTACTATTTAAAATAGTTCTCAATTTGCTTTTATATTAGTATGTGCACCACACTTGAGTAATCTAAAAAGGTACATACTTTATATTGACTTAATGGAATCAGTGCTATCCAATATCACAGAAGCCCAAATTAAATCCTTTGAGCTTACTCATTACTAACTCTGATGTATAGAAGGAAGAGATCATATTCTCATTCTTCTTATAACACTAACAGAAAGAACACATTGATAAATAATTAAAACACTGGTTAGAGTAATACAATGAATACTTAACAATATGAATAAATGTGATTTCAAATAAAAAATTCAGAGCTTTCTACTCCTAAGTATAGCTATGCTTATGCTCTTTTCATAATAAAATGGTCCAATTCCATTAGAACACTTTAGGCACAAAGGTCAAATAGAATTCAAGAACTCTCCTGGGACTATATGATACATCTTCCCAATACCAGTACAAACACTAAGTAATGATAATTCTAGAAGTGTGTAAGTTGCAAAAATATTAAGAACGTGAATTTCAAAGTTCAGGTTAGGAATATCAAGAGTTAAAAAAGGATACGACAGGCCTGGTGTGTGGCTCACGCCTGTAATCCTACCACTCTGGGAGGCCGAGGCGGGCGGATCATTTGAGCTCAGGAGTTCGAGACCAGCCTGAGCAAAAGTGAGACCCTGTCTCTAATAAAAATAGAAAGAAATTTGCTGGACAATTAAAAATATATAGAAAAAATTAGCCAGGCATGGTGGCGCATGTC
>VBSM01003169.1:20430500-20453140 GCA_008086735.1 Cheirogaleus medius
GCCCAGGCAACAGAGTGAGACTCTGTCTCTAAATAAATAAATAAATAAATAAATTAAAATAAAGCTTCTATAACCTGTAGTAACATGTACAATGGGTGGTAAATTACCCAAGACTATACCTATAGACAAAGTAGAACTCATTGAATGAATTATGCTGATCTCAGTATTTCTCTACATTCACAACTAAAACTAAATCTTGAGTGGTGGGTAAGCAAGAGAAATCTTACCCACCCCCTGAAGTTGAAAACAATTGGGTACTTTAATGAAAATCTAAAATCTTGTTGGGAAATGAAATACTTTTCAATATTGATAAGGCAGTATGTAATGAAGCTGCCTGCTAGAATTAGCTGGGGTTAGGCTCCTTTTTATGGCCAGTGGTCAATTTTGTTTTTCTTTCTATATATCCTCTGAATCCTGTTTGTTCTCAGATATACTCAAGGAATTAAACCACCTTATCACAGTGAACCAGAAGAGTAACAGAAAACAGACTAACTAGAAGACTAATAGAAAACAGGAAGGCATATCACCATTCTAGAGTACAGAGATACAAAGCTATCTGGATTCTTCCCATTTCCATGACAGAAATTGAATGATTCAATGGCAGACTATAATGTATCTCTAATGACTCTTCTTCATTCCTGTGAGGCATTTTCTAAAGCAGGGTGGTATTGTCAGCTGTTCTTCCAGTTAAAAGTTACAGTTTTATAAAGGAATGGATATAGAAACACAACTAGCTATGCAGATACTGCTGAAGAACAGTATTTTAGGTGATGACTTATGACATTAGAATGATCATACTCCTGGAAAAGTGCTAAGTAGTATAGAAAAACCAAAAGATTATGCTTAGCAATACCCACAGGTATGATCAAAGGGCTTTAGACTGAAATCAATGGATAAAAAAATCCTCAATTAAAACTGTAAGACTAGATCTACGAATAACAGTAATACGATAGGGAAGAATACAGAGTAGAAAAACTATTAAAAATTATTAGAAGGAAAAATGTAAACAGAAAATAAATCCAGTAGCCTAAAGAAAGTGTGTGTGTTTGTGTGTATGTGTGTAGTTATACAAAGCAAACCTGAAATTTCAAAATAAGTAAATCTTGGGAATTGCTAAACACTTAGTAGGAAGAAACTTGTGAATGAGAACTGGCATTTGAAAGGAATGTCTTACAATGTTTACAACAGAAGGAGGACAATAACTATAAATCAATACATATACACATATATGGAAATTCCTTTTTTTTTTTGAGACAGAGTCTCACTCTGTTGCCCCGGCTAGAGCAGCTTGAGTGCCGTGGTAGAGTCAGCCTAGCTCACAGCAACCTGAAACTCCTAGGCTTAAGCAATCCTTCTGCCTCAGTCTCCAAAGTAGCTGAGACTGTAGGCATGTGGCACCATGCCAGCTAATTTTTCTGTATATTTTTAGTTGTCCAGCTAATTTCTTTCTATTTTTAGTAGAGACGGGATCTCACTCTTGCTCAGGCTGGTCTCAAACTCTTGAGCTCAAAGGATCTGCCCGCCTTGGCCTCCCAGAGTGCTAGGATTACAGGCGTGAGGCACCGTGTCCGGCTGTAAATTCTTGAATATAGGATAAAGAAACTCTTAAATGAGGCTAAAAGAAGGTAAAAGTTGTATTATAAGATAGGGCATAATTTTTAGCCACCAGACTGGATGGAGGATTTAGATAAGGCTTTCCTAAAACATTACAAACAGGCACAAAGATAAGATACAGATATGATAGGGGGACATTACCTATCTATATGTACTAGAAGCTTAATTTTACCCAAATCAGAACATCAGAGCATCTGATAAATTCCTATGTCGCTTTGCTGAAAATTTCTTTTTTTTTTAGACAGAGTTTCACTCTGTCGCCCAGGCTAGAGTGCCATGATGTCAGCCTAGCTCAGAGCAACCTCAAACTCCTGGGCTTAAGCGATCCTCTTGCCTCAGCCTCGCGAGTAGCTGGGACTACCGGTGTATACCATCACAGCCGGCTAATTTTTCTATTTTTAGTAGAAATGGGGTCTCACTCTTGCTCAGGCTGGTCTTGAACTCCTGATCTCAAGCGATCCTCTTGCCCTGACCTCCCAGAGTGCTATGATTACAGGCATGAGCCACTGTGCCTGGCCTAAAAATTTAATTCTTAAACAGATGAATTAAGCAATGAGGGAAACAGGTTTAAATATTTTGTACTTAAGTTTGAACACAAAGGCCAAAATGAAGATGATGCAGAAGTGACAGGAACTCTGTAGTGATGATATCAAGATTTTACAGTGCTGGGCATTGTCCAACATGGAGCCTATATCTGTTGTTGGAAACTTACGGTCACTCATGATATACTTAAGAAATAGAAGAAAGGGTAGATTTATAGATGGTTCAATACTATAATCCAAAGAACAATGACTGGAAGATTCATGTCAACCTTGAGGGAGACTTCTACTTGGTCGATTCTTGGTTTGGTCCTACAAAACATTTTAAACTGATAACTTGAAGAAATGGGAGGATATTTACATATTTCCAGGTGATATAAAGCTGGAAAGAAGAGTTAATATGCAGGATTAAATAGTTCATTCAACAAATATTGGTTGGATATCTTTATGGGTAAGGTGTTAAAATGAATATAAAGATTAATCAAGATACCATTCTTCCTCTCATGGTTCCATTTTCAACTGGGGATATAAAAATATGTACAGATAATCACGGAATAAGGTATGAAGTGATAAATTCTAGAAAGATTACAGATAAAGTGGTTGTTAGGTCAATGAAGGGAGATATTAATTCTAGCTTTATGTGCTTGTAGGTTTAGAATCTGGGCTGATTTAGTGGAAACATTCATAAGAACATGTTAGATGAGTAGAATCTGGACATGTAATAAGGGGAATCTAGATTCAGGGGTGAAAAAGGACAGATCTTATATAGGAAAAGGTTTGTGGTTTTGTCTGACAGAAGAATGGAATTCAGGACAGGGAGCAGTAGAAAATAAAAATTGGGTAATAAGATTCTGAGATACAGGTTGACATAATAAACCAAAAACAATAAAATCCAATTTAAATTGGATAAATTTCTAGTTTTAGGATGGCAATTTGATGTTGTTATCCCCTTTATTCTTGCAAATCACCCTCGAACAATAAGAAATAGAATATAACTTCTACCTTTACTGATACAAACACATATATGAACCACACATCACAGGACAGTTTAGAGGTAATAGAATGATTGATGACTTAGCATGGCAATGGAAGGCCAAGTCCATGTGCCTGAAGAGGGAGACACCATGAAGTAGGAGCACTTCCAGAAACCTGGAAATATTTAGGAAATAGAAACACCCATACCAAAGACAGGAAGGAAGCAAAAGGCTAGAATACAGGAAGACTTAGCTAAAATCAGGAAAAGGCTAAGGCAGAGAAGTTGAACCCTTGATCACACTCAGTGACATCAAGCAAAAAGGGTGGATTGAAGTTAAGTACCAAGTACTGCTAGAGAGTTAAGACTTTTTTTTTCTTTTTTCTTTTTTGAGACACAATCTCACTCTGATGCCTGTGATAGAATGCAGTGGTATCATCATAGCTCACTGCAACCTCAAACTCCTGGGTTCAAGTGATTTTCCTGTCTCAGCCTCCCCAGTAGCTGGGACTACAGGTGTATGCCATAATGCCTGGCTAATTTTTTTAGGTTTTTTTGTACAGATGGGTTTTTGCTATTGTCCAGGTTAGTTTCAAACTTCTGGCCTCAAGCAATACTCCTGCTTCAGCCTCCCAAACAGCTAGGATTACAGGTGTGAGCTATTGCGCTCAGCCACGGCTTTCTTTTTTATATAAAACAATTTATTTTCTTAAATGTATTTAAATTTAAAAATATGTATGATGTTAATATATAGTTTATAATATTTTAAAAAATTCTTAATCAGAAGAGCTTTATTCCAAAATACATATGCTCTATGTACCAAGTACCAACATTAGAGATTCTAATTTTGTAGTGTGGGGCCCAGGAACTTATATTTTAGAATTTTTTCATTCTGAAAGCCACTGAGCTAGTGTGAAAAAGAAATCTATCATTAAAACCTATGAAAAGGTAAAATGGCATAGAGAAAAATATAGACATTTTCATTCATAACTAAATACTATGTGCTAGGTATTGTTCTAGGAATGGGAATAGTCCAGTACACACAAAAAATTCCCTGTCCTCATGGAGTTTATAATTTAGTAGAGGAAAAGACACAAAGTAAATATGTAACAATGCTAGAAGCTGATATGAAGAAAAATACAGCAGGGAAAGGGTAAAGAGAATTGGGTCAGAGGACACTACAATTCAAAATAGGGTGGTCAAGTAAGGCCTTACGTAGAAGGTAATATCTGAATAACGATCTGAAGGAAGTAAGGGAGCAAACCAAGAAGATATGTGGGGAAGAGTATTTCAGGCAGAGAGACCAGCTGATACAAAGGCCCTGAGACAGGAGACTGCCCATATATTTATCCAAGGAAATCAAGAAGGCCAATAGAGCTGGGGAAGAATGAGTGAGGATATGAAATCATAAAGGTAGCATGGGAGCTAGATTGTACAGGATCTCATGGGCCTGTCTATAAAAGACTTTGGCTGTTACTCCTAGTGAGATGGTAAACTATATGACTGAAAAAAATATTTAAAGGGACAATTATATATATACATATACATATATGTATCTGAAAACAATGGAACTTATTTAAGTAATTAATAACAAAAATTAGAATTGTAAGTCATGTCTGGAAACTTTGCTAAATAAATCTGGATAATACCTAGTATAGTCCCTTAGTGTTTAATAAATATTTCTAGAACAAATGGACAGTGGATTTACATTGAAAAGGAAAAAGAATTTTTGAAGTTCTTGTAAAATCAAAGGTAATGTATCAAGAATATAACAGTTATCCCAAGATACAGTCTTTCATAAAAGATTTCAGGGCATTCAGATATCACTCAGTAGATTTTTTCTATTTCCTAATTTATATAGGTAAGACAAGAAGGGACTAACATAAAAAGCCTTTTTCAGAGTCATTTTGAAGCTTTTCCTCTTTTGTTTAAAAGACTGAAACACACAGTTTTTAACAAGTCTATTTTCAAGTGTAGGCTTTCCCAGGTTCTAGCTTTAAAAATGCATTCATCATGATTCATACTCAAGCTGGCTCTGCTTTATTCTTAATTTAAAAACTTCATATATTTTCCCCAAAGCCTGTTTTTGTTTTTATTTTTGTTTTTCCTGGAAAGCCTAGAGCTTTCCTAAGCCTAGAGCTTCAGGAAAAAAATAAAGGGTTAAGAAAAAAAAGAAATTTTTAAAGTGATAAATCTACTCCTTATAGCTAGGGAAAATGAATACATTTTTCTCCCTGCCCACCCCGCCCCCACAACTTCTAAATGAATCAATCTACTCTTTCTGGTTGTCAGAGAGTATTTGCTTTTAAATTATTTTGGTGATAATGCCATGGACAGCAAAACAAAACTGTTCTTCTTTAGTATTAGTACTGTCCTTCTTTTGCCTGCTAACAGAATTTTATAAAAGCATTAATTTTTTTGATTAACAGAAAAATGATGGACAGCTACCTTCTTCAACCACTGAAACAGAACTTTCTACAAGAATGAAAAGAAATTAACTTCTGCTGTTAGAGACAACAGCAAATATTTTTGGTATCATGCTATGTTATGATTTCTTAGAAAAGAATATGAATTATGAAGTCATATATTAAAAGCATTACTTTACATGGCCAAGAGATCACTGATAGATGCACATCAGAAAAAAAACAATAAAAAAACATTATTTGTGCTAGCATATGGGAATTAAGCTAAAATCAAATGATTTACCAAATGAATATTCTACTTTCATTCCTTTCTGATACATCCAAGATTTGCATTGATAACTTTGTATGAAGCAAGAAAATTTACATAAATCTTTATTAAACTATGTTAATTTGAAATATGTGATCAATTCTAATTAGAAAGATTTGATTTCTGGCTACTTTTTTATCAGGGTATTAATTACAATAGAAAAGAAGTAAGAGAGTAGAAAACTTGGTCACTCAGTTTAGCAGTTTTCTCAGATTGATAAAATAACAATGAAACCTCCAGGTTTAAGAATTTCAAACGAGGCTGCTAGACAGAGAAGACAGACCAAATTAGCTTACCACTTGAACCATTTTGAGATATCTGGCATATCTTGGATCCTTGGCTACAGTTAAGATATTTTCTGCTGATACTTCACTTTCCTGTGGTCCAGAGTCTTGTATACTGTTCTGCTGTAGAGAGTATTTTGTATAAATCTTTAGACAATTCACAAAAAGGGTCCATCATGTTACTTAAAAGGGATGTTTCTGTCTATAATTCTAAGGCAATAAATATCAGAAAAAAAATATTTCTAAATTTAAATACTAATAATTTAATTATGGGACATATGTTTCTAAATATCTACAAATACTTAAATTTGACTTCAGAGGAAGCTACACTTAATATCAACACTATATTATTCCTTAAAATGCAAATATATTCATACATTAAAAAATTAAAATTCTGCTTTACTTGTCCTCATGGTGCTGATATAAAGCATGAATTATATAGGTGCATATATTATTTTAATAAAACTTTTAATAAAGCTAATAAAGGTATTTGATTCAACAACTCTAATAGAAAGCAAATTGATTTCCTAGGTATCTACTATCTACCCAATTTAACTCTTTATTTATTGAATCATCTTATTCTAAGGGGACATGGCTCTTCTAAGTTTTTAGAAAGTGATTCCTGGAGAATTTTTGGAAGAGGTGCCAGTTTCTCAGACAAAAATCATCTGGTTTTATACACTTCAGCTACTGATGGAACTATTAATGGTAACATTATCCACAGAGTGGTTAAGATTAAATACTAAATATTATTTACAGTGAAGAATACTGGGGAATGATCTTTTTAGATAAAAATGCTTTTGTTATACAAGTAGTCCTCACTTCTCATGGTACAGTGTTAACGGAAAATTGTCCACACGGAAACCCTACCCTTAAGTGCAAAGTCAGGACTGCTTGTATATAGTACTTGATTTTTCTATCAAACTGAACATTTAGAATAAGCTTACTTTTTTGAATCTCGCTCATTATCTGTATATAAGTGTTAAGAGGAATTTCTTTAACAGAATGAAATCAATTTTATATGTCTATGCTGAAATGTAGGTAAAATTAATTTTAGGTAAAATGTAAATAAATGTCTAAATCTTCACAGTCTTCAGAATATGAGTATGAATTACATATTAAGGTTTTTTTTTTAAATCAGATAATTCAAATATAAACTAAATCTGTCAAAAACTCTGAAGCAAATAAAACATCCAAAAATCCTTTAGGTTTCTCCTGTTATCTGATACTGTTAAGTGAACAAAAGTAATTTTATATATATATATATTCATCTATAATGCATATAAGTTAAAAAAGTCTAAAACAATGTTAGTTAATAAAAAATTCAAATGAAATCTAAATTTTTTTAAATTTATGGACATTAAACTCATAAGACAACACAATAGAGCTAACGAGAACTATATTCCAGCCTAATAGATTTCAACTCTCAGCTGTTAACTTTTCCCTAATAACCAATACCTCAACAAGGTTTAATTATGTAATATCTTACACCTTTGCTACTTGACTGATCCAATAAATCCTCTACCATATCTCTCAACTGTCCTTCATTTTATTCTCAAATTAATCTCAATCTGCACAATTGGATATTCTATTGTGAATAATGATAAAATCTGAACCACGAAATTAAAGTTGCAGAAAAATCAATATACAAACCTTAGGTCTTTGACTCATGTATAGATAGTGACAAATGAATGGTTTTTTAAAAAGTGCATAATTATACTTTATCTGATAATTGAGTTGACTGTAATGTCAATGTAAACTCAGTATTAAGCAGTACTTAAGGTCATTTCAAAATATTTTATACAAAATATACCAATAAAAATGAAGAAATGAAAAGTTGACTTTGAATATTAAGAACATGCTGAAGTTATTTTATTAAGCTAATCAACACACAACTTTATCATAATTTGTAAAACTTTGCAAGCCAACAGAACTTTATAAATCCTCTGAATAAATTAATATGGTATATAATTTTAAAATAAAATTGCCAGAGATATACCAGGTCATTCTGAATTTGCAAAGCGAATTAAGAAATTCAGCTGTCATTACTGGTAATCAATTTTTGGGACCTTAAATAGGTGAGGACCAACACAACTGCAAAAAAGTTTTAAAAAATATATTATAAATGGCATTCATAATGGCACCTGGAAAAATTAATATTTGAAGTTAGATACCACTTAAAAATTTTATAGAAACACATGACAACTATATCCACCAAAGAATAACTACTAGGTACAGTAGAAATACTCTCTTAATATTCTTTACAGATGTCTTGTTTTAGAAAGAGGATAGTTTATATTCAATTGAGAGAACTTTATAAAGTTAAACTCTTCTACATTTGGATTTCCTCTTGTATATTATATATCGGTGTCCATCATAATGGAATTAGTTATATTAATTAAACAGGTGCTAAACTTTCTAATATCTAATTATTAAGTAAATGATCATCTAATTCATTGCCCAAATACACACTCTATCTAAATTTATGGCTTCCTTCCAAGGGCTTCACACCACATATCCTCAATATGTTTGATGAATTGAGCACAGCTACTTGAGAAAGTGTACTACAGCATAGCAGGTAAGAACTAGGGCTCCTGACAGAATTTTAATCCTGCCTGGGTTAAAATTCTAGCTCTTCCATTACTATTTAACCTTTAGCAAGTTACTTAATGTCTGTGTACCTCATTTGACCCATCTGTAAGGTAAGATTGATAATATAGTGATTACATCATAGGGGTATTGCGAGAATTAAATGAGTTAATGTATGAAAAGCACTTAAAAATGTATGTGCCCTGGTACACAGTAAGCACCCTTCAAATGATAGCTATTACTATCATTGTCAACATCATCATTTTTCTAAAAAATATCCTGTGAAAAGTATCTCCAGGTACAAATGTAGAATTCCATTATATACGAAGTCTACTTGTTTATTATTACTTTGGTAGGCCAATATTTTAGTGATTATTTTATTCTGGATTTGTTATTATTATTATTATTTTGGAGACAGGGTTTCACTGTTGCCAGGGCTAGAGTGCAGTGGCAACATCATAGCTCACTACTACCTCAAACTCCCGGGCTCAGCTGCCTCAGCTTTCTAAGCAGCTGGAGTAGCGTGCCACCATTTCCAGCTAATTTTTCTATTTTCTGTAGAGACGGGGTCTTGATATGTGGCTCAGGCTGGTTGCCAACTCCTGGCCTGAAGTGATCCTCCGGCCCTGTCCTCCTCAAGTGCTAGGATTACAGGTGTGAGCTACCACACTCGACCTTATTTGGGATTTTGATACCTCCCTGAGATACACTAGAGATTGTTCTCAAACAACAAAGAATTTTCATTTTTTTGAAATAAAAGATAATATAAAATTTAAATTTATACAGAAGCATACATGAATATTAAGACATAAGAGCCAAATGTAAAGTGTAGCTCCTACTAGGATGCTGATTCAAACAAATCAATTTTAAAAACACACTTTTAGACAACTGGTATTTCTAAGAACAGTAGCTCTCAAATATCAAGAGTCTACAAATCATCTTGTTAAAATGTAGATTCTGATTCAGCAGTTCTTGGGGGAGCCTGAGGTTCTTCATTTCTAACAAGCCCCCAGGTGATGTCCGTGCAGCTGGTCCACTGGGCATACTTTGAGTAACAAGAGGTTAGATGACACCAGGGAATTACTGTTAATTATATTGTGTATGATAAAGTATGATAAAGACATTTAAATAAGAAAAATGTTACAAAAGAAAATGTCAAAACTTTTCAGAGATGCTCAAGGAATTATGTAGGGGTAAAATGACATGATGCTTGGGGTTCGTTTCAGCAAGTGACAAGATAGATGAAGCAATTGTGACATAATCTTAATTGGGAATCTGGGTAATAGGCATTGAGTATTCATTGTACTCCTCTTTCTATTTTTGTGCATGTTTATAATTTTATAATAAAACATTTTAAAAGTACATTTCTTATAAGAACTTAGAAAAATTTCCATAGGGAACTTGAAGAAAATAATTGTATTCATGATTTTTTCTAGCCCTATACAGATTTATTTTCTTTTTTATAGGCAAAACAAAAAATATTAACTTCAAGAAGCCCTTCAAAATGATAAAATAAAACAGCTAGCTAACTTTTTCTTACCCAAACTTCATTTTCTATCTTAAGGTTTTATAATTTTACTATTAAAAGTTTTACATTTTTCTTTAACTTCTTCCTTCCAAACTGCTGCTTGGGTCTATTAGTTTCAACCAAGAAGATCTGCTCGTCCTTGGAACTCAAATACTTACCTGTGATTGCTCTGAAGTGACTTCAGAATGTGATCCATTTGTGACACTAGTGACACTTAAAGGAGATACTTTGAATGTGACATCATCTAGGCCTGGGATAGATGACAACTGAGAAAAGGAAATTAGTGTTGGTATACAAGGATCATATCAGGTGCATAAATAAACACTAAATTTCTAGGTGTGAGTATGAGGTCTGTCCAGAAAGTATCCAGCCATTGTTAATGTAACGAGAACACAAGAATGGTTACATGGCTGAATACCTTCCGGACTGACCTTGTATTTTTAATAGCTGTCTTAAGTTCTAAGTCTATACAAATAGGTTCATAAAATCTCATTTTTAATTCTCCATGTCATAAGCTAAAAGTGAAAGACAGTCACAAATAAAATACTTTTGAAGAGTTCCTCAAAAATCTAATTTAGCTTATAACCATTCTTTTCTCAGAAATTATTTGTAAAATACAGATAATCCTAGCGTAAGGACTGAGAGTATGGGCTTTGGAGTCAGATTAACTAGGTTTAAATCCTAGTTCTACCATTCACAGTTGTGTGATATTGTGTAAATTTTCTCACCTCTAAAGTGGGGATAAGAAAATTTACCTTACAAAGTTACTGCAAAAAGATTTTTATTGAAAAATTTTATTTAAAAAGTGCTGTGTAGCACATTTTAAGTTTGAACTGTTTGGAATATGCAAAACTTGTCTTTACTTTTTAATGTATGAAACAGCTCATTCATTTTTCTTTAGCATTTACCACTGTTATTAAAATGTTGTTTCTTACACACAAAAAATAGGCATACTGTCAGCATTTCAATATGCAATGATTAAGCATTTGAACCTGAAATAGTTAAGCATTTCAGGTTAGATTTGCAAGATTCATGCAAACCTTCTTTTCTGATTTCATTTAGATATCAATGATACACATATGTCAGATGTTTGACTTTGGGGATTGATTCTAAGACAATGGGAATAACTAAGGTTAACTTGCACATGTGGGATCTTAAAATGTGTGACCTTGGACTCTAACTCCATGAGAACTCCCCAAACATTAAAAATGGCACATACTCATAATAAGGAATAATGAAAACACCAATAGTAATAAGATCTTAAGCAGCAATATTCATTGAGAACTGATGACTGATGACAGTACTTAGCACAGTGGCTACAGCCCAAACAATTTCAATTGGATGTGGATGTTAGGAGAATATCTTGAACATGTTCAAGGCCAGGTATTCTAAATTTCCAAGCTAGAGAAACATTATATGAGAAATATAGTTGCTGAAGTCCATTAAGGAGATATAGAAAGCACAAACTAGATACTCTGGTCCTTATTCTAAAGCTATGTCATTTCTTATTCCTCATAAATATTCAACAAATATTTTTTAGATCAATTTTTTTGGGACAAAGTCACAAAAAACACAAAGTCACAAAAATATACTAGGGTCTCCATAACTTTCTTTTCTTTTCTTATTCTTTTTTTAATATTCTTTCTACTTTTTTCTTTTTACCCACTGGATGCCAAGTTCTATCCATAACTTTATAAACAGAAAAAAACCCACATGTACAATATGTTAAAAATGAAACCAAGTGAAAACTAAATATGCCACTGTTATTCAACGATATCTTTAAGCTTTCAAATCAGAACAGTATTCTATTTTTCCTAGTTATCACTTGTAATTTCTGACATCAAAAGTGGTATTCTTCATTAGCATTTAAGATATTTACAAATGGAAAACACATGATATTGTTTCTACATTTTGCTCTGAGACATATAAAGATTTATATAAATATTATTGTATCATCTGTTAAAATAATTTTGCACTTTCCATCAAATGAAGTGAACTATATAACAGCTCAATTGTTACTTACATGATGCTTTTGCCTAGCATAATGAAAGTAATCTTAATCCATGTGCACATTTTAACTAATAGTTCATAACAAATATAATCTCCTTTGTAATTATAATACATTTAAAAAAAATCATAATACCACTTCATAGATACAAGAATTAAACTGAATTCATTCCCAAATGCAATTAAAGTTAGGTATGACTCAGAAAGTTGGTATATGTACAGCAAAGTTTATAGTATAAATTATTCAGAAATACGAACCTTTGCATCTAAAATATTGAGGGTTGTTTCAATTTGTTGGATACGAAGAGAAAGGTCTGCCAGTTTCTGGAAAAGAAAAATTACAGACATAAGACTAAAATCTTTGGTTAAGATAGACTGTTAACAAGAACAAAGGGCAGATTTTAAAATAGTACAAACCATGATTGTATTTGTCATTTTCTAATATACTACTGTGTTATTTACATGACTAAGAATGGGAACTCAAGCATTCTATGATCTTTATTAATATTCACCAGTAAGAAAGTTACATTTTCAGCTTTAGCAAACTCATTATCAGAGCAGTAAACAATCACTGGGACTGGAATATAAACTTAACCCAGGACAGAGTCTTTTGTTCACAGCTATATCTCTAGTGCCAGAACAGTACCTGACACTTAACAGGAGCTTAATAATTATTTGTTGATGAATGAAGGAATTCTTCAGAGAAAACAAGAATATAAAATTAGCCAAAGATTGCCTACAATGGGGTCTGTATTTATAAATCACTTAAACATATAAACATATATAATTTGTCTCAAATTCAGACTTCTTAAGTGTGAATAGTAAAAGGAGATGAAATTGGAAGATGAGTTTTGGATGCATTTTGGAAAGAATTAAACAAAAGATAAAAAATTAGAAAGAGTACTAAAGGAAGCAAAAAGTAGCAATCTACCATCAAAATGCAAGACAAACTAGATTGAAGAGCTTGCCATGCTCTAGTTACTTTGTACAATTAAATTATCCATATACATATACACCTATACAAATAAAAGTACCATCATAAAATATGATCCATATGAACATTTTTTTAAAACTCCCTAATCCTAACATTATTATATTCAGTCATACAGTCCAAGAGAAGTTAGCCAGTTTACTATAACAGTTTCAGATATATAACAATCTTACTGCCTTCCGGGATATTATTAATATCACAATCATGACTAATAAGAATTTTAACACCCTGAGAAATGGTCATTTTACCCACAATGAGAGGGGGGAAAAACTGAAAGTAGGCACAGAGTAGTCAGTGCTTCTTTACAGGGTACTTATTTTTAAGATGAGCATCTTGATATCCACAAGGATATAATCTAAAAATAAAATATTAGAATATATAGTATTAATGACATCAAAGCTAAGTTTAACCATGACTTCTAGAATTTGTTCACATAAAGGTTTTATATAAACATAAATATAGGTTTACAAAACATATCATGGATAAATCTCTCTTCAAACAAAAGCTGTACTCCTGAAAATCATGAAAATTTAATTTTTGGCAAATTTAATCAGTCTTAATTCAATTCACCAGAGCAGAAATCCTATAGCAAATTTATTTGTAAAGTAAGTAATAATTTCCAACTTACTTAAAAATGAATATATTGGTTTGATTAAAGTCAACACAGTAACAAAAACTGAATTAAAAATTTAATTTTTATTTTTATATATCTATATAAATATGTACTTTTAAGCAAATCAACATAAACATTTGAGCGTTTACTTTACTATGTATGCTACACTGTATATGCAACATATCATTTGAAATCTCACACCATACCCATGAAGTAGGAACTATTATGCTAGTTTTAAAGATGAGAAAACTGAGTATTCATACAACCAAAATAACCTGAACTCAAATCATCCAACTCCAGAGGCAATACTCTTCATCAGATTTTCAAGAGAATTTTACATCATTAAAACATGATAGTAAATTCTTGTGTATTGCATAAGTAGAATTTTTGTTATCCAAAACTAACAAATGATCAATCTGCTTCTAAGATGCTTCTGCGCTATATACTGGGAATCAAATTTTTCTGATCTTGGTGAATTTCCTCTCTTAGATATTATTTATCTGAAATTATTTTAAAAATTGTTATTAAAAAATGTTCAGGGTTAAATTATAAAGCAAACTTGTCATTAAATGGGTACTCCAAGGTTCATATAGTATAGGCTGAAGATTGGAATATAAATCTTAGTAAATAAGGGCCTAAGAATGCAAATGTTTATTAGACAAATTATTCTTGACAAAGAAGACTGAAGAGGCTTGGAGAAAAAAGTTATACTTTCATGTGCAGTAATACTTTTTTTTTTATACCTATTAGTTTGGTATGCCAATCGTTTGCTTTGTCATTCATTTTACCAACTCTCATCTACTATAATCAAACCCTCACCAAAATGAAATGATTTTTTTTATTAAAACAAGATTATATGAATGATTTATTCAAGTACGATAAGAGAGTGATCTTAACATTGACATTTTAATTTGTAAAAACTTATCTAAACATCTTTGAGAGTTTGAGAATAATTTTTCTAAATTTAAAATAATTATGGGAATTGGTATCTCAAATAGTAGTTTTTTGCTTGCTACTGCTACTACCACCTATGTCATAACCACAATGACAAATGTAAAGACTATTTTAGGAAAAAATTTGGTTTTATACTGTATTTATTAAGTTTCAAGAATTTTCAACATAGTCTAGCTATTAATGTGCAAATTCATTTGAATGGTACTGGGTATATTAAGAAATAATTCTCAAAAGTGATATGTAACACTGGGAAATATTTTATATTTTCAGATAACATTTAATATTTTAGACTCTTAAAAACCAGTTCTAGAGAAGACAGATAATACCTTTATGGAGAATATTAATTTATTACAACAAAGATCTTCCCAAGCCAAGAGGAAAAGCCTTTTGTTCATCTGATTTTGAGAAGATAATTTACAAAGTGATTCTGAACCTAAATGAACCTGGATGAGAGAAAAAAATTCTATCTTTATTTTTACCTACCTCTAACTTAAATTTGGCATTTTCTTTACATTTAGTGAAAAGAAATCACAGTATTAGGACCTTGTGACTCTGTCACCAATAAAACTCAGATTTTTTTATTGCAATTGTTGTAGATTTACACTCCAAAATTATGTTTATTAGACATGCTGACAGATTGTATAATTTAATGCTTTAATAAACAACCTACTACATCACAGTTTTGAGTTTTTTAAAGTATATAACTAGTTCTTTTGTAATCCTATGCATTTTATTTTATCCATTTGAAAACATTAATTTTTGTTTCACTAAACTGTCAAAGGGTCCACGGAATAATTAAGAAAGAACCTCTGCGTTTCAAAGATAATTCAGCTTAATAAATGGTTTTGGGTCTGTTCCAATGTAATTATTGCTATAACACACATGAACACATACTTTTTAGACAGTCATTGTCACTTGAGAAAGTACACCTGCCTTCATTTATGGGTGCTGAAGCTCATTGTGAAGATGTTTAGGTCTATTACATTTTCTTTTTATAATCCCCAGACCACTATAAAGCAGGTTTCTCAACCTTAGCTCCGCTGACATTTTGAGCTGAAAAATTCTTTGCTGTAGGAGGCTGTTCTGTGTATATAGGATGTATAGCATAATCTCTAGTCTACTTACTAAATGCCAGTAGCACTCCCCAGTTGTTACAATCAAAAACACCTCTAGTGCTCTCAAATGTGGATGACTATGGATGTAAGTTAACAGGATCAATGATAACAACTATCCTCACCTCTGAAAGTTTCAGCAAGAGGCAGTAGAAAGGTAACAGTCTTCTCCATCCATTTAACCATCCTCTTTATGAGGACTTAAAATAAACTTGAAATGTCTTGGTTTGGGAAAATAGGGGAATTTACCAGGTACCTGATATTCGTCAGATGAGCTGAAAACTTGATTTATTACCCACTTATTTCTAAGGCAGTACATTTTATTAAAGTGAAAAAAAAGACAAAAGAAAGAAACATGGAGTTAGTAGTTGAACATGGAAACAAAAATACACTAGTTTTTCATGGCTGTGAAATATACAGCTTATACACCCATTTCTATAAAAGAGAAACAGTATTTTACAATAATGGATCTCTTGGTCTATCTCGTGTTGTATATAACTTAGAAGTCAGAAAAAGAAGTAATCAATAGTTTTATTAAGCTGCATCTGATACTTAAGCCCAGCAGTAATAAAAGATGTAGCAGCAAATAAGGTTTTAAGCAAAAGATTATCTGATTAAAAGTTAAGTCCAATGGTGGCCTTAAAAACTTAATGTAGAAGAGAAGCACTGGCTGGGCGCCGTGGCTCAGGCCTGTAATTCTAGCACTCTGGGAGGCCTAGGCGGGCGGATCGCTCAAGGTCAGGAGTTCGAAACCAGCCTGAGCAAGAGCGAGACCCCCGTTTCTACTAAAAATAGAAAGAAATTAATTGACCAACTAAAAATATATAAAGAAAAAATTAGCTGGGCATGGTGGCACATGCCTGTAGTCCCAGCTACTCAGGAAGCTGAGGCAGAAAGATTGCTTGAGCCCAGGAGTTTGAGGTTGCTGTGAGCTAGGCTGACGCCACGACACTCACTCTAGCCTGGGCAACAAAGTGAGACCCTTTCTCAAAAAAAAAAAAAAGAGAAGCATTGAAAATTTTTTTCGGTCATATGAGAATTCTCAGCGCTTTTGCTTATACTTAAAGATTTTAGAAAAATGAAAAATTTCATAAAATTAAAAAATTATTTAAAAATCCAGTAATTTAGGCATGTAACATATCTGAGTCAAAATAATACATCTGACATTCCTATGTACAAACTGCCTTTGACGTTTTATTTTTGGCTTTCAAACTTTATTATTTTTTTACTTTTGAAAAAATGTTAATAGATTTAGAGCATACAAGTTGAATTCTGTTACATGTACATATTGTACATTTGACTTTAAAGTTAAATGCTCACATTTTACCTGCAATATGCAATAGATCTTGTGCCTACCCCACGCACTCTTGAAATCTGCAGTCCTAATGGATCACTATAACATTTTTCTGACTGGGGAAAGAATAAAAAACACTGGGGATTGTGAAGGAAGAAGAAATGACTTTAAGTCCTTCGTAACTTGGGTCTGACTCAACTACTTTCCTTTCTCTGTCATCTAATCTTCTACTCTGGTGCCAGTCATTAGAAGAGTTACAAAGTAGCCTAATATGCAGAAAGTTTTAAAAAAGTTGAGTTCTTCAAAGAATACAGTTCTATACTCTTTCCTTTATTACAGAACTCTAAAAACAGCATTAGTGATGAAGAAAGAGTCCTAGCAATTTGTTTCAAATTTAATTCTGGTTTGAGTTTAGTTGTGACTGAAGTCGTTAGTTTGGATTTGGTTCAAAGAATGGGGGAGGGATGGGGGGAGAGGTTTTCTTTTTCCCTCCAGTTCATTTCTAGTCTAAAAAATAACAGTTGAGGTTCATTTTTTTGTTGAGGGCAAGTCAGTTTGGTTTTTGTTTAAGGCTTTAAATAAATAAGAACTACAGGCCTCTTAGGTAATATTAACAACCTAAAAATCATTTCAAAACATCACATTGAACTTAAATCAGGAAAAAAATGATACTTTATGTTTGAAAACATAAGAGGGGTCTTCAAAAATTTCACAGAAAATAAGTATTATGAAAAAACTATTCATGGATTTCAAAAATTTTTTGCACATTAGAATAAACTTGTACTAACTTGTTATAACACTTTTCAATGGGATCTAGTTTGAAACACTAAGAACAAAACATCAGTTCCCTAGTAGAGGCTCTATCAGAGCAATATGAATTTGCTAATATTTAAGTAAGAACAAACACCAGATTTATAGTGAAGCTTAGGTGGAAGAACAGGGAAATCACTGATGCTTTAAGGAAAGTTTAAGGGGACAATGCCCCAAAGAAATCAACAGTTTACAAATGAATAACTCATTTTAAGAAGGAATGAGACAATGTTAATAAAGATGAAGCCCCCAGAAAGGCTATCCACATCAGTTTGCAAGGAAAAATTAATCTAATTTGTGTCCTAATTGAAGAGGACCAATGATTAATAGCACAAACAATATTCAACACCAAAGACATCTCAATTGGTTCAGTTTACACAATTCTGACAGAAAAATTAAAGTTGAGCAAACTTTCCACTCGATGGATGCCAAAACAGTTGCACCCAGATCAGGTGCAGACAAGAGCAGAGCTTTCAATGGAAATTTTAAATAAGAAGGATCAAGATGCTAAAGTATTTCTTCGAAGAATTTTAACAGGAGGTGAAACATGGCTTTACCATTATGATCCTGAGGACAAAGCACACCAAAGCAATGGCTACCAAGAGGTAGACGTGGTCCAGTCATGGCAACAGTTTTTTGGGATGCTCAAGGCATTCTGCTTACTGGCTTTTTGGAGGGCCAAAGGATGAAATTATAACATCTGCTTACTATGAGAATGTTTTGAGAAAGTTAGCCAAAGCTTGAGCAGAAAAATGCCTGGGAAAGCTTCACCAAAGAGTCCTTCTGCACATGGCAATGTTCCTGCTCATTCCTCTCATCATACAAGGGCAATTTTGTGAGAGTTTTGATGGGAAATCATTAGGCATCCACCTTATACTCTTGATTTGGTTTCTTCTGATGTCTTTTTGTTTCCTAATCTTAAAAAGTCTGTGAAGGGCACCTATTTTTCTTCAGTTAATAATGTAAAAAAGACTACATTGACATGGTTAAATTTTCAAGACCTTTTAATTCTTTAAGGGATGGACTAAATGGCTGCTATCATCACTTACTAAAATGTCATGACCTTGATGGAATTTATGTTGACAAATAAAGTTTATATTTTTTATTTTAAACTTTTAATTCCATTCTTCCACAAACTTTTGAAGTCTCCTTTGAATGTATATCAAAAAATATATTACATCAAATAGACTCAGTATAGCAAAGTGAATATAAATCTAAAAAACAGATTTTAAAATAGCTGTGAAAAAGGTACTGGAGTCTCTCGCTTGAAAATACCTAAATATCCTTCTTATTTAGATAAGAAGGTACAACATAAGAGAGTAGTGAGACATTATTGGCTTTTCCAGTTAATAGGCCAGAATTAGAATCCCAGTTTTGCTGTTTTCTATCAGTGTGAATGTGGATAAGTTAGACCAGGTAATGCATAATGCAGCTACAAATACTAGGCACTCAAATATATGTTGAATGAATGAATAAGCAAATTATTTAAATCTCTCTATATCTTAGTTTTTCTATATCTGTACAAAAGGGATAACCGAACCTCTCTCAAAAGGATAGGCTGTGATGATTAAATACATATAAAGCACTTACTATGATGCCTAGCACTGAGTAAGCGCACAATAAATATTAGTTATTGTCATCTCACTGAACAGTCCATAACTGATATAAATATCCAAACTGCTAAAATATAGATTCTAAATAATAAGTTACAGTCAACCCCAGATTATCATACATAAAGGAGAAAAAGGGAGGACATCAACAAGATGACAGAATAGTATTTTCTAGCACTCATCTCCCCACAGAAACATTAATTTGAACAATTATTTACTCTCAAAAATACCTTTACAAGAGCTAAGGAAACGAGGTGAGAAATTATAGCACCTGGGTGTAGTACAAAAACAAGAAAAAGCATATTTAAGAGTGTAGAAAGAACGGTTTTATACAGTTGGCTTTCCCTGCCAACCCCAGGCAGCATAGCATACAGAGAGATACTCTTTAAGTGGAGGAAAAATAGGGAAGTAAGCACAGGACTTTGCCTTGGAGCCCAACACTGGGCCTAGTCCAGAAAAACCCAGTGCTGGGAAAGCCTCCTCAGTCTCAGACTTCAGGCCAATACCTGTAGACTGAGCCTTCAGGCCCTCCCCAGTGCCAGGCTGGATCATATAGTACCATGCTCCAGGTCTGTCCTACTGCCAGGCTGACCCCAGTTGTCCCAGGCTCTGGACCAGCCCAAAGCTCAAGCCAGTACCCCCATACTCAGTCTCTAAGCCCATACCAGGGCTAGGCTGGCCTCAGTGGTTCTAGGCTCTAGGCTGGTCCCCCATGGATACAGGCTCTAAGCCTATCCTTAGAGAACCAGGATCACCCTCACAGAGCCTAACAACAAGTTCAGCTCAGGGGATCCAGGATCCAGGCACAATCCCATGAACCTAGGTATCAGGTCAACTTTCCTAAAGGCTCCAGCAGGAGGCTTGCCCATAAACCATGCTAGATAGCCAGCCTAGAACCTCTGGATGTGCTTACTGGTTGAAGGGCTTTCCCACAATGTCAGTCTGTAAAGATTGGAATAAGTCTCTACTTCTTCAAAGGGACACACACCAACACATAGCCACAAGGATCAAGAACAATCAGTGAAATATGTCACTACCAATGAAACAAAATAAATCATCAGTAACTGACTCTCTGCCTGACAAAGAATTCAAAATAATTGTTTTAAGGAAAGTTAAGAAAACATAGAGAAACAATTCAATGAAATTAGGAAAACAATAAATGAATAAAATGAGATTTAACATAAAGATTGAAATATTATTTACAAAAACAAACAGAAATCCTACAGTTGAAAAATACAATGAATGAAATGGAAAATGAAATAGAGAGCATCAATGGCAGAAATGTTCAAGGAGAAGGTAGAATCTGTGAGCTCAAAGATAGGTTATCTGAAAATATACAGGTCAGATGAGAAAAAAAGAATAAAAATGAATGAAGAAAGCTTATGGAATTTATGGGATACATTAAAAGAGCAAATTCTCAAGTTATTGAAGTTTAAGAAGAGAGACAAAGGGATATAAAGTTTAATTAAAGAAATAATAGAAGAAAATGGTCCAAATCTGGGGAAAAATGTGCATTTCCAGGAACAGGAAGGTCAAAGGTCTCCAACCAGATTCAATACATATAAAACTAAATCAAGACATAAAATCCAACTATGAAAAATCAAAGATAGAGAGAGGATCCTGAAAGCATCAAGAAAAAGAGGCAAATCACATATCAAGGAGTTTCAATAAGGCTAATAGATTTCTCAGCAGAACCATTACAACACAGGAGAGAGTACAATGATATATTCAAAGTACTGAAGGAAAAAAGCCTTGTCAACCAAGAATACTGTGTTTGGCAAAGCAGTCCTTGACAAATGAAGGGAGGCAAAGACTTTCCCAGACAAACAAAAGCTGATGGAGTTCATCATCATAAGACTTGTCTTATAAGAAATGGTAAAGGGACTTCTTTAAGCTGAAAGAAAACTATGCTAATTAGAAACAAGAAAACATAATGAAAGTATAAAACTCACTGGTAAAAGTAAGGATATAGTCACATTCAGAATACTCTTTACTGTAATGGTGGTGTGTAAATCACTTACATCTTACCTATCAAGAATTACCTTGAATGTAGATGGGTTAAATTCTCTAATCAAAAGACACAGATTGGCTGAATGAATACAAAAACATGACTCAACTATGTGCTGCCTAGAAGAGACTCACTTCACCTTTAAGAATGGACAAATGGAAAATGAAAGAATGAAAAAAGATATTTCATGCAAATGAAAAGCAAAAGCGAGCAGGGGTAGCTATTCTTGTATCAGATAAAATAGACTTTAACTCAAAAGCTGTAAAATGAGACAAAGAAAGTCATTATATAATGATAAAAGGATAAATTCATCAAGAACATATGACAATTATAAATATACATCATACAGCCAACATCGGAACACCTAAATATATAAAGCAAACATTAGTAGATCTGAAGACATATAATGGAATACAATAATAATAGGGACTTCAATACCCCACTTTCAATCATGGACAGACCACCCAGACAGAAAATCAATAATGAAACACTGGAATTGAACTATACTTTAAACCAAATATACCTAAGAGAGAGATATAAAACATTCCATAGAACACAGAACATTCTCCAAGACAGATTATATGTAGGTCATAAAACAAGTCTTAATAAATTTAAGAAGACTGAAATAGTATCAAGTATCTTTTCTGACCACAATGGTATTAAACTAGAAATCAATAATACCAGGAATTTTGAAAAATTCACAAATACGTGAAAATTAAACAAGCTCCTAAACAACCAATGGGTCAAAGAAGAGATTAAAAAGGAAATTTAAAAATATCTTGAGACAAGTAAAAATGGACATATCATACCAAAACTTACGGGATGCAGCAAAAATAGGTTTAAGAGGGAAGTTTATAGCACTAAACACCTACATTAAAAAAGATGAAAGATCCCAAATGAACAACCTAATATTACACTTAAAGGAAATGGATCAAAACTGCAATGAGATATCACTTATCTTCAGTAAGAATGGCCTTTATCAAA